>QEPC01008553.1:404548-469314 GCA_003113815.1 Sphenodon punctatus | reverse complement strand
CCCCATCTCTGCTCCCTTCCCCTGAGCTCAGTCAGTGCAATCTTTCCCCTCTCCCTGTGTGCTTGACCCCCATCTCTGCTCCCTTCCCCTGAGCTCAGTCAGTGCAATCTCTCCCTGTGTGCCTGCCCTCATCTCTGCTCCCTTCCCCTGAGCTCAGTCTGTCATTGCTTTGGGGGTAGGAAATGGATCCAGGGGTCAGAGCCAGGAACTGGAAAGGGGCTGTATTAAAACTAGCTGTGATTCTCGGTTGGCCCCTGGGTCTGAGGTTCCCCACCCCTGCTCTAAGGGAACAAAACTTAGGGCACACTCCACCAGCACTGAAGTCAATGGGAGCTTTGCTATTGACTTAATTGTGAGGCGAATGTTGCATCTTTACTGCCCTGTGAACGTTTTTGTTAGGTCAGCAAGTGGGTTATGCTTTCAGCCTTGTTTTAGTCTCCCTGGGGAGGATTTACCAATGGTTTCACTCTAGCTGCCATGGAGCTGTATGCTTCATCCTCCTTGCTATCTGATGGGTAGGAAATGATTAGAATGGCGTATTGTCACGTGTGCTGTCCTTTAGAATGGATGTGTATTTGCTAACGCAAGCTGTGCCTATTATCTCGTGTTGTCCTTAAGCAATAGCAAATCCTACGTGTACTACCGGCTTAATTTTTCCATTTTAGCTTGCTTCCTGCCTGCCTTTTCTTTTGCTAAGGTTGTAAGACTCCAGCATTAGAGTCGATGGGAACTAAATCAGTTGGAGTTAATGACTCAACTCCCTAAGACTTAAGTGATGGACGATTGCTCCCTAAATGTAGATGAGGAAGGCTTCCCTTCTCCTGAGAGGCCCAAGCCATAGTAGAAGGCATTCTATTTATTAAATGGCAGGAGGCATGGATGCCGCTGAAACAGGATTGCTAACATTACTGCGTCTGTAGTGCCGACAAGCTTTGTTAATCCCATGTGTGAGGCTCCTCTTCAGAAGTTTAAAAACAGGTTTAAAACATGTTATCTTAATTGAGTGTCCCCACCCCCCTTATCTTCCCCGTGTAAATTGTGTTTTATATTTTATTTAATTTATTTATTTAAATTTCTTTTCCTGCCAAAGGCAGCTCAGGGCAGCTTACAATAGGAACCCATCTATCATTGCAAAGCACTCTAAGTGCCATTTAAAGGCAGGGAAGCACTAAAAAAATAAAATCATTATTACTCAGCTACTGGAACAGCCATATTGCACATTTACTAAATAGTTACAAACTGTTTCAATGCCAAGGGGGGGGCTGTCCATCTTCATGGAGTCTGGGGCAGGAAAGCCGGGCTCTGGCTGTGAAATACACTTACATGTCTAGTAGATGTAGCTACAGAACTGGGAAACTGGCTGAATGACTGAACGGTGTGCACATTAGGAATCAATGGGAGATACTGCGACGGCAGAGTTTAGTTTCTGTTATGGAAATAAAACACTTTGAGGGTTTTTTTTAAGAAGTGAGACCGGATCCTCTCAGAAGAGTGTGGCTGTGCTTGTTATTGGCCGGCTAATACGTTATAGCCGGGATGGACAGACTGGCTCCAGAGCCACATGCAGCTCTCGTCACCGTCCCGTCCAGGGCCCCATGCGGCCTTAATAGTCCTGCATCTTACTTCATTGCATCGGAGGCTGCTTCCAGACACTACAGGGCAGGGGCGGGAATGGATGCAGTTGCCGCCGCCGCTCTCTCTTTGCGTGGATTAGCGCCCATCAGAATGCATTAATCCCCTTTCAGGGTGCGAGAAGACCACGCATGACTGGGTCCCCAAATGTCGCCTCTACAAGGGCGGGGGTTCTCGCGCGCTAAAAGGGGATTAGTGGGGCGCTAAGCCTCGCAAGTAGAGAGCCATCATGGTGATTGCGCAAGTTCCCGCCCCTCCCCTGGAGCATCTGAAAGCAGCCTGAGCCTCAGCAACTGAACTGCCACCCGCTCCTCAGGATCTCAGCAGCCAGAACTGCAGAACACCAGGCAATCGCAGAGCAGGGAAGGTTTGTGCGTGCGTGCATGTCTTGCTGCTCTCCGCCATTGGAAGATTTTCATACACAGCTCTGGAGCTTGGGAACTTTGCCGTCACCTGCATTATAGTGCCGTTTTAGATGTATCCTCCAATCCCTTCATCCAAATCTAGAGGGACCGATGTTTTCACTTGAATAGTGAATTCCGATGGCAGTGTTTTGTTGCTTTCCGACGGAAAGTAATTACAGTATTACTTTGTTATTGTTTTTAAAGAAGTTTGTAATCGGTGGGACTGTTGTCAGTTTTGTTGACTTGTTTATGTTTCCCTCCCCCAGGCATTGGGAGGGTTGCTGCTACATCTTTAGGAAATTTAACCAACCACAGCTCTGAAGATTTACCTCTTCCTCCGGGATGGTCAGTGGACTGGACTATAAGAGGAAGGAAATACTACATCGATCATAACACTAATACAACTCATTGGAGCCATCCTCTTGAGCGGGAAGGGCTCCCTCCTGGCTGGGAACGAGTTGAGTCAGCAGAGTTTGGAGTATACTATGTTGATCACATCAATAAGAGAGCCCAGTACAAGCATCCCTGTGCTCCCAGGTAGGAGGATATAATATTTGCTCTTAGTCTACGCTTAAAGCTTAAGAAAGTCCAGCTGCATTCTTTGCCTTGTTCTATGATGAGCTAGTGATGGTCTCTTTGCCTAGGTGGAACATCACTGCTTCCTGACTGCATCATTTAAACGGTAAACTTCATGCATTGGTTGATCCTAATATATAAATGCAGAGCATAGAATATTGCCATCAGATAAACAAGTACAGTATCTTTAGTAGTGGTGCTTAGTAAAGATGAAATGAGATACGAGAGAGAGAGACTGAGCAAGAACACACAATTTCAGGTAAAATATCTTGCCTACTGGGACTATGATCTGGACCAGTTGAAGTTAATAGCAAAAATGCTTTAATGGGAGTCTGTTTCTACAAACAGATTTGTATGGATAAGGCAACACAAGACGTTAACCCACATTGGGCGACCTTACCCCATGTTAGTCCACGGCGCAGCTCTGGGGTCGGCGCCTGCCAGATATTCAACCTCTTCCTCCCTGGGGCAGGCAGCCGGCTGCTATGTGACATGTCCGCCAAGAGAAGGCTGATGACACATCACGGGCTACCGTTGCCCCACCCAGGCCAGTGTGAGATAACAGGCCGCCTCCTGTCAGGGCGGTCCCATGTAACCCCGCCCTGCGGCGAGGTCCACCACCACCATAGAGCCGCCGGCACAGTTCACCATTCCTGCACGTCTAAGTTACGGCAGGAGGCAGGACACCTGTCCATGTGGACGCTTCCACTCACATCCACGTCAGAAATTGCTCCGCCCATGGCAGTCACATCATCAACAACACACCAGTGACCCTCGCAGTGAACCAGAGACCCCTGATCTTCTTCACCTGGTGGGAGGACCCCTACCGTTTCGAGACAGGGGTGTCCCTAATGGAACCAATCAGAGTGGTAATCACAACAGACACCAGTTTGCTCGGCTGGGGGGCCCACCTGTACACAGGTGTGGCGCAGGGCACCTGGTCTGTATCAGATCTAACACACGGCATCAACTAGCTAGAGCTCAAGGCTATACGACTCACTTTACAACACTTCGCCCACCGATTGGGGAGACGACATGTCTTAGTCTTCACAGACAACACGGCGGCCCTGGCCTACGTAAACAACTGGGGTGGGGGTGGGTCTTGATCTCGAGTCCTACACGAGGAAGCCACACGACTCCTACAGTGGGCCAAAGTTCATGTCCTCTCCCTAACCTTGGTGCTGGTTCGGAAACTGCAGCTAGTGCAGAATGCGGCCGCCCGTCTCTTGACTGGAACGGGCCAACGTGAGCACATTACACCAGTGCTCCGCGCTCTGCACTGGCTACCGATAGTTTTCTGAACCCAATTCAAGGTGTTGGTGCTGACGTTTAAAGCCCTAAACAGCTTGGGCCCCACCTACCTGCAGGACCGCCTCACCTTCTGGTTCCTGGATTGGCCCCTGCGGTCGGCCGGGGGCGCCCTCCTCGGGGTTTCCTGGGTGTCCACCATGAGGAGAGCGTTATCAGTGGCTGCA
The DNA here is from genome assembly GCA_003113815.1 of Sphenodon punctatus. Taxonomy (NCBI): domain Eukaryota; kingdom Metazoa; phylum Chordata; class Lepidosauria; order Sphenodontia; family Sphenodontidae; genus Sphenodon; species Sphenodon punctatus. The sequence continues at coordinate 465,227 of QEPC01008553.1, read as the reverse complement.
CCATGGCTGTGGAACTCCCTCCCACTGGAGAGCCGCTTGAGGACATCCCTGCCCTCTTTTCGTGGGTGGGATGGGTTTTATATTGTTTTAATTGTAGTTTTATAATTNAGGCCTTTCCTGAGGGAGATGGGGTGGGTGGGTTGGGTTAGGGTGGGAGGGAGGGATGGGTTTTATATTGTTTTAATTGTAGTTTATAATTGCTTATTTTAATATGTTTTAAAATGCTGTGAGCCGCCCCGAGATGCCTGAGGCAGGAGGGGGTGGCATATCAATTTTAGAATAAATTAAAAAATAAGTATTCGTCCTCCTCATCGGGGAGTGGACAGTGTAGAGGCAGATTGGCTAAGTTGGCGGTCAGTAGAGCCAGGGGAGTGGGCCCTCAGCCCGGCTGCCTTCCAGCTGATTGTACACAGATTCAGCCTTTCGAACCTGGACCTCTTTGCCTCTCCCTCAAACAGCGAAACATCAATTTTTTACAAGGGGATCCCAGACCAAGGCACAGAATGTCCTCAGTTATCCGTGGCCCCCGGATCTACTATACGCCTCCCCTCCCTTTCCCCTCATAAGTTGAACAATCCACAGATGCAAGCAGCAACGGGTTACCCTCATATTGGTGGCCCCTTACTGGCCCTGTAAACCATGGTTCACGAACCTGATGAGACTGTCAGCATGGGAGCAGCTGGCACTCCCACCCCCCGCCGGACCAGTTGTCCCAGGGCCCCTTGCTCTACGATCAACTGGAGTTCCTGAAACTGACAGATTGGCTATTGAAACCGTAGCCCTCCGTAGACGTGGTTACTCTGAGATGGTCGTTAGGACACTGTTGGCCTCTAAACGCAAGTCGGCTCAATGCATTTATCAGTGTACTTGGGTTTTTTGGTCAACTGCTGCCACACAATCCCCTGAGCCCAAGTTCTCCAGTTTCTACAAGAAGGTTTACGTAGGGGACTCGGTCCTAACACACTGTCTATACAGCTAGCGACGTTAGATAGCACCCTGGGGACCCTGGACGGGATTCGGCTTTCCAATCATAGACAGTGCCTGAAAGCCGCTCGACAACTCTCTTCCCCTGTTGTACATAGGTTTCCTTCCTGGAACCTCAGTGTAGTACTGAAGGCCCTGACAGGGCCTCCATTTGAACCCCTCAGGGAGGTCTCTCTCTACGTCTCGATTAAGGTAGCCTTTCTAATTGCCATTACCTCAGCTAGGCGGGTGTCTCGGAGATTGGGGCACTCTCTATGGATCTGGCACTATGCACCTTCAGGAAGGAATCGGTCGTGCTACAACTGGACCCTTCATTTGTTCCAAAGGTGAATTCCTGCTTCCATCTGACTCAGGAAATCATTCTCCCTTCCTTTTGCCCTCAACTTCAGCATCATTTAGAGAATCTGTGGCATATGCTTGACCTGCGTTGGGCGCTCAAGATTTACCTGGAACGTACGGAGTCCTTTCAACAGACTTCGGGCCTCTTAGTCAGCTACCACCCTCGTGCTAAGGGTAAGAAGGCTTCTAAGGCGGTCATTTCCAAGTGGATTTCTTCCTGCATCATTGATGCAGACAGAGCGTCTGGTCTCTTACCACCAACAAGGCTCCTGGCCCACTCCACACGAGGGGCTGCAGCCAACTGGGCCTTTAGAACTAGGGCCTCCTTTGGTGAAATTTGTGGGGTGGTAACATGGAAAAGCCCCCCCCCCCCGTTCACCAAACGCTATAAAATTGATCTCTTCGATTCCGCCGAGGCTGCAGGGAGTCTTGCGTTAGCCAGGAATTTTCTTAACAACGTTCTGATGGTTGCGGGTTCGGTTGCCTTCCGCTACTTCCCATCCGCTGTCGAATAGGGGGTACTCCCTGTGGAGTAGGGGGTTACCTCCCTGTGTCCGAATAACCAGACAAAGAAGCCATAGAAAGGACAATTGGGTCACTTCGGAAATTGTCTTTCTGTTGCTTCTAAGGGAGGTTATTTGGCCCTCCCTGGGATAGCGTGTTGGCGTCTGACAACTTCTTTCTCTGATTTTCCCAGAAGTTAACCGGGGAACCACAGTGAAACAGACCCTTCTTAACGGGCAGTTGGTTAGGGTTGACTCCTAGTTGGGGTGGGTGAGTGGTATTTTGTTCCTTTGCGGACGTCCTTGACCCATCGGCTATGCTACACCTGGGGATCGAGGACATGCTCTTCCTGCGCATGCCTAGTTGAAAGTCGGTGCTGCCTCCTGGCCATGAGGGAGAACGTTCCCTGTGTCCGAATTACCTCCCTCAGAAGCAATGGAAAGACAATTCCCAAGTTAAGTGACCCAATTGTCCTTTCTCTTTGCACATGTTCCTGATCTGATCCAAAGTTCTTTGTCTGTCAGTGTAGGCAGATGTGCTAGCAAAAGTACCAAGACATCAATGTCTCCAAGAAATCACAACTGTCTTATGAGTAAGATTAACTGGACGTAGGACAATTTGTGTGTCACTCCCTTTGTGGGAAGCCTGCAGAGGTGTTACATCCAACTTGTCATTTGTTTGGTTTGCAAATGCTTCTTCTAATGGGTTTGCAAATGCTCCTGCTACCACAATCTCCTTGTCACTGGGTGCCTTTGCAATTAACTCCAAAGCTAAAAATGGAACCAGGTCTGCCTTGTTGTCAGATAATGCCATAAAGTTCTTCCAGTTTGCAGGGAGAGGTACATTTTTGTATTGTATCACTTGATGTACTGGCTTGCTCTGTTTTGCTCGACACTGCCTGGTTTCACTCTTTATGGAAGTAGTGTCCTATCGGTCGAATACATCGATTCTTCTGTATGCTGCACCAGAGTTTAGAACTGATATGATGAACTCCTGAGCAAGATTTTCAAATGTCTTTGCACCCCGAGGGACTCCAATGGAAACTATTATAAGGGCTTGTCCATCAGTGATTAGACATGCTGCCTTGTTAGTGAGATCAGTGTTATTGGGACAAGCAACGTCTGCAGCCAAGACATCCACCAGCACAGATTTCTGTCCACTTCTTAACAAGCCATTTACCTGTGTAAGTGACAGTGGTACTGTGAAAAGCTCATGCCTTAGCACCTCTGATAGGTCAGCCTCCTGCTGTCCCTCGTATGCAGCAACCAGATGCTGTAGAATATTTGTCTGCTTTAAGGATGTCGTCTTTGTCTCCAGTACATGTCACCACTTCGTATAAAGAATCAAAGGTTTGGGGAGTGTTTATGGACATTTTAGTGTGGAACTCTCTCTGAACCTGCATTTCATTGTCATGAATCAGCCTTTCTCTTACAAAAGTAAGTAGTTGGTCATTTCCAATGTCACAAGCATTGAGTTAGAGAATCTTGAGTTTCGTCTGCGGCCAGGTCCTTATTGGCAAAGTACTGCAAACAGGGCTTATCCAGTTTGTGGAAGGCGCTGAAGAACGCTAAGTAGTGAATCTTCATCCTTGTTACCCTGTCGCTTCTGGGAACTGCTGTCTTCGTCTTGAAGAGCTTCGACATGTGAGACCACGTGGTACAGGGTGTAGGTGTCCTCAGCCAACTAAGATCGGAGGGCGTACAAAAGCGCCCACCGCCTCAAAGCTGTTGATGTCTTTGTAATTCCAACAATTCCACCTCCTTTCTCTCGAGTTCCATTCAGCTATTTTTCGGCCTGGTCAGCGTCCACCTGATTGAATCTTTCGTTTTACCACTTGATGGCAAAGTTCCCTGCTTGGAATTCAAAAGGATTTCTGCCGGCAGCTGATAGGTTTCTGCAACGTAAACTGTTCCCCACTTTGCATAGTTGTAGTGACCGTAACGCGTGAAGAAAGGCAACGTGGAGGCAAACAAATGAACATGGAGGTTCCATAATCCTTGTCGTTGTGTGCTGGTAAACAGAAGAAGGACCTTGACATCATAAATGTACAGCAAAGTTTCATGGTCAAGGAAGACTGCACACGCCATTTCCAAAGATCAGACTAATCAAGTGGACGGCTGTGGCTTGCTCGGGACCAAAGAAACAGTCTGACCGACTCATTCGTTCAACAGAAATGCTGTGCGCCACTCTCCTTAAACCTGGGATGAAACATTTCATCCGATTGAGGAGTTTCGACATGGAGAACAAACCGCTTTCAACTTCTGAGTTTTGAACTTCAAGAATTCATATTCTGCTAAATACGAATAACTTTTTTATTTATTAACAGATTTTTAAAAAAAATTTAATTTGAGTTAATCCTTGTGGAAGTGGCTACAAAATATCTTGTATGGAAAAAAAATGCTAGGTTCAATAGATTGTACAGAACCAAAAACCTGAAAAATGGCTGTCATTTTCCAAGATGGCTGTAAAACTACTCCATGAAAAATGGCAACCTAGATTTTTGAATTCCACGCATTTTTTCCATTAAGAAACACCTGGTTGCCACTAATTCCCCCCAAATGTCGTCTCCTTCCCCAGTTTCTGAAAAGTGGTCTAGCTCCATTGGCATTCTCAAGGGAGGTCTCAGTGGGAGAAGGTTCACGTGGTAAACGAGTGCGGTGGTGGTTGGTGTGTTCAGCTGACTCCATTCTTAACTTACCTATCTCTCTTTAATTACAATTTAATTTAATTAAAATTGACCTTTTGAGAGCCAGTGTGGCTTAATGGCTAAGGATGCCGTATTTGGACCAGGAGGTAATGGGGGACCCCCGTTCAAGTTTCACCTTAGCCAGAAACTCACTGGGTGACCTTGAGCCAGTCACAGTAGTCTCTCGGCCTAACCTACTTTACAGGGTTGTGAGGATTAAAAGTTGTGTTTATTACATGTCAGGTGCTCTGAGTGCAACGGCAAGGGGGGCGCTATATAAAAACAGATATTATTTATTATTATTTTAGAGCGTAATTTGCTGCTACAGGAATGTATTGAACTGGTTGAAATATATAAACCTGTCTCTCTCTCTCTCTCTCTTTGCCCAGTGTTCCCCGATATGATCAGCCTCCTCCTGTAACGTACCAGCCTCAGGCTGTCGAGAGAAGCCAGCCGCTCCTAGTGCCTGCCAATCCCTATCACACGGCCGAGATTCCGGACTGGCTGCAGGTCTACGCCAGGGCACCCGTGAAGTGAGCACGTCTCTCTCTTTCTCTCTCTCTGTGTAAAAACGAAGTACGTTGTATTTTCCAACACAGCTGCTGGGTCAGTAAATTCGGGAGGAAACACATCCTGTCGCTACAGTTTAGTGTGTCTCCTTGCAGGGGCACGAACATCGAGAGTAGATTGCACGGCGGAAAGGGATGTTGGCTGTTAATGCATATGCAGAATGATGGCTGTGGGACTAGGCCTGAGAATTTTGGATGCTCGGCGCTAGAATGAAAGGCTAGCAGCAGGAGAACCGGGGAATGTCAGAGTGGGAAAGGAAATGTGGAATAAACACATTTGGAAGGAAGGGGAAATGTGGAATGAAATTGGAAATTTTGAAATGTGCAATGAAAGTTCGGGCGTTGCTCGTGTGGTGCCGTGCCGGTTATTGCGCAGGCACCGATGGCGGGATTCTGGGCAATCGCCAGGGGAGCTTTGACAGCAACTGCAGGTTCTCCTAAAAGAAGCTGCTTGTACCTCAGATTCAGACAGATTTTATAGCGGCTGCTGGCGGTGGGGGCCTTCCACAGCCCCCCCCCCCCCAAATTAAATTGACACCGACATTATTGTTCACAGGGTTCTGTTCAGAGCCCTGGAATCTGTGAGAAGAGCCTTTCGCTGCTGACAGGAATCGGATTTCTTTGTTCACGTTTCTAGAGCGCGCAGTCAGTGACTATTTTTAGGCTGTGTCCGCGTTTTGTTGAGTAGCTTCTTGTCAGTGTGTTTGTGGCAATCTGGAAGCTTACCATCTTCTTCCTGTCTAAATTCTGTGGAACAGGGCAAAATGACAGCAGGCTGAAATTACTTCGTAGAACTAAAAATAAGATTAACTTAGTTCTCGTTGAGAAGAAACCAACGATGAACACAACCTAGACTATCTCATTGCCAGGGCCCGTTCTCAGTGAGACTTTCTCACAGGATGAAACTTCATTTTGGCCCTAATCTGCACTCGGTAATCACTGCTGTTTGGGGATCCCGTCATCACGCCTTAACTCGGCAGGCAATCGGGCCTTTGCTGTGGCGGATTGCTCAGCGCGGCCCTGCTGTGGCGGGCTGCTCAGTGCGGCCCTCGCTCCTCCTCTCAGGGCACTCATCCCCGCTCCTCCTCCTCCACCTTGACAAAGCATCTGAAGGCTTTTATTCCCTAGGTGCTTTTATAGGATCTTCCTCCCATTTCCCCTAAATGTATTTTCTCTGCCCCCTTCCCTTTTAAACTGTTTTAACCAGATTTTAAGCTTTTACTGTATTTGAATGTGCTGTAAAGCACTGCGAGGGGCACCATTATTAAAAACGGTCAAGTAGCTTGGGTCACAATAGACTCCGGACTCTAGTCCTGGCACAAGCGCATGACAAAACCAAGATGGTATTTGCACACGAGTTGCGCGAGTGCCCTGGAGATGGTGGGAAGGTGCTGTCAGATTCACTCTCAAGAGCTTCTTCTTTGAAAAGTTCACAAAAGACGACTGCATAGTCAATTTGGTGTAGCTGAAACCAAATGAGATTCTCATTCCTGCAGGGAAGGGGGCTTCATGTTGGTCTAGTCGGAAGCCTCTGGCCTTTTTTTTAGCCGCTGAAGTGTTAGCAGAACAATGCAGTTATATCCTGTATTGGTAGAATTGAAAATATTTCACAGCAATTCCAGGCTGTTCTTTGCAGCCTACACACATGCCCCTTCCCCATATCTGGGTACCACAAGAGACCTGCTTTTGTCTGGTTTAGAAAGGTGTCTGGATCCATCCTCATTCCGGACACATTTTACGTCTGCTCCAAAAGCAGCAGGGAAGATAAAGCATGTTTGGAACCAGAGAGGCTCCAGATGACGGAGGCTTTATCGTATAGGATTGTACGGCCTCTGTGTTTTATTCAGGGCAACGCCACAATGTTGTATGGGCTGTAGGTGTCTGCACAGTTCAGTTAGTACCCTTTGCGAAGAGCTACAGTAGCTCAAGAACAGGACCCAAAAGTGGCTTGGGAGCCTGTGAAATCCCCACTCCATTGACTTTCTCTTTTTCATCATTTTTGTATGTAGCATGTGCGCACAAAATATAGCGCATTCTTACTCAGAAGGATTTCCTGACAACTTAGAATGCTTTCAGAATGGCATTCTCATCGGGTTGACAGATGAAGTTGCTTGCTAGTGTCGCTATGTGTTTGTCTTTAATAGAAACTGTATGACGCGATGGTCACCTCTCTTCCTTCGAGAAGCCAATGCCATAGCCCTAGGTCAAGGTTAATTGTGGAAGTATCCCCAGCATTGTGCTTGAGGAGAGTGTCCGTGCCCTCCTCCTCGTGTTTTCATTCCAGCGGCTGGTAAATAGCCCCCTCTTGTGTGTTAACAGATACGATCACATCCTGAAGTGGGAACTCTTCCAGCTCGCTGACCTGGATACGTACCAGGGAATGCTGAAACTGCTCTTCATGAAAGAACTGGAACGAATTGTCAAGCTCTATGAAGCCTATCGACAGGCCCTTCTCATGGAGCTGGAGAGCCGCAAGCAGCGGAAGCAGTGGTATGCGCAGCAGCAGCACGGCAAGAATTTCTAAGCTGCCAGGGTTTTTGAAAGCAGAGTTTCACGAGGGCTTCAATAGCTTTAAAAGACTTTCACACTTTATAAACCTGTGAACCGAGGGCTTTGATTAAAAAGGCAGCTTCTGTTTTTCTTGATCTTGCACCTTTGTAATTACCCTCTTGAATTTTTTTCTACATGTATGTCTTGTTTATAGAACGGCAGAATGCGTGTGTTATTCTTATACTGTACAAAGAAGTAAGTTTCTTATTCTGAGAGGGGGGGAAACACGTGATTCTTGTCTCCTTTTAGCAGCCAGCTGCATTATTAATAAGCTGTCGATATATTTTTAAAATAATAGATGCAATTATTAGGGGTGTCTTGGATGCAAAACAGTATCATTAAAATCCAGATTGGTCATTTAGTTTATTTCCCTGTGGGTGCCCTGTATCTCTAGGGGAAAGGAGTCTGTTCCTTATGCAGCATCTAAGCCGAGAGGTTTACAGCTCCAGGTTACAAAACAGCCATGCAGCCTCTCCCCAATACTGTGTACTAAGACCAGGGCAAACGACGTTTCCCAGTACAAAGTGCTTCATAGATGAAATAAATGGAGCCCGCACTTGCCTTAGCTCCAGCCTGTTACTCAGCCTATCCCTGCAGAGCTGCCGCCAGTCTGCACAGTTGGCAAACACTATGCACTCTCCTGGCACCTGAAACGGCGATCTTCAAGCAATCCCATGCAGACCAAAATGCTGAAGTATCCGCAGTTTAAAGCGGGAGTAATAAAAGAACCATGTTGAAAAGCAATAGCACAAAAAACCCCAACTTCCCAGCCAGGTTGGAATGGGTTTCCGTGATCAAATCAGGGATGTAGCAAGAAAATTTTTTACAAAAAAAGAACAAAACCACGTTTTATCTCGTACCAAGGGGTCATGACGGCCATGATCCACACCAGATCTGTCCTGCTTGAAGCCCTGCTACTCCCCAGGAAGTGGATTGTCGTCAAAGTGGTTTATACTGTGCAAGCAATCCCCCTTCTAACAGTTTGCTTTGGTTCTTTAGTTAACTGTTCTGAGATGTTATTTATGGGTCCTGTTTAGAACAGTAAATACTGCTGCAAAATACACGTCCTGGAAACCCGTAACAATTGAATAAATTTGTTTTTGTTTAAACAATAGGAATGCAAACATGACTGATTGCTAATAAATATTGTTTGCCTTGCGAGATCTAGGGCCGCTAGCCACCAACCCCTTACTCCAGAGTGGCCTGGGCTTCAGAGGGATTACTGCAGAGTAAGCAAAGGAAAATTATTTCCGATCTGATCCTGCAACTGTGACAGATTTCCAGTGTGAAGTAATGAAACTACTTGTACGAGAGCAACAGGGAGGGTTCTGGGAAGACTTGGCTAGTCTAACTTGCCTGTTGGGAGGTGGCACAAGGTACATTGTCTACAAACCTTTGGTCCATATACTAGTCTCCCTCCACAACAGAACTAACACTGTCAATAAGAGACTAGGGAACTTCAGAAGTGCCATGCTGGGTCATACCAGCAGTCCATCCTGTCTCGGAGAGTGGCCAGTCTCCATTGCTTTGGAGAAGTACCCAACAGGTCATCATAGAGTGATCCATTAACTGCCATCCACTCCCGGCTCCCAACAAAGGTTACATCCCCCAAGCTACTTGGCTAATAGGCATTAATGAACCTATCCTTGTAACCAAGCCAAGTACACGCACCTGAGACTTCGTATCCGCCTGAATGTTTGTTTGTCTTCTCCCCTGTCTCTCCCGCTGTCCGCTCTCCCTGTCTCCCCCTCCTTGTCTTTTAGATTGTAAGCCACAGGCAGGGACCGCATCTGATTGTATGTTCTGTACAGCGCCAGGTTACTACTGGCGCTTTATAAATGTTTAATAATAATAATAATAATATCCTGAGCCAATATTTTTTTAAACACTGGCCCTTACCCACGTCATCTGGAAACAAGTTCCACAAGTTAATTGCATCTTGCATGAGAAAATACTTCTTTTTTTTCAATCTACTGCCAGTTAGTTTTATGGAATGCCCCCTCCTCCGGGTGCTATTTTGAGAGGATAAATAACTGCTCCCTGTCTACTTGTTCCGCACCACTCGTGATTTTATAAACTTCTATCCCCTCTGTCGTCTCTTCTCCAAGCTGAAAAGCCCTAACCTGTCCAGCCAATCATGTAGAAGCCGTTCCAGACCCTTGATCATTTGTGGTGTTCTTTTCTGAACCTTTTCCAGTTCTACAACTTTTTTGAGATGGAGCGACCAGAACTACACACAAGTGCAAAGTTATAGCTTCAGGAATAATTCTGACCATTTATCTGTGTGCTACGGTTACCAGCCCGTGCACAACTAGGTCGTCTTTTCATACAGTGAAATCTGTGGAACTCATTGTCATGGGCCATTATGAAGCCCATGAGTATTTAGATGCAAGGATTCAAATAAGATGAAGCAAATTCAAGGAGAGGCAAGCTGGTGCTCCATAAGCTAGGAGTGAATGACGGGGGGGGGGGGCATTTCTACTCCCTCACTGACCTAGTTTTGATCCCTTCTAAGGTACTTGCTGCTGTAGATGGGGGAACGGGTTGACCCAAGGGGACTGTTCTTTCAAAATCTTCCCTTCCAAAATCTAACCCAAATCTGTATGGATGTGATTTCTGTGTCCCTGGACACTGCAGACATTTGACGTTTGGAAGAAGCTTTCTATAAGGCAGATGTTGGGAAGTCTGACCCGTGGGCCCATGGTATCTTCCTCTCCCCCCACCTTCAGTTCGGCCCAGGGCCACCCTCTCTTCTGTGGTCTGCTGTAAAGGCAAGGAGGGGAGGACAGAGCTGTTGGAGGCTCCTACTCCGCCCCCCATTCTTCCCAGCAGGACAGGCTGAGGCCCCCACCCCACCCTTCTGCCCCATAGAGCACTTGGCAGGGGGAGGGGTGTTCTGTGGGTGTGGCTGCACCAGGAGCGGTCTGCCTAGGGGTGGGGGACATGGTAACACTAGGAAAGGGCTCTGGGTTGCCCCGTGGCTTCCCATTGCAGCCACGCCTGCCGAACACTTCCGCCCTGGGAGGAACGGTGGGGAAGCCGTACGCTCCTGTGGGCTGGAGCAGTGGCTGGGGCCTGCCAATGAGGTGCTTCGTGCTGTTGGAGTAGCTGACTGACCAATATCAAATTCCATGAATACGCGCCTCGCCAGGGATGCGCGGGACGGCTCTGGAGAGGGGCTGCTCATTCCTGTTGGGGAGGTTTCAGCGGGGGGTGATGGGTGATTGCTTGGCCTCCCCTTGTGATCTTCCCCTTTGGGGTTCTGCAGGGTTCTAGTCTGTCCCCACGCGCGACACTACTGCAATGCGCTCCACGGCGGGCTGCCCTTAATGACTTCGGAAACTGCACCTGGTGCAGAACGTGGCAGCCCAGCTCCTGTCGGGGACAAGTCGCCGGGAGCACATTACGCTGCTGCTCCAAAGCCTGCACCGGCTCCCTATTTTCCAGGCACAATTCAAGGTGCTGTTTTTGACCTTTTCAAGCCCTAAATGAGCTAGGCCCCACGTATGAGAGACCGCTTGCCCTACCCTGTCACAATGCAGCCCCTGCTGTGGGTTCCTTCTGTTACTCAATAGCTGCCCCAGTACTTGAGCGCTCCCTCCGGACGTTCACCTGAGTCTGAGCATCTGCCGGAGCCAGCGTAGAACATTTCTGCTTGGTAAAGCATTTGGCAGGCGTGGATAGGGATTTGGGGCTGGTTGGGGGATTATATGTGGTGGTGGGTTTGAGGGAAGGGATAGAAAAGTTTTTGGAGGGGGACTTTCGAGGTATGGTTTTTGGGGGAGAGAATTGGGTTTTTTTGTGTATTAAGATTTTATTAATTGTAAGCTGCCCATCTGGGAAGGGCAGCATCTAAGTATAAACAAATCAAACATCTGAGACTGTCTGTTGCTAACATGTCTGTGACAAGCCACAGCTAATCCTCCGTCACCAGACCCTAGAAAGGGGTTAATGAGAAGGCCCCTGCAACAGGGATAAAGTAACTGAAACGAAAACGATGGAGTGAAAGGCTCTAGGCAAACATTAATGGCGCAACAAGCCCCCTCGTAGGAACCAAAAGCAAACTTTTAATAGTGTGACAATAAAAGAAGAAAATGTTGAACACGCTTTCTATGCACAAATTGAAAATATACCCAGAAATACAGTGACACTCTCTCCGATACAAAGTGATCAGGTTTGTGCATGTTGAACGGGGAAGGTCGACTTTCAGTACGATATCGCTAAACGTACCGTAGCAAAAGGAATGGTGGGTAGGATCCTCCACCAGCCACAGCGGCGGCTCAGCGCCCCATTGACTCCAAGGGTGGAGGAGCGTGCCCGTCCTTTACAATTTGACAATGCAAGGTAATACATTTTGGTTTCAACTGAAATAATTGTGTCGCTGATGGCCAGTACAAGGGGGAAAAATAATTGATTCATCAAAAACCTTTGGTTACACGATATGCTTGCACAACTAGAGTATTACAAGTGAACCTTTTCCCTCCCCCGCTGAGGTTAGTACGTCCAGAAAACTTGCATTTCTGTTAATAAATAGTTGCATCGATGACCCAGTAACGTAGGATGCGCAAACGTGGAAAACGAAAAGTTTATAAACTGGCCAAAATAATCAGGATTTAGCGAATATTAAAAATGAAGAGTCTTGTATATATTTGCAGCAAAATAAGTATATACATATTAACAATGAAAAAAGATGCCTCGTGTCAAACAGTGCACCAGCAACATGAAAACAGCCACATTAAACCATCTGTACAAGTGAATTGCTTTCCGTTTCTCCCCGTTCCAGAAACGCGGACGCAGATACGACAATGAGAGGATTTAACGGATGATAATGCGTGTGGTTTATTCATGCACCTACGTGGAAACATCTGGATTACATTTTCTTCTTGTCCGATGAGCCTTCAGTCGATTCTGACTTCTGGGCAGGGAATGCATGATGGTAAAGGTGCCGGTGGGTTGCTGCAGCGCTATAAAGTTTGTACAAAGCCTGAAAGACCAAAAAGCTGCTTAGAATCCCCAGGTGGAGAAGACAGAATGGCAGATCACAGAATGCCAGAGCCGGAGGGAATGCCAGAGGGCATCTAGTCCAACTCCCTACCCCCACCGTATGCAGGATCCAGAGTCCCTACGCCATCCCCCACTGAAGTCTCTCTAACCTGTGTTCAGGGACCTGCACTCACTGCGTTTATATACAATGAACCCGAATCCCTGCCTATTTTTAAAGGCTTTCAGTGAAGGTTCCTCCACAACCTCTTTTGGGAAAGACTATGAAGCTTAATAGGCTGCAGATTTTGTATTCACTAACATTCCACATTATAGAATCACAAAACTGCCAAGTTGGAAGGGTCACCTTGGGTGTCATCTAGTCCAACCTGCCCCGAGGCATGAAAACCTGTATCCAAAGCGCTCAGTGTATCTAGTACTTTCCGCATTCAAACTACTTTACTATCCTTATCTAGCTCCCCCTCACAACAACCGCGCAAGGTAGATTGTTGTTCCCATTTTACAGATGGGGAACTGAGGCTGAGAGAAAGAGAGAGCGATTTGCCCAAGGCCACCCCGTGAGTTCAGGGCTAAGACAGGATATGAGCCTGGGTCTTTCCAGGTTAAGTCCAAGTTATTCCAGTTAACCTTCTCTGCTAGCTAAACTGGCTCTCTGTGGATACCACATATAAATGGAAAGTAGATCTCTAGTAGTATATCCCACCCTTCAAATCCCTCCTGATTACCTACTTCCACCAGGCTTTCCCTCGCTCCTTTTCCCCATAGACTTGTCAATGAGTTCTTCCTCTCCCCCTCAGAGCTTTCCTCTTCCCTGTCACTAAGCTAAGCACGTGCACGTACGGCTTCTCATCTTCATGAGTCTCCCTGTCTCTCCCTATGATCCCCTCTCCCTTGTCTTTCTTAGATTGTAAACCCCTTGGGGCAGGGACTTCTCTCTACTGATACAGTACAGGGCCAGGCACCTTGCCGGCGCTCTATCTAGAAAGTAGATAAAATGGGTAGACTCTGCCTTTCCTCACTGCAGGGGCTAGATCATGTCTATTTGTTTGAGGTTCTGGTCCATTAACGTTTGCAGAGACATCTGCCTAGGTGAGCCGTGGGAACTGAATTGGGAATCGCTTAGTGTAAAAGCTCTTCCGCTTGGAGCAAAAGAAGATGTTTTCTATGTTGGAGGCAGCAGGGGATTTATACACCCCTTCCCCACCAAAGAGGCCAGATTGTGCTACGTCAGGACTGGACTCGTGATTCCACGTAAGGGGCATAAGAATGGAATTTCTCTCTGCTGCTAGAACTGGGGGATTTAATTATGGGTGACAGAGCTGTAAAAACCCTCTTCCCTAGCCTATGGTTGGCAGGAACAGCTTGGCGGGCCGGCCAGCTTCCCTTTCACCAGTCCCGTTGAACTGTATCGAAAGCCTCAATAAAACCACCCCCGCGCTTGGGCTGAACAGAGCAGCACCCCTTTCTCTTGGCTACCTTGCAACTGCCTTCTGCAGGGAGGGAACGTTCTGGCCAAAGGCACTTTGGAAAGCATTTAGCCCTAGCCCAGGAGGAGGTTCCCCCCCACACACACACACACACGCCCTTGATTTAAAAGGTCCATGTCCCAGCTAAGCCCTGTTACAGATGTAGGGAAGATGCTACCCACCCACCTACTATCCATGTTACAGGGCACTCGCAGGGTAACACTGCAGCCCTGCAACGTGGAGAGTGTCTTGTCTGAAAATGCCTTGGGCAGCAACCGTGGGGGCTGTAACCCCTCCTTCCCCCGCCGCGGCGTCTGCTTGCGGGGAGTGCCTCTGCCGTGCCGCCCTCAGGTGTGAACGCGGTATCCGCCCTGAATGTATGAACTGAGTCGGGCTATGACTACAACGTATCATTTCTATACTGCTACTAGGCATACGCCGTACGGTCAGATAGGTCCCTGCCCAGTGGGCTTACAATCGGAGATGGACCAAGGGGGCACAGGGAGACGCACACCCCCCCCCCCATTTTATAGCTGGAGAAGAAGCCCACGGCCACCCAGTGAGTTCACGACAAGGGCAGGATTTGAACCCTGGCTTCCCAGGGTCAAGTCCTGCGCAGTTCCAGACCCTTCACGTAACTGCCGCTCAGGCCTGAGTTCCCCAAATTTTGTCCGCGTTACCCCATTTTTATGCTTAAATGGAACCTCATTCCCCCTCTCAAAGCAACAAAGCCATGCAGAGTCTACCGCCTCCCACACGGAATCGGGGCTTCAGCTGCACAAGATGCAAACACAACACACCCACCCAAATGGGGCTCTGACCCCTCTGCGTTAGGGTTAACTCTTGGCACCTTCCATTCCTCTGCACAACCCACATGAAAGCTGCCTGTCTCCAAACAGAAACTCCCAGCGAGAACACCTGCTTCCAAACGGGGACGAAGGCGTTGGAGCCTGCAGGGCTGCTTTGCTTCCCATCCCCTTCAATGGGACTCCAGAGGCTAGCACCGGCACCCAGCCTTTCCAGAATCCCGCCCTGCCTGCGGGGGAGCTATCTAAGGGCAGGGATGCTCACTGAGCCGCTGCGGGACAGGGCAGGCATGCAGACAGCACAGGCTAGTCACAAAGGCAATGCTCACCAACATGCGGTCACTTACCTCATTTGTGCTTCCCTGGAGGAACGGCAGCGATTAAAGGGGGAGGGGGGAGAAAAAGGCATCTCAGGATTGAGGCAGCATTTAGTGTCACTGGCAGCACAGCAATCTGTTATTCCTTACCGCACACTTTCTCCAAGATGGGGTCCCCTTCTCCCCACACCCATTAACCACGTCCCCTCCCTGAACCCACATTCGTAGCCTCGTGACTTCTAGAACGGCTTCACTATTCTGTGAGAGGTTTGACCTGATCGATGCTACCAATAGCATAATAATAATAATTAATAATGGTGGAGGTGGTTGGGAATCCCCTGCACCAGGGACTCAAAGCCTGGGGGAACCACCCCCCTGGGAATGTGTGCATAGGCTGGTGGGGAACTAGCCCCTTCCAAAGACTTGCTAAGTGCCCCAGAAGGGTCCATTCCAACCTGCCCGTCTTCCAGAAATGAGGTAAAACTTTTCTGTTTGGCCAAATGTTTGCCAGGTAGGGATAGGGATAGGGGAGGATTAAGGGAATTTTTTAGGACATATTAATCAAGGCGAGAGATGGCTGGAGTTTTGACAGTGGGAGAAGTAAAGAAGGGCCAGATTTTAGCAATGAGATGCAGGGAGTATGATAGGTTTTAGCAACAGACTTGACTAAGGGGTGCAGAGGGAGGAGTCAACGATGACTCACAGCCGATGTGCCTGGGGGTGGTGAGGCTAGATGGTAAAACCATTCATGGAGATTGAGGCTAGTCCCCTGCAGTGCGCTCTCCGCGCGGCTGCCCTCGATGGCTGTCCGGAAGCTGCACTGATGCAGGATGCAGTGGCCTATCTTCTGTCGGGCGTGGGTCGCCGGGAGAGCATGACACCGGTGCTTCAGAGTCTGCACTGGCTGTCAATAGTTTTCTGGGCACAATTCAAGGTGCGGGTTTTGACTTTTAAAGCTCTAAATCACCTTTACCAGGACAAAAATGTTAATTTTGTCCTGGTAAAGGTGGTGGGAAAGCCTTTCCCCCCGTGAGAGAGGGGTGGAGGCGGACCGCCCCTGCTGGCAGCAGGGGAGAGTGGGGTGGAGTCGACTGCCTGGTGAGAGGAGGCACCAGTGGCGAAAGGATTAGGCCTGACGTTAGATAGAAGTATAGGTAGTTGTTGTGTAAATTGGGTGTATTATTGATTTGTTGTTGTGTGGGTTCCCCTGCGTGGGATTTAAACCCAAGTTGTATTTATTGATATTGATGTTGGGAGCCGCCTCGAGCCAACTTGGGTTGGGAGAGTGCGGGGGATCCGCAAACATTGATGATGTTGAACAGCCTGGGTCCCGCCCAGGTATCGATGAGGCTGCCTCTTCCCCCATGTCTTGTCACGGCCTCCGAGCGCCCCCTTGCAGATACCATCACCCGGTGAAATGGCTACGGCCGGGGCACACAGGGCGGCGTTCTCAGGAGTTGCCCACGATTATGGAACTCTCTCCCCTTGGAGATTCATCTTAGCCCGAGCCTGTCTTCCAGAAACGATGTGAAACCTTGCTATCTGACCAAACGTTTGGCAGGGAAGGCTAGGGTCAGGGTGGTTAGGGAAGGATTAAGGGGGGAAGGTAGATGTTTTTATTGATTGTAAGGTGCCCTGAGCCGTAATGGGAAGGGTAGCATTTAAATTTGATTAAATACATTTCTCCCCAATCCCCCTTGGTGGCCCAAACTATCCCTTCCTTTCTGAGCCCAGCTGCCCCCCAGGGATCCCTGCTATTATTATTATTATTAATTATTATTTATGCCATCTTGCCACCAACCCTCAAACCAAAGCATGAGGATGCAAAAGCACATCCTTTCGAAAGGCATCTCTTCTTGACCTGAAGGAAGCTGTAACTAGAGAACCCCCCCTCTCTCGACATCAGTTCCAATGACTCAGCTCCTTCACGCTTAAAAAAACAAAATTGCCTCTCACTTCCAAAAGATACTTGCCCCCCATCCCCTTTAATTTCCATCTGCCGGTCCTTGTTCTGTCTTCCTCCGCTAGATGGAAGAACCCTTTCATACTTTCTCCCTGTCATCAGCGTTTGCCGGTACACGCCCAGCTGATCCCCTCTACATCTTACACCAGTTCAAGTCTTGCTTTCCACCAGCCTAGGGAGGTGGAACCTGGGGAGAATTTCTGGGGGAAAAGAAGAGCGAGGGACACCACAGCTGGGAAAAATAATTCCATTCTCAGCTGGGGATCTTGCTAAGAAGGGACTGCCAACTGCAAGCAGAATTTTAGCTATCTACCATGAACTGTTCAAGCAGTGATGGCTCTCGCATGTTATATTAATCCTGGGGGAAATATACCCTGTGGTACTCACTGCAACGTCGTCCTCTGGTGGAGCAGCATGGACAAACACGCATTGCTCCATGCTTATGCTGCCGTCCCATGGACTTTCAGCAGCAAATCTTTTTGGCCCAAGGAGTTCCCCCTGCTGGTCAAATTGACAGGGCAAAGCTCCCTGTCTGCTGAAATTGACAAGGCAAAGCTGCTGCAAAGCAAGTCCCTGCTGCTGAAATTGACAAGGCAAAAAACTCTGCTGCAAGGCAAGGGTCTCTGCTGGCAAAGCAAGGGTCTCTACTGCTGAAATTGACATGGAAAAGCTCCCCACTGCAAGGCAAGGGTCTCTGCTACTGAAATGGACACTACAAAGCAAGGGTCTCTGCTGCTGAAACTGACAAGGCAAAGCTCCGGACCCTTGCTGCTGAAACTGACAAGGCAAAGCTCCCGACCCTTACTGCTGAAACTGACAAGGCAAAGCTCCCCACCCTTGCTGCTGAAACTGACAAGGCAAAGCTCCCCACCCTTGCTGCTGAAATTGACAAGGCAAAGCTCCCCACCCTTGCTGCTGAAATTGACAAGGCAACACTCCCCGCTGCAAAGCAAGGCCACCATGAAGAAAAGTGACTCAGCAAAGGCCCACTGGGGTAGCAGCAAACAGAAATTCATTGAGTGCTGTGTTTTCAGCTGTTCCTCAAGTCTCCTGCTGTGTTCCCCAGATTTGTTCCAAGCAGAAAACCTGTGTTCCCTCCCTGGCTAGCTCTTGCGTTTGCTCAAACAAACGGCATTTGCCCTTGTGGTTGGCAGGTGGAACAGTGACAAGTATTATGTGTGGAGATGCCCAAAGGACAATTCTCCGCTGTTAAAGGGTGTTTTGAAATGGATTCTGCACCCCCAGGGTCTGCAATTGACAATCCAGGGCTGGCTCATGGCTGAAGAATCCGCTCTGCTGGACTCTCTGCTCAGATTGATGTGTAGAGAGGCCACGCATCATCGATCAGAGGGTTTCAGTTTAGATGGAAGACCTTGGCCGCTCTGCCTCCCCCAGGGACTGCCTTACCGTCATGTCCCTGCAAATTCTGTGCTACTGTGATCACTGCCATTTTCACACAATTTTGCATTTGGCCAAATTGTCATAGAAATTGCCTCTGGCAGTGCAGAACTGCAGCCTGAGTGAGGAGCACAGTGAGTTCGTCAATGGGACGCCAGCCCCAAAAGCTAGTCAATGGGATGCTGGCTTTGTTAGCACCTTGTATCTATTCCGGGCAATGAGGCCCTGGGCCACAGCTGCTAGAGACTCCCCCAGGGAAGAGAAGAAACTCCACTGCTGATAAATCCATGTGGTATTTTGTGAGGTTATTTTAAGACTGGAGATGGCATGCTGGGAAATTAATTTGCATTCCACATTTGCATAATTTATTCTGCTTGCTGAATTTAGGTTGTCTGGTTGCCAAATCCATGTCCCCTTGCTGTTCTGCACCTGGCCCAATACCGCCTGCTTGGTCACTGGGGCTCTTCAGCCCAATCCGAATTAATAAGGGCCACGGAGCTAGGAACGGGCGCAGAAGGCGGCCCCTGCAACCAACCCTCGGTACAAGAAAGGTTTCATCTTCTTGCAACTTAATAAAAGCTAGGGTGGCCCCGGGCCCTGGAGTAAGAGCTCAACAATCCCACTGGTGTGAACAGAGGCTGTTTTTAAACGACAACACCGTACCGTTCTGAACTCGTTCTTACCTGACTTGTCGGAATGACATCATCATCACAATCAGTCCATTTTCTGTGGCTAAACGACCCCTGTTGTGACCTTCTACTAGAGCATTAGTTCCCGGATGTCTAAAGGATTAGAACGTTCCACCTGTGCAGATGGTAAAAACGACGGTTGTATTAACGTTCTTTATTTAGAACGTTCCGATAAAACCTTGAAAAAGGGCGTTTTACAAAAACGTTCTAAAACCCAGAAGCGTCACCATTTTTAACGTTCCAACTATCTAGACAATCTCCTTCAGAACAACATGAAAACCCTCGAACGTTCTAAATGTATCATTTAAAAACAGCCAGAGTTACACCCTGCTTACCCCAGGCCTGAACTGGGCCTCTCGTGGCACGGCAGACGTCTTTCTTTTTGGTGGAGCTGAGCTGGCAGCTCCAACCCTGGCCCGCCATGAAGTGCTGACAAGACTTTGTCAATTCTCTTTCTGTGACAGGAGCCACCGCCACCCCTTCTCAATGCACTGTCGGCAACTGCTGTTGGGGCGATGGCCTCCGAGGTGGACGATCAAGCACACCTGGAACCGGAGCCGTGACCAAGCACATTGGGGGGCGGCAAAATCCCCAGCCTCAGCTAAGGAGCCATTCTCAAATTGTCTCAGACAAAGGGACTGACGCTAGGAGTCTACAGATGTGGCCGCGAGGCGGCCTCTAATCTGCCCAGGATGGGCTTTCGTGCAGAACCAATAAACTGCCACCTGAGTGGCTGCCTGGATCGGAGGCAACTAAAGGCCTAATTTGTAGAGTCCGCGGCTGCTGAAGTTGAGTTGGCCGCGAGGAACCAGCACTTCCCAACATCTCGGAGGTCAGCATCGTTCTAGCATGACACGCGCAGAGGAAGTCTGTCTCGCTCGCTCGCCCCAGCCCTCTGTCAGAGACAGTCTATCGGCCTTCTGGGAATGAGACTGAGAGGCTACCATGCATGGCCACCCGTTAGCCACACCTCCAACTGCTCGCTTGAAGGGAGAGCTGGGGGAGGCCCGCTTCCATGAACAGCACCCACTCATGGCTACAGCAGAAGGCAGGGCAAGCCAAAAAAAGTGTGTGGGGACAGGCACCCATGCGACCCCTGGCTGCATGAACCGGGGCTCCCACCAATGCCAGCGAACAGATCCTCGGTCCCACCCACAGCCCTGCCGGGAGCCGTCTGGGGAAGTCTTAATAGGACACGCGCACAGAATACACCACCATGAGCGCACCAAACCCTCCTCGCGAGAAGGGCCAACGCCACGGAGGACAGCAGTTTCCTGCGTGTCTCCCCCGTGTGCGCCCGGTTGTTGCCCAGGTCTGCCAGAGGCTGCACCGGCTCCTGGGCAGGAAGGGGTTACTGGCGGCTGCGACTTCCTGTTTCCATGGTGTCCGCAGCTGTGTGTCATGGGCGAGCCAGTGGCAGGTAAAGGCTATTTGAGAGGCGAGCGTGTGGCGGCTTGGCGGGAGGGGAACTGGCTGCCCAGATGAGTTGTTTACAGGGCTGGTCCGTGGTGGCGGGAGCGTGTGGCGGCTGCCCGCGCTCAGAGGGTGTGGAGCGCCCACGCACGTGGCGGGAGTGGGGAGGGATTCTAACGGGCAGCTCCCGTTCGCACGCTCCCGCCACCACAGACCGGCCCTGCACACAACTCGCATGGGCAGCCGGTCCCTCTCCCAACATAGAAACGGCTGAAGGACACGCACTGACTCGCCCATTGAAGAAAGGCAAATGTTAGCCTAACGCTGGGTTAAATCGACTCCCTCTCGGGGGCTGCCGCTGCTTGTGGTGCAGACCTGTCCCTCCTAGTTGATTCATGGCCCCCCGTGTTGGGGGCCCTCGCTAAGCTGGGGAGCCCCAGGCTCGAGGCCCTCTCTTCCCATATCTTAAGCCGGTCCGTCTCACAGTCATGTCGCTTCAAATGTATTCACGGACCCCTAGCGGGACTCTAACGGGCAGCCCCCACCGCGGCCACATGGGCAGCCTTCGCGCTCCCGCCACCCCAGACCGGCCCTGCAAACAACTCGCCTGGGCAGCCGGTCCCTCTCCCCTCATAGCGACGGGGGCCCCGGAACGCAAGGCCCTGCACAGCGCCACAGTCTGCGCTCTCCTGGATCCAACCCTTCCCCCGTGCCGGTGTCCTAGCTATGGGGCCTGTCGCCTCTCAACTAGCCTTTACCTGCCACCGGGACAGCTAACAGCGGAGGAGTTTATCACGGCAGGAGAGCACAGAATGGGGTTCTTCAGGCTCACTCTCTGCGCCCTGCGGCCCGCCGGGGGCACCTTTCTCGGTGTCCCCCAGGTGGCGAGGGGGGCTACCATGGAGAGGGCGTTCCCGGTGGCGGCGCCCAGGCTGTGGAACTTCCTTCCGGTGGAGGCCCGGGTGGCCCCGGACCTCGCCTCGCTTTGACGGCAGTGCAAGACCGGGCTGTTCCACCAGGCCTTGGGTGAGGGAGGATGGGTTTGTATTTTCTTATTCTTTTATGCTTCCCTTTTATGTAGATTTTTAAATAGTTTAACTTTTGTAAGCTGCCTCGAGCTGCCCAGGCAGGAAAGGTGGGGGTATAAATAACAAAAATTAATTAATTATTACTGACAGTAGGAACTTGGCCTTAGTTGTGTCAGATACTGAATTTAAAACAGGGGGTGGGGGAAACTTTTCCCTCCCAGGAGCCACTTTGAAAATGAGTACAAGCTCCAAGGGCCGCAGGGAAGCGGAGGGCAGGGGTGCTTAGGGAGTGCGCTCAGGAAGAGGAAGGACGACATCATGGATCGGTCCCCTCTCCTTGGGTGCCGGACCCCATCTCTGCTCCCTTCCCCTGAGCTCAGTTTTTCAGTGTTTGGGGGTAAAATCTGGTCGATCTAAAAACAGTATAATAATAATAATTAATAATATAATTAATGGCAGGGGGTTGGGTGGTAATCCATGGCAGTGCAGCTGCAACAGGACCTAAAAGCCTGGGGGCCCGTACCCACAGTGTGCATAAGCCAATGGGTGGTTAGCACCCACTGAAGACTTGTTTATGTGCCTATGAGGGGTCCATTCCAGGAGCCAGATGAGCCACAGGCCTCATTTGGTCCTCAGGCCTTAAGTTCCCCAGGCCTGGTTTAAAAGCTAATAAAATCAGTGACTCCCAAGTTGGTGTGCCAGTATCTGGAGCTGATGCACTTACCTGGTCCCACAGAGCGGCAGCCACCTGGTCTATTACTGCTCCCAGTTCTCTGTACTCCCCAGAGTACCTAATGTAGGCCCAGGTGCAGAGCGTGATCAGGGTGAGGCCCATGATCATGTTGCATAGGCTGGCTATGATGTCCAACCCAATGAAGCCAGTCACTCCAGCTATGACGTAGGTGATGAATATGACCACAAAGAGGGTGGCCGGGGTGCGGGCCGCGTGGAAGATGTTCTTGCTGTCGTTGTGCTTGATGTACTGGATGTACAGCTCGTCGATCTCGCCCTCCAGCTGCTGGAGGTAGCGGCGGCTGAATTCCTCGCCGCCCATCTTCTTCACACCGCGGAAGAGCTTCACCGCCTCCTCCTTCAGCTCCTGGTGTTTGTTCTGAAGGTCGTTGGGCGCCAGGAACGGTCGGTCGCCCCCGCATACCTGTGCGGGACAAACGTTTCCGTCAGTCACAAGTATCGCCGTACCGAGTCGGGCCAATGGTTCATTGAGCCCGGCGTCCTGTCTCCGACCGCGGCCGGTTTCGGTCGCTTCTGAGAAACGCCCAACGGGTCACAATGGAGGGATCCGTCCCCTGCTGTTCACTCCCCGCTCCCCACAGTCGGAGGCGACGTCCCCTGACCAGTATGACTAACGGCCATTGTTGGACCTATACGCTCCAAGGACTTATCCAATCCTTATTTAAACCCAACTAATCTATTGGCCTTCAACATCCTCTGGCAACAAGTTCCACAAGTTAATTATATGTTGAGTGAAAACGTATTTCCTTTTGTTCGTTTTAAATCTGCTACCAGTTAATTTTATAGTGTCCCCTTGTTCTAGTACTATTTGAAACAACAGCTCCCTCTTTACTTGTTCCACAACAAGCACTCATGATTTTATAAACTTCTATCCTATCCGCTCTGTCGTCTCTTATCCAAGCTGAAGAGCCCCAACCTATCCAGTCTCTTCTTTTTATGGAAGCTGTTCCATGCCCTTGATTCCCCCCCCCCCCCCCCCCCCCTCCCCGCTCTTTACCTTTTCCAGTTCTACTGTATTGTTTTTGAGATGGAGCGTCCAGAACTGCACACAGTAGTCACAGGTGCATGTAACAGAGCAGAGATATTGAAGGGTACTGGCCCTTTAAGGAAACCAGGTCTCCGCTGCAGAGGCTCACATGACGTGGGCGTGGTTAAGCCAGCCCAGATATAAATAGCCTCTGGCTGGCTCAGTCAGGAGCGGAATTGTTGAATCCCGGCGAGAGTCAGAGTCAGGGAGGAATCCAAGAGAAGCAGAGGCAGAACTGGGTAGAGCTACGTAGCAACCCAGACCGGGGTTGTCAACTAGGCTAAGGGCTGCTATGGTTGGCCACTAAGCCAAGCTATTGGGAAGAAGCCTACCCATAACCCTGAGCAAGAGGAGAGCCCATGGCTGAGCAGTGCGCCCCCCGGGCTGAGCAACAGCAAACCAGCTGAAGCCATGGAGCTGGTAGTGCGGCTGGGCCGAGAGTGGAGAGGCCAAGGACGGAGTTGGGGTAACTCTTCACCTCCGGAGACCCCCCAGAGCACTGTGCGAAGCGGTCTATAAACTGCTGACTTGTATATCTCTGAGGCACTAAATAAACGAACACGCCTGCTAATCCCCCGGTGTGTTTTGGGGGGGGGTGTTTCATCCTGATCTAAGGCGCCCGCTGCTACAGTGCGGTCACAGCCTAGGGTTTTATATAGCGGCATTACCAAGTTTTATTCTCTCTCCCTTTCTAAATCATTCCTAACGTTCCGTTTGCCTGTTTCGGCTGCTGCCATGTGCTGAGCAGGGCAGATTTGGTATCGACGGCTATCGAACCCAGTGCGGTACTTCCCGCGGTCCTAAGCCCGCCCTGGGAAGACGTCTTACTTCAATGGGAATGTCTGTCCGAACGTTACCTCTTCCATTCTCTTATTGTAGGTGTCCTTGGCCGTGGCCACTGCTGCTAAGTTGTTCGCTTCGGCGGTGGCCTGCGAGTGGACAAAAGAAGGTAGAAAGATTTGGCTTAGACTGTGTGTCACGTGGGAGAGCGTCCAGGTGGGTTCATTACAACTCGACGCCTCTGTGTGTGAGCGAGAGGGAGACGGGCACGGTGTGTATTCCGTTTGTAAAGCACGCAAGCCTGAGAATTTCTAGCTACAACCCATTCGAAATAAGAAACACTTTTTCCATGTTCCCTAAACAGACTCGGCCCTCCCTCGGAATAATCCCATATGCACCCCATACACTTGGTCTTATGCACGTTACACCCCAGAGTCCGCACTGACATCCAATAAGATTCCAGGCACAATTCAAGGTGCTGATTCTGACCTTTAAAGAACTAAATAGGCCTGGGCCGTACCGATGGAAAAGGCCACCTCCTCCTCCATCATGATCTCTACGGCCGGCCAGGAACGCCCACTTGCAAGTCCCATCGTCACACCAAGCCTGTACAGTCATGTTTGGAGTCTGGAATCCCTTTCCCCTAGAGCAGGGGTGGCCAAAAGCGAGCTCACAGGTGGGTCCCCAGCAGATCATGGAGGGGGAACAGGCATCAGGGATCACCTCTGGGGAGGAATGGGACCAGCCCCGCAGCGAGTGTCTCCGCGGCTAGGAGAGCATCTCCAGTGCGGCCGGGCTGGCCTTCTCCAAAGGGGAGAGGGAGCTCCTCTCCGCTCTGAGACCAATGGCTGAGGTTTCCTAGAGCTGGGCGCCAGCATGACTTGGGAGTCTCGGGCTGGAGTGCCGGAGGGATCCCCGATTCTCCTGTGGAATTCAGACTCCTGCCAGCCCAATTCTGCAGAGCCTGGAAGCTCCCCTCCCCAGCCCTGCTGGCTCAAACAAACCCTGGCCGGCTCCAAGGCACTGCAAGCGGTGGGGTGCCGCTGCTCCGCTTCCCCCAACTCGCCCCGGCCCACTCTGCAGTGGGGAGCTGCGCTCTGGAGCGGGCCAGAGTGAGTTGGGGGAAGCGTGGCAGCAGCAGGAATCCGGTCACCTGCAGGGCCTTGGAGGAGGCCACGGTGAGTTTGCCCTGGACCCGAGGCTCAGGAAGGGGGCGGGAAGTTGGGACTCCGGGGTTCTGTGGCCACTGAAATGCTTCCCTCGCTGTGGAGCGGGCCGGGGCGAGCTGTCCGGTTGCGCCCCACCCGCCATGCTCCCCAGCCTGCGCTGAGGCCCACAGCCAGCTCACCCCTGCCTGCTCCAGCGGGGGAAGCATTTCACCACCACACGAGTCCCAAGAGCCGAGCAGCAGGAAGCCAGAGCATGTGACCAGGCGACATCACGGCACCAAGCCTAAGTGACTTGCGTGGGGTGAGGTCACCCACCCTTCATCACATGCAAGCTTCTGATTGGCTTGCACGCAGTGACTGCTGGGTGACATCACCACACACAAGCTAATCAGAGGCTTGCGGGCCGTGATGTCACACAACAAGGGGAATTCTGCAAGGAATTTTCCTGTGGGCCCGATTCTGCACAAAACCCCATGATTCGCCGCAGCACGTTTTACTCAGGGCCCGGCGGATGATCCACGTGCCCGCTTCAGACGATCCCAGCAGATCTAAGTCTGGCCACCCCTGTCTAGTGGTCTGTAACAGCCTGAGCGCGAGTGAGACCTTTTTATTTGGCCACTCTTTTAGCAGGAGGGACTAGGGTTCGGGGGAACGGTTTTAATGATCATTTTAGATTTATATTTTTGTGGGTTTTATTTTTGCATGTTTCATATACATTTGCTGAGTGTTGCTTTTTTAATATTCTATTATGTAAACTTCCCTAGGCCTCGCGGAAAGCAATTTTTAAAAGTAAATAAATCAATAAAAGAAAAGTGTATCGCTGTGTAAAACAGCAAGGAAAGGTTTCTGGTGTTTTTGGGGAACAGATCCGCTCTGCTGCCCTAGCTCTCCGGTCACTGGGACCCCTGCCAACATCTCCCAGGCACGAGAGTTACCGCCGCTCCACGTGCAAAGGCGCGGAGCCAGCCCTCCGTCAGTCTGGCCTCTCAAATGACGGCCTAATTGAAGATCAATGCAAAGGAATCCCTACGAGCGCCGGCTGGCCACCCGCCCACATGCAGCAATCAATACCTGCAGCATCGATTTGGGATGCGGCAGCTCTTCTCCTTGATAAATCTTGATATAGGCCTGCAATAGAGAAAACAACATGTCCACGCGGGATAAACACCCCTGTAGAGACGTCACACAGAGCACGGTAAAAATCATCCCAGGTTGGGGTGGTTGTTTTCCAATATGAATGACAAAACCTTGGGTCTAAGAATCTATGTGGCTGTGGCGCTGGACTTGGGATGTGGGAGACCAGGGTTCTGTTCCTGTCTTAGCCATGAGTGACCTTGGGCAGCTTTCAGCCTCAGTTGGCCATCTGTACAATGGGCATAATAATGGCCTGCCTCACAAGGGGATTGTGAGGGTGCGCCAGGTTCTCAAACTGGGGTGCCAGGCCCCCTGGGAGGGGAGCAGGAAGGTGTGCTGGAGGGGTGGAAAAAGGACCCCGGCCAGAAAACGTCTAGCTCTACACTTTCACTGAGCTAGTACAACTCTCCAGCATAAGGGGAAGGGACCTCAACTACCCCAGACCAGTGGGAGGGTGGGAATGGTTACAACAAAATCCCTATAGAAATGGTTCACAGTCGTTCTGTGACAGGCGTAAGAAATGGCCGTTCAGAGCAGCTGGAATGGTCCCTGTAGGACGATTATGCCCCTCGAGGAGCTAAGGAAACCATTTACAAACAAGGGGCAGCTCCGCCCTGGCTGAATTAGGGGGAGTTCCCAAATGGGCACCAGCCCTGCCCCCTTCTGCAATCTGAATTCTGATTTGTGCTGAAGCCACCAATCAAAACACACGTTTCAGAAGGGAGCCATGCAGCTCAATGTGGTTACGCCACCCCCGTTTCTGGTCTACGGTGCGCAAGGGGCGCAATGTGACCAGCACCGCGTCCAACCCCCTTCGACTTCCCCGACCCAGGGACCCATTCACAGACAGGTGGGTTGAAGGTGGCTTTTTCTAATGAGAGACCAAACAGGACGTTAACCCGCAGCCTTTAGGGATGGAGTCTTAGACGCTCCGTCACCGCACTTCAGAGGCCGGCTCCGGTTTGGAGCTCTTGCCAATTCGGAAAGGGAGTGAATTTGGCAGGAAGTGTAACAGAGGTTCAGTGAGATGAGAAAGTGAAGAGAGAAGGGGGAAGATCTGAGGGGACCACGGTTAAGAGGTGGGGAAACAATCTACAACGTTGAGAACCTCTGAGCTACGGGGCACATGGTTGAGTCGTTTTTTAACACGTCTACAAGTAGCCCCCACGAGGGGAAACAGAGTCTCTGGTGCAGGGAACATCGGAATGAGCAGAGCACGCTCCTCAAAGGGAAACGTGGAGCCCAAAGGGAGACTGCAGTCGACTGGGAGATCATCAGCTAGTCTGCAGTAAATCATGGCGGGGGGTGTCAGACAGTGGGTGTCTTTAGACATAACATCAACAGGGGTCTGAATGTCTGTTTTGACCTTGAGATGAACTCCGGTTTGGCTCTGTGTTCACCATGTGGCACTGCCCGTCTCAGGACAAATTGGTGTTTTTGCTCGCTACCCGATCTCAGCACGCAAGCGCTGCCCCCTCGTTCCCCGTGTTGTACCTGCTAACACACCACGCGATATCATTAGACCCAACGTTGGCCGCGTGTTCAGCCGAAACACGCAGATTGTCCTTGTGATGCAACAGTGTTCACATTGCATGTTCGACGGGTGGCCAAATGGGTGTTGGGATTGTTATGGTGCTTACGCACAACGGCCAAACACGTGCTTAGAGGTTTTGGCACCCGATCTTTGTTATGTCTAAAGATGCCCATTGCCTCTTGGGAGGAGAGTGGGAGTGGAACTCCGGAGAATGTCCCTGGGGAGGAGAGGGGTTGGAGAACTTGTTTAGCGCAGCAGGGAAGGCGCTCTCTAAAACGTAGTGTTCTTCAGCTCTCCTGAGACCGGTTGGTGAGGTGCCTTAGAGCTGGGAGCCAACAGGAGGTAGGGTTGCCACCGATGCAAATTTGTAATGAAAAATACGTGTTTCAGGGCTTGCATTGGTGCCTAATAATCTGCGTGGGTGGCAACCTTCCCCTCTGGGTCGGTGTTCCCCAAGGCTCTGTCCTTGGCCCTCTCCTCTTCTCTATCTACACCCTGTCCCTAGGCAAACTCATTGCCTCCCATGCCTTCCAATATCACCTCTACGCTGATGACACTCAACTCTATCTATCTACCCCCTCTCTCTCTCCCTCTGTTCAAGCTCGCCTCACCAGCTGTCTCTCTGACATCTCTACCTGGCCGTCTCAACGTCAACTCAAACAACATGGCTAACACTGAACGCCTTATCTTCCCCCCTCATCCTTCCTCTCCCTCTTCCTTGTCGATCCTCATCAACAGGGTCACCATCCTTCCCGTCCAAGCCCGTAGCCTAGGCTTCATCTTTGACTCACCCCTTTCTTTTAAACCCTACATTGACTCTGCTACCAAATCCTGTCGCTTCTCCCTCCATAACATTGCTAAGATTCGCCCTTTTCTCTCTGTCTCGTCTGCCAAAACCCTTGTTCATGCCCATTTCATCTTTCACCTCGATTACTGTAACCTCCTTCTCACTGGCCTTCCCCGCTTTCACCTTTCTCCCCTCATCTCTGTCCAAAACTCTGCTGCCAGGGTCATCCACCTCGCCCGTCGCTTTGACCACGTGCAACCCCTCCTCTCTTCGCTTCACTGGCTTCCCCTTCCTGAACGAATCCTGCACAAGCTCCTAGTCTTCACCTATAAAGCTCTTCACGACCTCGCTCCCCCCAACCTCTCTGCGCTAATTTCCCTCCGTTCTCCAGCCCATGCACTTCGCTCCTCCTCTGTCCCTTCTCTCACCCTTCCACGCCTTCCCTGCTCCCCTAAGCGCCTTCGTCCCTTCTCACTTGCTGCCCCCCATGCCTGGAACTCCCTCCCTGTCCACATCCGCCTCGCATCCTCCCTTCATACCTTCAAATCCCTCCTCAAGACCCACCTCTTCTGCTCTGCCCTCCCCGACTCCTCGCTCCCCTCACCTAACTCCTGCTGATCCCCTCCATCCAGCGCAATCTGTTCCCTGAGCTCTGTGTACTCATATCCTCACCACACGGACCAACCAGCCATCATTCTCGATGTAACCAAGCCAAGCGCGTGCACCTGGGACCTCACATCCTCGTGAATGTTACACTCCTCGTCTCTCCCTCTGTTCCCCTTGCTTTGTCTCCCCCCCGCCCCTCAGATTGTAAGCGCTAGGGGCAGGGACCGTGTCTATTCCATTACTTTGTAAAGTGCCAGGTACATTGCTGGTGCTATATAAATGCTTGCTAATAATAATAATAATAATAAATAATAATAATAAACCCTAGCACAGGAGCGGCCCAGGCCTAGAGTGCTGGAACCAATGGGAGGGATCCTGGGGCTGATGCCTAAATCAAGTGGGAAATGGACGCTATCCATCTGGGCCCCTCTGGGGAACAGCAGCCTCGCTCGAGCGGAGTGGAGCCTGGTGCACAAGATGGAACGGGGTCCCCTGCTCCCCTCCCGTCGCCAGGATCACACCACTCCTGCCATAGCAACCTACGCCCTTGCAGGGACGGGCTCTTTCCCCGTCCAACTGTTGTGAATTCTCCTTTAAGCCAGAAAACGGAAAGCGCACAAGCCCTGCCTGTCTGAAGGATCACAACCTTTCCCCACTTAGCAGCCACAACCGTCCGGACCCTGGGCTTCAACCAGCACTCACGGGGCCTTGGAGGTGGCAGCTAGGGTGACCAGATAGGCACATGATAGAGGACACGTATGAGAAATACAGGTTGCAGGGCTGCACTGGCTCTGCAGCCCTGCAACCTGTATTTCTCATAACATTTGCATATGGCCGCTGGCTCCGCAGCACCACTGGCTCATGTCGGCCAGAGCCAAGCCGTCTATGAAGGCCTTCCCCAGCGGTGGTCAAGCCACACCCCTTCTCAGCCTTGCTGCCCGTCCCCAGCTTCCTGATTGGCTGCTGGCCTGTATATCTAACGCTACGGGAAGCCAGGTGGATCATCTGTCTACATCCCGCCTCCTTCTCAGACCCCTTCCTGCTTCCTGTCGTCTCCCTGGATCCCCATCACCTTCTTCTCTCCACGTCCCTCCCTTCTTGTTGGTCTGCCTTGCATCTGCCCTGGGGCCAACCTCTTGTTTGCTGTACAACTGCCCAGTGTGCCTGCTCTGCTGCAGCCCAAGAGCCTGCTCTTCTGACCGTGCCCGTCTGTCCTTCCCCCCCCCCGGTCTGTGTGCCGGTGGCTCCTGCCGTGACCCCCGACAGCTACCTTGAAATACTCCACGAGGCCTCGGCAGGTGATCTTGTTCCCATTGATCTCCTTCACGTCGAGGTTCTCCGCACTGAGCAGCCACGGGATCAGCACCTTCAAGTTCTTAATGAACTCCTCATCGATTTCTACAAGGGGGACAGGCCCGAATGTAGTTACCCAGACTGTCTCCATTCCGACCAGGGGCTCAGTGCACGTCCAGGCTAGGAGAGATGCGGTCACGGCCCCTACGGGCCCTGATTCTACCAGGGGCATGATGCCTCCCGCAGGGGCCGTGAGCCGGGCCCCGCAGTCGGAGGGGGGCCCTACAGGGAGCCCCAGTCCTGGTAGCCGCCGGTCCCGTGCGCCTGAGGCTCCGGGATGGGCTATTCCTGCGGAGTCCTCTTCACCTATAAAGCTCTTCACAACCTCGCTCCCCGCTACCTCTCTGCACTTATCGCCCTCCATACTCCAGCCCGTGCACTTCGCTCCTCCTCTGTCCCTTCTCTCACCCTTCCACGCCTTCCCTGCTCCCCTAAGCGCCTTCGTCCCTTCTCACTTGCTGCCCCCCATGCCTGGAACTCCCTCCCTGTCCACATCCGCCTTGCCCCCTCCCTTCATACCTTCAAATCTCTCCTTAAAACTCACCTCTTTCACTCTGCTCTGTCTGACTCTTTATCCTGCTGAGCCACTATTCCTATACCTACGGTCTGTTTACCCTTATCCTTGCAACATGGACCTGCCTGCTGTCATTCTCATCGTAACCAAGCCAAGTACGTGCACTTGAGACCTCGCATCTTCATGAATGTTAGACCCCTTGTCTCTCTCTCTGTTCCCCTTCCTATGTCTCTCCCCCAGCTCCTGTCTCTCAGATTGTAAGCCCTAGGGGCAGGGACCCTGTCTATTTTATTACTTTGTAAAGTGCCAGGTACACTGCTGGCGCTATATAAATGTTTGTTAATAATAATAATAATAATAATAAGTCCTCTCCCTGCCTGCGACTCTCCGTGCCAGGGGCAACTGCTTCCTGAAGGGCCGTGCCTCACCTACTAGGGAGGGGGAGCAGGGCCCTACGGGAGGGGGGAGGGGGGCAGGGCTGGCTTACCACAGTGTGACCATCCCAGACCCTGTTACTTACGAAGTAGCCCTTGTTTTCACAAGGGGCCCCCACTCCCTCTCAGCAGAGCACCAAACGTGACCACCGCCAGAGCCCTGTGGAGAGTGCCCCCGAGGGGGCGGGTCCGCAGGGAGGCGAGCCACTAGGGGCCCTGCAAATTCTAAGGCCGGCTATGGAAGGGCCCACCTTTTATTTTCACCCTCGGCCCCATAAATTCTGGTTATAATGGCAATCCAGGTGCATTCTGAGTTCACCATGCCCGTAGCTCGGAAATGGCAATAGCTCATTAGCACGGCTTAAGGAAAGCAGAATGTACACACGGAGCCGAATTTGCAAGATGAGACCCTCGGCATGCGCAAGATGACTTGTGGGTTGCCAAATGGGCAGGAACCCAGCCACAAGGGGGGCTTCTGGGTGGCCCGTCTGCCTAAAGGCGCGCTGCCCGGCCTGCGGAGCTTAGGAACATTGCTGAGCGCCACCGGCCGACCAAACCTGAGGCAGCGGCCCGAGGCAGAGCTGTGGTCTTCTGCTGGCTGGTGCGGTTGTCCCGGGCAACGCCACAGAGTTGCAGGCGGCAGCCTAGTGCGCCAGGCGATCCACCCGGAACTTTATGGTGTGAGGGAGGGGGTGCCGCGTGAGCGGACTGCAGGGCGGGGCAGCCGCAGGTAGGGCTGGATGCGGGAATGCGCCCCAGAGCAGCTCCGGGGGTGGCCAGCCCCACAGCCGTCTACCGGTACCCAATGAGTCGCTGTCTCCACGAGCAGCCGGGACAATGGCTGATATGGGCGGACGGAAATACTGCTCACTTTCCTCTTCCAAAGGAGACCTCTTCCATAACTTAAGCCCCCAGCCATCGCAGGCCTGAGCACTCTTGAATCCCTGCTTGCGGACGCCCCACTTGGAAGATCTAGCAAACCGAGCTCTTCAAATGTTTTATGGGTACTGCACGCCGAAATATTCATAAACGTATTGGGGCCATCGGGCTTCGGACAACTTTCCATGCCAAGTTTTTTAGTTTCCAAAGTCCTGACTAAAATCAAGCCTGAATTTGTTTGTGGGCACAATCTTGCCCCCCCAAAGACCAGCGATCCCAACTTTCTACCTGCGTGGAATTACTCCCCCAAAACGTGGCTGAATGGCAGATGAAGAAATACCCTGCAAAGTGAATCCTGCCGTAGCCCTTTTCTCCTGATGAGAGAAGATCGGCAGGATTCTTCCTTGCTTAATGACGCAGGAAGCGTCACCACAGAGCGCTTAAAATGGTCGCCTCGCTCTAGTCTAGCCTAGTCTGTGAAAGGGGAAAGGCAGCGTGTTTAAAAATTCATCCCCGTGCAAATATAAATGAACCACGAAATCTGAGAATCGTCAACCTTGGAGCTTTCCATCGAAGTTCGGGTTGGTGGCCACTTTCAAGCCCGGGTGGGGTAAGAGAAAGCAGGCGATTTGGGTGAAGCAGGAGTGGATGTGCTTGCGGACGTTCTGCAACTCTTCGTGTTGATTCCCTGACACCTAGGAGAAGACCGGTTTACAGTGAGGGTGGGGGGCGTGCACATTCGACAGACATAGTACAGAGATCGAGAACGGAAGAAGTGGGATTGGTCGAAACGCCCAGTCCCCCCTTTACTGGCTGCACGAGGAAACGTCAATGCTTTTCAAAGATCTATGCGTGTTTCCTGGAGGCAATGACTCAGCACGTCCGGCCTCCAAGAGGCAGACGCAGCTCCCTGGGCGTGCTCGCCGAGGGTGGGGGTGGCATGAGCTCGGGAAAAGGCCTCTGCTTGGGCACAGCTGGGCGACAGATAGAAACATTTTAGGTTTCCACAGCAGCATTTTCCTCCCCAAGCTGGGTCAGTCTGGGCCATGACTGCTGCGCTCCTGAGGCCCCCAGATGGGGACTTTCTGTGGTGCCCGCTCCCTGTTCTGTAGAGGGGCGGCCACTTGGTGTGGGCCTCTGCCCTCCTCCCCACCTCTTCTTCTTTTCTGGGGGGAGAAGACGGCTCCTCTCCCCCCTCTGCCCGGGGAGACAAGTCAAGCATGGGAGCAGCATTTCGACCGGCACCCCGACGCACCCCAGCTGCTGCTGCCTCTTCACCGCCCACCACCGGAGCTCAGAAGCTACTTGGAACGGGTGAGATCCCAGCAGCGGCAGCTTTAGGGGCAGCAGGGCAGGATTCCGGTGCAGGGGAGGGTGGTAGTGGCAGTACTCCTGCATGCAACTCTCAGCTCCCGCCCCTGCACCTCCCGTGCCTCCCCGCACCACACCCTGCTTTCCAGTCTGAGAACCA
The DNA here is from genome assembly GCA_003113815.1 of Sphenodon punctatus. NCBI lineage: Eukaryota > Metazoa > Chordata > Lepidosauria > Sphenodontia > Sphenodontidae > Sphenodon > Sphenodon punctatus. Next base: position 431,073 of record QEPC01008553.1, on the reverse strand, counting down.
CTGTTCCAAGGTGTGCTTTAGGCAGACCAGCTCCTTGCATCCCAGAATGGCAAACTAGTCCTCTGGGCGGAAGAGAGACAAGTCTCAAGTCCCCCATAGCAACCAGAGCTTTGCTTCCAGGTTCACTGCAAAAGAGGAAGGGGGCGAAACGGGGGCACCGGAGGAGATGAGAGCTGAAGTGTGATGCTTCGTATACACACAAGGGTCTCTCTCCGTCCTCCCTTCCAGCTAGGCGATGCTTAATTTGGAAAAGCAAGCACCAAAACTCAAGCCTGCCCCTGACGTCCCGCCCCTTGACTTCAGAAACAGGAGGGCTTGGTAAGGTTATGCAATCCGCCCCGCCCCCTGACTTCACCAGTCCCTGTTCTTGGCCCTCTGCCCCCAGCCCTTCCTCAGGGCCAGATGGAGCTCGACGGGGGCCAATGCTGGCGTTGCTCCCACCGATCAGCCATCTGGCAATGCCAATCAGCCACTTGATGATGCCGATCAGCTGTTTGACGACAGCTCCCCCACCCTGCGCTGACGGGGGCCAAGATGAGGGTTTCTGCAGCTTGCTGTGGATTGACAGGGTCTGGAAGAGGTGTCAGCCAAGCCAAACCCAGACACATTCTGGCACAAATCTGCCCCTCTCTTAGGCGCTGTGGCTGGCTGGCCACTCAGCAGCAATCTCGGTGCAGGGGCTGCTTTCAGACATCACATCGTCTCTGATCAAGCTACAGCTCTCCAGGACTTGGGGAGGGAGGAGGCTTCTCACACGAGCTCCTTGCTTCTGTTTCAATCCATCCCCATCCCCCCAGTGCAGGGCTGACCCGATGGCACCACTCTGCAGACTGGCACGGTAACAGTCCAGGCAAAGTTCATGCAGAAAAGCACCCAGGACAAACCTTAAGCCGTTTTTCCAAAAACTTGGTCCCGCCTTCAGCCCCGTAGGAAAATTCATAGGGGAAACTCCAGTCGCGGACGAGGAATATGAGAGACTGCAAGAAAACACAAGAGGGAAATGGGATTAGGGAAACGGCTCGCCATTGCTAGACAGCGAGGACCTGATGCAAAACCAGGTGGAAACATTCTCCTGGTCCCAGGGAAGGATGGATCAGAACTAAGCGAAGCACGTGCACCTGCAACTTCTCAACCTCATGAACGTATCCTTGTCTCTCCCAATGTTCACCCCTCCCTCGTCTCCCCCTCCCTTGTCTCTCTTATTGTAAGCCCTCTGGGATAGGCAGAATTGATTGCACAGTGCCAGGTACACTGCTGGTGCTATATAAATAAACAACTATCCCAGTAACATCGGGTACTAATCAGTACCCAATTAATGCTTGCCAGGCTGCCTGGTGTGTAGATTTACCGTTTTTTGTACCGATTTTCATTACCAATTTTCTGAATTCTGGTACCGATTTCCATACCGATTTACTGACGTGCTGTTGGTAAATCGATAATTCGGTAATGGTATTTCCGGGTTATCGGGTGTCCAATCGGTACATCGGGCTCCCAATAACCGTACTCGAAATACTGGGTATTACCAAATTAGCTGCCGTTTCAGCTCTCGTCAGAACGTTCACAGCATCAGGTCCCGCAAGGAAAAGGGTGGCTTCCTGTGAGAACAACAGGAACACAGGAGCCCATTGATAACGGATATTTGAATAACTTGCCCACTGGGGGGGGCCCCTAGCAGTGGGAGACTCTTCCCCCTTATAAGGCACCATGACATCATGGCGCTCCATAGGGGGTGTGGCCACACTGGAAAGGGGTGGGGAAATGTATTAGCCCCACCCCCTTTTCTGATGTAGCCACACCCCCTAGGGAGAATTGTGAGTTCACAGGACTCCAGGAAGGAGGGTCGCCTGGACACACGTGGCCTGCGATCGTGTTGGGCCCAATGCCATCCGGTTCTAAAATGAACGCATGCAAAGCATTCACAGCAGACATATCTGCACACTCATCCAATCAGAGAAGAGAAGAAAATACCCTGTAGCCTTTCTGTCCACTCACATAACTAAGCAACAAAGTTCTAACAAGTTTAACTAGATAAATGCCAGGACATCGCGATTGCTCCTTGGCATTCAGAGAGCAGAAAAGCAGCAGGATTTGTGTTTACTATAAACTGAGGCACGATTATTGCAAACTGAAAACTTACCCCCTGACAATGATTCACTTAGCAGAGGAGGCAGTTTGCTAGTTCCTGACCTTGTGATTATTGGGGCTGAAACTTTGACTGGGCAGAGGGTCATTTCATCTTGTGATTAATTCTACAGGTTAAAAAACATGCAAACATTGGCCTATAATTTTCTAGATTCTGGATGGCTGCGTTACGATGCAGATTAAAGATATTGTCCCTCATTTCAATTTAGGCAGTTGTTATTAGTTTTTATTATTTAAAAGCTATGGGTCGCTCTGTTATGACCTGTGGGGTACTTCTCTGAAGCGACTGTCGGAGACAGGATGCTAGGCCAGATGGGCCCATTGGTCTGACTCAGTCTGGCACTTATGTTCTTATTTACAACGTGCCAGCAATGTACCTGGTGCTGAACTGTCATGATTCCAGACAGGTCCCTGCCCCAAGGGGCCTGCAATCTCAAATGGAGAAGGGAGAGGAGACAAGAGGAGGGGCACATATGGAGAGAAATGCAGCAAGTTGAGAAGTTGCAGGTGCACGTGCTGAGCTTAGATACATGGGAGAAGGGGGGACCCTGAAGGATATGAGAGCATGAGGAGAAGCAAAAATGATGCCGGGGGAAGATTAGGGAAAGCCTGCCAGAAGAGGTAGCTTTTTAGCCCTACTGTGGCTAAAATGACACAGATTAGGCAGGCAGAAGAGCTAGAAAATACACTGGAAAATTTGAGCTACACTCCTCAGGCCGCCGGAAACCAGAGCCCTCATTTCAGTGATATTTAGACTGATCCTTCGAGAAATTTACAGTCGTTTTTCTCATCCCCTTTGCACCGGGCATCTTTCCAAGCTGATTTGTGACGAGAAACACCTGTAGCCTTTCGCTGCAGTCCTCAAACCGCTTACTCCAGACTGGGACTTCGCTGGGACGCCTCTGGAGTAAGCGCTTTGAGGATGGCAACACTGAAGAGTAAACACATTAAATCATTCTGTTTAGGGATCTTCATGGAGGCATCCAAAGTTTCCAGCCAGGAACTAAATACCAAGGCAATCACATTGGAAGGCCAAAAAAGGGACACTTAGATAAGGTCCATCTTCTGCTCTTAATCATCTTCCCCCTTGCCCCATCAACTGGGATGCCGATACTGTGCAAACACCATCCCTCATTGGGGGTCGCCAGGGCAGCAGTTCAACGGCCACCCCTCTCCCGTGCCAAGTCCCTCCAAGATCTGGATCATTACGCTGCTCGACCAGGGTCCAAATGACACCCAAGCTCACTCTCCTTCCCTAGGTGTCCTCGGGGTTGAAGACACTTGCCCCCAAAGTACCCATCTTGCTGGCAACCCTTCTCAACTCTGCCTGGATGGCACCAGCTGCCCTCAGCTCTGCCTGGATGGCACCAGCTGCCCTCAACTCTGCCTGGATGGCACCAGCTGCCCTCAGCTCTGCCTGGATGGCACCAGCTGCCCTCAACTCTGCCTGGATGACAGAGGATTTCTCTCCCTTTCTAGCCCTGAAGAGTTCAAATGATCTATTTTATCTGTTGGCGAGAATGGGTGAGCTTTCGGGCCACACACAGAGCCCTTCCTCAGGCATGGAGTGGAGCCAGTCAGAAATCGACACACTGAGAAAACGTAGGACAGGTAGCTAGGAGGAGGCAGGCAGGCCCTTATAGCCCTGGAAATCCTACGCTTGGCTTTGCCAGGTGCCCAGAGTCCCTCAGCTGTCTCCCACTTCCTCGTTTCAGCTACGATCCAGACAGTTTCACAGTATCTGCCAGTGTTTGTTATTTTGCCGATTACTAAATCGTATTTGGTACCGGACAGAGATTAAGCCAGCCAATCGGATGACTGATTTGCCACACGTTACAATTTACCAATATACGACGCATTAAAGTTTACGGAATTACCATTTACTGATCTACCGTTTACCGCCCATCATTCATTTATTTTTTTACTCCTCCCCTTCCTGGTTTTAGTGTAGTAACAGTAACGCTTGGTTATGCGGTCATTCGGCAAAGGGTAATATAGTGATAGCCGGTAATCTGGATTTGGCGGCTAATGTCCGCGGTAACTGGTCAGTTACCGAATAGCCACCAAGCTAACCAGAATGTCGGATAGTCACTCTTGTGGGAATCTGAGGCCACGCCCCCACTGGCCCTGGATTGGCTCCTGCCTCTTTATAAGGCCGCCCAGATCCGTAGGTAGCTGGACAGAGCGATGGAGGTCAGTTCTAGTTTGATTTGGCCACGCACTCAGACTGCGCTCCAGCTTCCTGATCCAGCCGGAGTTCCTGCCCCGATCCAGCCCCCACTTCCACCACACTCTGCTTTGCTCACTTGAACGGCTCTCGTGGAATTCGACCCCTCCCCCTTCTCTGGGCTCTATGTGCAGATTACCCCTCTGGCTGTTGTCGGTGTGTGTGTGTGTGTGTGTGTGTCTGACTCTGACCTGCCTCCTGTCCTTTCCCTGCGGCCCCTCTGCCTCGGCCTGATTCTGCAAACACTTACAAGCCATTGGGCCCCGACACCCTGTTTCTAATAGACCCAGGTTCCAGCCCTGCCCTGTTTGTCGTGACTACCAGCCATTTCCTGTTCTCAGTCTCGTCTGTTCCCGAACCCCCTTACCCCGTCCCACCCCCTCTTGTCAGTTGCTGGCCCCCCCTCTGGACTCTGCGCTCTGCACTGTCCTGTCTTCCTCGGCAACCCATGATTCCTGACCTGATCAATTTGCTGACTCTGAACTTGAAGCTGGGATCCTGTGACAACCCGAGGTCCCGATCCTGGGATCCCACAGCCTTACAGACCCAAGGCTTATGCACTGGCTAAAGTCTGGAAATCGGGCTCCCCTGGCACCACAGAGACACGCTGCACCTGCACTGTCTTTAGGGTGGTCTTTCTGAGCGCACCCCCCACCCCCACCTGCTAGGCCGCCTTGTGCTCGTTTTCAGAGGGCGAGGATACAGGAGGGACGGGCTCCAACACACGTACGCCATCCTTGTCCAGAGAGGTGGCAGCAGTAGCAAGGCTGGGGGAAAGCAGGGGCATGCGTCTGATGCACCCCCCAGGAGATGGGGAAGAAGCAGCTTCGAATCCTGTCTTTGCAGAGTAAGTTTCTTACGTGTCTGATTCACCCTGGCTTCTTCTCCTCCCATAATGCAAACAGCAGCGACACCCGCTGGTGAGTCCAAGAATCTCCGATCCAAGCCGACGCTAGAGGCTAAGCGTGAGCCGGACTCGGGCCTCTCGACACAGGGAGTGCGGACAGAACCAGTGAAACCCACAGGCTACTGCGCACGGGGTACGTCACAGCCCCAGGGTCACTGCAGCGCCGTATCAAACGGGTCAAAAGCAATACAGATTCGGCGTCTCGCACCCAGGCCGCGGCGCGCCGTTTTCTCACCTGAAAAGGCTTCAGGAACGTCTCCTCCATGGCCAGTCTGCCGTATTCTGTGAAGAGCTAGGGCGAGGAGCAAGACAAGCAGGGGATTATTCTCTTTAGACGGGCAGTCAGGACACAAGCAAGTCTCCCTCCGGCTGTTGGATTACTGCTGGGGTGGGGTGGGTATCCTCAGGCCCCAAGGGCCAAAGTCGACCCGCAAGTCTTTTTTATTCGGCCCCTTCCCAGTGCCTGGATCTCGTCTTTACTTCCTACCCCAAAGCACGGAACGACTGAACTCAGGGGAAGGGAGCAGAGTGGGGACCGCTGGAGAAGGGACACAGCCAGGATCTGGACCCCTCCTACTTCTGAGCACAACCCTGAAGCTCCCCCATCCCCAACTTCCATGCGGCCCTTGTACTCATTTCCAGAGTGGCCCGGTTCCCCACCCCTGGGTGACTGATTCATACGACCCTAGTCAGTGCCATACTGGTCCATCGAGCCCAGCGTCCTGTCTCCGACAGTGACCAATCTCAGTCGCTCGGGAGATGTTCCCCCACAGGTCGTAATGGGGCGAAACATTCCCTGTTGGTCACGCCCAGCTCCCAACCCTCAGAGGTTATACCCCCTAAAGCCGCTTGGCTAATAGCCACTCACGGACCTACCCTCCAAGAACGTCTCCAGTCCTTCTTTAAACCCAGCTACGCCACTGGCCTTGACCAAATCCTCCGGCAACAAGTGCCGCAAGTTAATGGCGCGTTGAGTGAAAAAAATACTTTCTTTGGGTTTAAATCTCCTGCCAGTGAGTTTCATGGCGTGTCCCCTAGTTCTAGTACCATTCGAGAGGGTAAATAACCGTTCCCTACTGACGCGTTCCATCCCACTCAGGATTTTATAAACGTCTATCACATCCTCTCTCAGTCGTCTCCTCTCCAAGCGGAAGACCCAGCCTCTCTTCATAAAGGAGCTGCTTCAGAGCTCTTAGCATTCTCATTGCCCTTCTCTGTGCCCTTTCTAGCTCGACTATGTCTTGGTTGAGATGGGGCGACCAGAACTGTCCACAATATTCAAGCTGCGGTCGCACCATCGATTTGTAGAGACGGAGGCTTTATGATAGTCTCTGTTTTATTCCCTATCCCTTCCTGAGTAACTCCTAACATTCTGTTTGCTTTTTTTGCCAGCTGCCATGCACTACGCTGAGGAGGATTTCAACGTATTGTCCACGATGACGCCAAGAGCCTTTTCCTGGATGGTAACCTCTAATTTACAACCCAGCACTGCATACTATGCATACTATGCAGTGCTGGGTTGTAAATTAGAGGTTAGCTTTCTGAGAGAGGCATAGGCAGAAAAGCATCCAATGTTGCAGATGCTAATTCAGAAACCCCACCCCAGACCCAGCCGGAACTCATACATCTCCCTCTAACTTTTGATAAGGCTTTATTTGTCAGCTTTCCAGGTTGTGCAAGTGCCAAGGCCCTATCCTCTCCATACAGCGTCAGAGACGTCTTTATCAAGCAAGGTCTCCCTGTTGACCCCACCATCTGCCAGGTCAGCAAAGGCCTGATCCTGCTCCCACCAACAATGGGAGATCAGCCACTGGCTTCCACGCTAGGAGGGTCAGGTTGAAATTACACAGTCGGCTTAGAGGGAACAGATTCCAGGCCCCGGTGAGCGGTCACTGCAGGACAACGCCCTGTCGGCTGGCAGAGCGCTGAACGCTCGATCGGAACCCACTGCTCGCTCCGAACTGCGTTTCAGTCCATGGTTCCGAAGCAGGAGGCCGGGCGGCCGGAGGGAGAGGCAATTACTACAGCGGCCTGCGAGGCAGGGTCTGCGGGAGAGGACGGCATTCTCTGCGCGCAGAGACGGGAAGGGAGAGCAGGGCACGCGGCAGCGGCGTTACCTGTAAGTGCTGCAGGTCGTCTTCTTGGACGTTCTGGGATAAGTTGTACACCTGGATCGAGAACAAGGACTCTATGAAGAGGAGTTAAAATGGCTCCCACATCCCCTCATTTCGTTTTAAGACTTAAATATAATCCTTCGACCCAGGCCGGCCTTTGCACGGGACAACCTGAGGCAACACCCCTGGCCCTCACTATTTTCTCTGCCTTCTGGCCTTAGGCGCCCATGCAGGGCCTGAAATATGTAATTTTCATACGTGTTCCTTAAAAATGTGCATCGGTGGCAAACCCCAACCTCTGGGGGGCTTCTGTTTTCACCAGGACAGGGTTCAAGAGCCCCCACTTCCTCCTAGTGGGGCCCCCAGGCTCGACCCCCTCTAGGGGTCCAAAGAGGGTGTCCCAAGGGGCCCCACAAATTCCAAGACTGGCCCTGCTGCGACCCCACGGAGCAAGGAAGCCGACTGCGCCGCAAAGCCTCAAACGGAGCACAAGGACCGTGACCCCATTTGTCGATGACATGACCCCCCACACGGGTTCCCCCCCAATCCGCAGCCCAACGTGGGACCTGCAGGAGGCACAGCCTTCGTTTTCGTTACCCTCTGTGTGTTCCTTTTCCGGGGTTTCCTAGCCCCCTCCATTGTTTTCATATAGTTTTTGTTTCATTTTATTAGGAAAAAAATAAATATATATATATTTAAAATAAATTAATCACTAAATCACTGGACGTGCACTAAGCGGCCATCCGGGTTGCTCTGTGCATGGATGGCCCTTTCCCAAAATAGCGCCGGCAGCGTTGGTGCCATCTTGGAAAAGGGCAGCTGGGCTGCGCAGGTGCAAAATGGTGTTGCATCGGCGCAGAACGGCTGCCATTTTGGAAAAGGGCTGCAGAGGCCCAGAACAACGCCGGCAGCCATTTTGAGCAGGCACGGGCCTTTTAACATTTGTATTATTTACAAAAACAACAACGCCACACCAAAATTAGAAACGGCAACAAATGAAAACAAACGATTTTTCGTTTGCTTAGTCATTTGCTGTTGTTACCTTAGCTCTGAAAACAATTGGGGCTTCCTGACACAGAACTGCAATCCCCTATTGGGAGCCTCAGCCTTGTTATTAAACTCAGTGGGTCTCAACCTGTGGGTTGGGTCCGAGGGAGATCATCGGTGGGAGCTGGGAGGGGCCTACGGTGGCCTGCGGGCCCGCAATCCCCTGCTGGAGGGAGCGCCTTCATGTCCCCCTGCCGCTTTTTCTGACCTGCTGCCTTTTCTGGCTGCTTGTGCCTAGGATGGCCAGGAGCAGAATTATTATTGCTCCGTGCTGCCCTTCTCAACAAATAAAAAAAAAAGAAGGAAAAAAAAAAGGATTCAGAGCAGCTTAGAAATATTAAAAATACAATTCNCCCTAAAGCCGCTTGGCTAATAGCCACTCACGGACCTACCCTCCAAGAACGTCTCCAGTCCTTCTTTAAACCCAGCTACGCCACTGGCCTTGACCAAATCCTCCGGCAACAAGTGCCGCAAGTTAATGGCGCGTTGAGTGAAAAAAATACTTTCTTTGGGTTTAAATCTCCTGCCAGTGAGTTTCATGGCGTGTCCCCTAGTTCTAGTACCATTCGAGAGGGTAAATAACCGTTCCCTACTGACGCGTTCCATCCCACTCAGGATTTTATAAACGTCTATCACATCCTCTCTCAGTCGTCTCCTCTCCAAGCGGAAGACCCAGCCTCTCTTCATAAAGGAGCTGCTTCAGAGCTCTTAGCATTCTCATTGCCCTTCTCTGTGCCCTTTCTAGCTCGACTATGTCTTGGTTGAGATGGGGCGACCAGAACTGTCCACAATATTCAAGCTGCGGTCGCACCATCGATTTGTAGAGACGGAGGCTTTATGATAGTCTCTGTTTTATTCCCTATCCCTTCCTGAGTAACTCCTAACATTCTGTTTGCTTTTTTTGCCAGCTGCCATGCACTACGCTGAGGAGGATTTCAACGTATTGTCCACGATGACGCCAAGAGCCTTTTCCTGGATGGTAACCTCTAATTTACAACCCAGCACTGCATACTATGCATACTATGCAGTGCTGGGTTGTAAATTAGAGGTTAGCTTTCTGAGAAAGGCATAGGCAGAAAAGCATCCAATGTTGCAGATGCTAATTCAGAAACTCCACCCCAGACCCAGCCGGAACTCATACATCTCCCTCTAACTTTTGATAAGGCTTTATTTGTCAGCTTTCCAGGTTGTGCAAGTGCCAAGGCCCTATCCTCTCCACACAGCGTCAGAGACGTCTTTATCAAGCAAGGTCTCCCTGTTGACCCCACCATCTGCCAGGTCAGCAAAGGCCTGATCCTGCTCCCACCAACAATGGGAGATCAGCCACTGGCTTCCACGCTAGGAGGGTCAGGTTGAAATTACACAGTCGGCTTAGAGGGAACAGATTCCAGGCCCCGGTGAGCGGTCACTGCAGGACAACGCCCTGTCGGCTGGCAGAGCGCTGAACGCTCGATCGGAACCCACTGCTCGCTCCGAACTGCGTTTCAGTCCATGGTTCCGAAGCAGGAGGCCGGGCGGCCGGAGGGAGAGGCAATTACTACAGCGGCCTGCGAGGCAGGGTCTGCGGGAGAGGACGGCATTCTCTGCGCGCAGAGACGGGAAGGGAGAGCAGGGCACGCGGCAGCGGCGTTACCTGTAAGTGCTGCAGGTCGTCTTCTTGGACGTTCTGGGATAAGTTGTACACCTGGATCGAGAACAAGGACTCCATGAAGAGGAGTTAAAATGGCCCCCACATCCCCTCATTTCGTTTTAAGACTTAAATATAATCCTTCGACCCAGGCCGGCCTTTGCACGGGACAACCTGAGGCAACACCCCCGGCCCTCACTATTTTCTCTGCCTTCTGGCCTTAGGCGCCCATGCAGGGCCTGAAATATGTAATTTTCATACGTGTTCCTTAAAAATGTGCATCGGTGGCAAACCCCAACCTCTGGGGGGCTTCTGTTTTCACCAGGACAGGGTTCAAGAGCCCCCACTTCCTCCTAGTGGGGCCCCCAGGCTCGACCCCCTCTAGGGGTCCAAAGAGGGTGTCCCAAGGGGCCCCACAAATTCCAAGACTGGCCCTGCTGCGACCCCACGGAGCAAGGAAGCCGACTGCGCCGCAAAGCCTCAAACGGAGCACAAGGACCGTGACCCCATTTGTCGATGACATGACCCCCCACACGGGTTCCCCCCCAATCCGCAGCCCAACGTGGGACCTGCAGGAGGCACAGCCTTCGTTTTCGTTACCCTCTGTGTGTTCCTTTTCCGGGGTTTCCTAGCCCCCTCCATTGTTTTCATATAGTTTTTGTTTCATTTTATTAGGAAAAAAATAAATATATATATATTTAAAATAAATTAATCACTAAATCACTGGACGTGCACTAAGCGGCCATCCGGGTTGCTCTGTGCATGGATGGCCCTTTCCCAAAATAGCGCCGGCAGCGTTGGTGCCATCTTGGAAAAGGGCAGCTGGGCTGCGCAGGTGCAAAATGGTGTTGCATCGGCGCAGAACGGCTGCCATTTTGGAAAAGGGCTGCAGAGGCCCAGAACAACGCCGGCAGCCATTTTGAGCAGGCACGGGCCTTTTAACATTTGTATTATTTACAAAAACAACAACGCCACACCAAAATTAGAAACGGCAACAAATGAAAACAAACGATTTTTCGTTTGCTTAGTCATTTGCTGTTGTTACCTTAGCTCTGAAAACAATTGGGGCTTCCTGACACAGAACTGCAATCCCCTATTGGGAGCCTCAGCCTTGTTATTAAACTCAGTGGGTCTCAACCTGTGGGTTGGGTCCGAGGGAGATCATCGGTGGGAGCTGGGAGGGGCCTACGGTGGCCTGCGGGCCCGCAATCCCCTGCTGGAGGGAGCGCCTTCATGTCCCCCTGCCGCTTTTTCTGACCTGCTGCCTTTTCTAACTGCTTGTGCCAGGGACGGACAGGAGCAGAATTATTATTGCTCCGTGCTGCCCTTCTCAACAAATAAAAAAAAAAGAAGGAAAAAAAAAAGGATTCAGAGCAGCTTAGAAATATTAAAAATACAATTCAAATTCAAATAGGGGGGAAAGAAAGGGCATGGATTCCCTCCCTCTCTGGTTCTTGCCTCCTGCTGCTTCTGGCCACCTCACCTCCCCTCGCAACCCGCTCCTGCCGCCACCACTGAAACCTAGCCTTGCAACTTGTATTTTTCATACATGTTCCTTAAACATTTGCATAGGTGGCAACCCTTTTCCTGCTGCTGCTGCCTGGCCACTTCTGGCCCTGGATATTTATTTTATTATTATTAATTATTATTAATTATTATTATTATTATTATTTTTTAAAGCAGGCCCTGGATTATTATTTTAAAAAAATAATGTTTTGGTGGCTCTCGTCCACAAAGTGACAGAGAATCATTGTTGTATTCCAGGAGTCAAATCCCCAGCCAGAATCATTGATTTCACTGTATTCCTGGAGTCAAATCCCCAGCCAGGATGAGGCTGTTCACAGCCTGCGCTGGCCCCTTTAAGGGAAACAGGGCTCAGGGTCACCTGACTGCCTCACCTCCCCTTTAAAAGAGAACACTTATGAAAAATACATGTTGCAGGGCAGTCCTGCACCGGAACCAATGTAGCCCTGCACCGTGCATTTTTCATAAACGTCCTCTTTTAAAGGGGAGGTAAGGGAACCCTGCTTGTATGATGGGTAGGCAGGCAAGGCCCTGTTGCTCCCTGCTGATTAGCTGTCTGGCTTGCGGGGTAAGGAGAGGAGGCCAACAAGCAGGCGGGAGATGAGCTGGGACAGGGATTCCTGCGATTTTCCCTTTCAGGACTGCAGCCCTGGAGCAAGCTGACCCTGCCGCAGGATCTGACAGCGCTGGAGGCCAACGCCCCTGTCCCACAAACAGAGGGATGGGACTCTGGGTAAAATTTATATCGGTTTCGGTTCTCATTGTATCGGTTCTTCTTTCGGTTCTCTCAGTAGCGTATTCTTAACATGGCAGTTTTCCCCCATGGACTTCAATCGGGAAAACCGCAACGTTTAAAACAGATTTTTTAAAAACCAATGCAAAAGATCCGATTCCGGCAATATCGAGAAAGAACTGAAATTTCGGATTAACCCGATATAACCACTTTCGGGTACTTTCGGTTCTTTCCGAAAGTCCCATCCCTAGTATCTCTCAAACAAGCCGCCACCAGGGAAACATGCTCTTTCCATGTGCAAACTGCCTCTGCTTGTTCAGCATCCAAATAGCCGTGTGCGTGTGCGCGAGAGAGAGAATGGTGGCTTCCCTCTACTCTGCAAAGGGCACTGGGGTCACTCATGGAGGGGTCACCGACGGGGCTGCCATGGAGGGTGCTTGGCCACTGCCTCTCGCCGGAGGACACAGACAACCCCCTGCCGCTTACCTGTATGGAGCTAATCATGGTGCTGAGCGCAAAGACGGTGGCTGAGTCCCGCAGGGTGGACTGGCTATCAAACGTCCCCTGAGTGTCCATCAGAAGCACAGCCACCTGCGGGGGCAGAGGGATGGGAGTCAGATTTCTGAAACAAGGGGCCGGACACAAAAACAACAGGTGGGCCCCAATCCTGAGAAGTTGGGCGTTGCCTAAGCAGGGTCCCAACTCTGGAACGTCAGGACAGGTGGGAGCTTCAAAACTCCCTTGGCTTTATTCGTTTCAAAATGGCCCCGCTTTAGCGGGTTCTGGATCGGGCCCACGGTAAATGAGGCTGCTGTATTTTCTGCTACGGCAAAATAGCGCCGTTCGGTAAGGATCCTGGAGCCGAGGATCAGCTCTGAGACTCATCAAGGCGACAGAGATGGGCAGCATTCTGGCCTCCTGCTTGGGTGAAAACAGACATGACGCTAACCACCCTTTAACCACCCTTGGTTGTTATTTATGCATGTTGCAGGGCTGTATTGGTGCCCTATGCAGCCCTGAAACATGCATAAATGACCACCAAGGGTGGTGAAAGAAGTAGGGGTGGGACATCAGGCACAATACCGGCTACCGGTTTTACCGGTTACCGGTATGCAAAATACTGGGTTACGGATTAAAACCGGATTACCGGTGCCGGATTTATTACATTGATTTCAATGGGGAACTGTCCCCAGCCTGGATTTAAAAAAAATATATTATTTTTTTTACCCTAAGTCCCTAGTGCGGGCTCCGGGCTACCGCTGGCGACCCAGAGCCCGCACCAGCAGGTAGGTACTGTCGGTCGTAGGGTGATCCCTGGGGTGGGGGATGGTTTAACACCAGGGATCTACCTCCCCACCCAGGGATCGCCTACCTTTGGCGCTCCAGGCGGCGGTGGCGGCACTCCGGGCAACTTCAGCGCTGGCTGTGGCTGCCGGCTTCAGCGCTTTCTAGGCCTTCCGGGGAAGGCCTAGAAACGCTGAAGCCGGTGGCCACAGCCAGCGCCAAAGCCGTCCGGAGCGCCACCACCGCCCGGAGCACCAAAGATGCGGTACCGGTAATACCCCCCCAAATACCGGATGAATCCGATACTGCTGGTACACCAAAATACCGGCAGTATCAGATACCGGAAGATCCGAACTTCCCACCCCATGTCTGTTTTCATCCTGTATTGTGTGGCTGCAGCAGAGAGATCCACAAACCGTGGACTGGAGCGGCGCAGTCATTCTGACCACGCTGAGCAAGGGGAATCCAAGGCACGTCCAGAGCGGCTGGATACGAAGCGGGGAATTACCTTTTTGCCGTCCGGTTTGTCTACGAGGAAGAGTTCGCTCCATATCTGGATCCCGGTCGTCTCCCGCTCAGACCCTCCTCGCCAGGAGAAGCCAGTCAGCGGCTCATTGTAGTCTCCAACCCAGTCCACTGTTTCCTGCAAGTGGGGAGTGAAGGAATGACCCTACGGGACATGCTCCATGCCAGACTGGGTCAAACCCCCTGCTCCCTCCAGCCCAGCATCCTGTCTCCATCCGTCACCGCTTTGGTTGTTTCGGAGAAGCACACAATGGGTCATAATGGAATGGCCCGTTCCCTGCGCTTCACTCCCGTCCCAGCCCCCCAAAATCAGTGATCTCGTCCTGCAACTCACTCAACTCAGGCGGCTTTTATACGAGGCACTGAAAGCGCCTCCTGAGTCCCGCACTGAGGGAAAAGCCGGCGCGGGGGAGCGGTTCCATGCTCCCCGCGCCGCCGGAACTGACGTGCTCCCTGTTGCCTCGTATAAAAGCAGCCTCATCGTCGTTCTTTTAAGAACCTGTCCAGTCTTTTTCTGGAACCCAGTTACGCTATAGGCCTTCACAACATCCTCCGGCCGTTCCACAGCTAAATCGTCTCCCTATTTTACCAGCGTCGGTTTCTCCTTGTGTTTCTTTCTTTCCGGTGCATTTCACAGCCACAAAGAGAGAGAGAGATGGTGCTTCTGGGGAGACATTCCCTAGGAGGTGGCCAAGGCTTTAGTGCGTCATTCTGTAGAGCTCTTGATTAAACAGTAACGGTTGTCTATAGGGATGCAGTTCAACCAGAGCCTGATGGGACCCAATTGTGCCCTTTATGGCCTGCTACAGCAAACCTAGACAGTGCTATGTTGCCATGGTACTCCAGAAGGGGCGTGGCTATGTTGCAAAGGGGCGGAGACTGATTTAGCTCCACCCCTTTCTGATGTAACCCCCGCCCCTAAAAAGCGCTCTGATGTCCATGGGGCAAAGCCTTCCAGACACACGGGGCCAGGACTTGGAAGAACCCTGCTGCATCAGAACCAGGCTCGAGAGGTTTCTGTCCTGAGCAGGGCCCCAGTCTCACTGAATGGATGCGTGATGGCCCTGGTGGCAGGTGGAGCAGGACTTTGTGGGGTCAGCGCAGATGGACCTGTCCCCCCTCACTTTGGACTTTTGTTCCTTCGCTAGCGGAATCATCCCCACCCCCAGCGTGAGAAATGGCCTGCCTGCGTCATAACCGCACAGCGGAGAGTGGGGCTACGGCCTGGACCGTACCTGGCTGTCGTACATGTATCTCAGCATGAAGTCCATCAGAAACGATTTGCCTTTCCGGAAAGCCCCTGCCACCGACACGGCCACCACCTCCTTGTCCCTCACGGCCTCCGAGAGAAGGATGCGGTTCAGTGCCACCTCATCCAGCTCGAAGGTGTGGTCGTCTTTCACAATGAGCACCTGGACCGGCCTGGCCTTCTGCTCGGCCTCCTCCTCCTCGCAGCTCCACTCGTCAGACTTTTTGGAAAACCCACCTGGGGAAAAAAAGAAAAACGTGATTTTTAAAACGAAAAGAAAACGTGACATCGGCCTTCTCCGAGACGCCATCGTGCTTCTTTTCCGGAGCAGAAACAAATATTTGCCACAACAAGTAAATCCATCAAATTTGTGCTTGTAACAGGCCGGGCCCTGAGGGAGGTGCGTTGGCAGGATCCACACCCCAATGACCCACGCCCATGTGGGATTTTCTTTCCAAAGCGTCTTTATTTACAGGGTACCAGATCACAGTCAATCGCCATCTATACAGTAGAATACTCAGAGGCCCCCTTGCCTGGGTGCCTCCTCAATCCTCACATTGAGTGTTAATAGACATGATGCTGGCCCGGTTCAGCCTGCTACAGCCTGCCTGGGCCAGCGCCTCACCCAGGCCTCTGTTGCTGGGCCACCAGATGTGGACCCGGTACAGACCCCGGCAGAGCAGGCGGCTGGCCCAGAAACGTGGACCTGGAAGGAACCAGGCCCAAGGGCCGCCCAGGCCAAACCGGACGGGTGTGTCTGTTTCCGTACCAACGTGGTGCTGGTATGGGGGGTTGCCATGGCCACAAGGCATAGCTGCCTGTTATTGGCAGCTGTGGCTGCCCATCATGGCATGGGGCGCGGCCAGCTGGCCGCTCATCACTTCTTCCCCCTGCCCTCCCTGGCAAGGTCAGCTACTAAGCCTGTGGAGGCTTGCACTCATTTCCAATTGAGGCACTGTCCTCCCATTGGGTTCGTGCCTGCACCTCTCCTTAGCGCCTACTGTGGCATGATCCTCTGGTAGCAGTTTAATGAAATGAAAGGGGGTTCAACTGCTTCTCTTTACCCTGGGTGCCCCCACCACAGAGAAATTCTGCTGCTCCCTGTTCAAGAGGGGTTCAGCTCCTGTGTATCCTAACCAGTTTATCTCTGTCCAAGAGAGACAACTGCCTGTATCCTAACCAGTATATCTCTGTCCAAGAGAGACAACTGCCTGTATCCTAACCAGTTTATCTCTGTCCAAGAGAGACAACTGCCTGTATCCTAACCAGTTTATCTCTGTCCAAGAGAGACAACTGCCTGTATTCTAACCAGTATATCTCTGTCCAAGAGAGACAACTGCCTGTATTCTAACCAGTATATCTCTGTCCAAGAGAGACAACTGCCTGTATCCTAACCAGTATATCTCTGTCCAAGAGAGACAACTGCCTTTGAGTTCTACAAGAGAGCAGGTCCCTTTCAATTCTGTGTCTGTTTTATTACTTTGTAAAGTGCCAGGTACACTTCTGGCGCTATATAAATGTTTGTTAATAATAATAATAATAATACTCAGGATCTAGTGGAAATACTACTGTTGAGAGGGTGGGGAATTACTCCTCTTCTATTGTCAGTAATGAGTCTTTTATTCAATCAAATAGACATTTATTCAATAATATCAGAACAATTAGCATACCAATTACCAAAGAGGCACTTGCATTTAACATCCTGCTCTCATCTGCTATGAACTACCTAGAAATACATACAAAGCACATATTCTTATGTGATTAGAGGCCAATGATCTTGGTTCCAGGAACAGGCGGGAGAGGGCCCAAACGATGCTGACAGAGAGAGTGCCTTGCTGGGCACGTTGTAGGATTTCCTATGGAGAAATCCCAGAGAGGGCAATCACCGAGCTTTTCGGCTCCCTTGATAAGGGATGGCGAGAAAGTACCGTGAAGGCAAGGAACTAATCCAGAGTCAAGCCTTATATGCTGTGGCTGTCTTATGATTATTCAGAGTGCCGGGTTGTCAGTACTAAGCTTGTGGAGTACTCCCATTGGTTGCCCAGATCTGGGGTACCTTCTTCCTTAGTCATGATGTGAGGCTTGTCCTGACCAGTAGAGTCAGGCCCACTCCTCCCTCTGGAGATGGGAGTCATAGCTCCTTGGCCCTGGCTTAGCCCGCACATCCTTCTAAGAGTCATCTATTTGTCTGATAAGACCACACTCTTGCTTGTTCAGCTCAACTTCTGCTATCAGGTCCTGACCTATTCTGGTTCCTCCATGTTTCTGTAAATTATCAACATAGGTTGTTTGGGGAACATGAAGTCCTGCTCACTTCTCCAGCATCATTTATTCTCTTTCTGACCAATTTTGACTATTTTTCCCTAACACTTTCTGCTCTTTAAACCAAATGCATCAGCACATGTACTTAGTAATGTCTTACCTAATTTCTGATATTTGATATAATCCTCCATAGCAGCCCCAATGGCCTACAAAAGTTCCATTACAAGTATTATAGCTCCAGTGTGTACTCTTGGTTACATTTTAACACAAAGATGGTTACAATAACATCCAGTGTATATTTCTGTCATTTTTGTGTCAGAGAAGCACTTCTGGTTTAGTTACATTTTAACACAGAGTTAGTTACAGACATTTAATGTATGTTCTGGCACATTTGAATCAAAGAAGCATTTCTGATTCAGCACATTGGAGCAGGGAGATTAGCATTTTAGTTAGGCCCAAGCCATATCATAACAGTAGGAGCGCCTGTGCCTTTCAGGCCGGTGCTACCTCCTTCCCACTATAGCGCTATCCGAACCAAGCTGACGAAGCAGATAATTGCTGCCATTCATTTGCGTTTTGTAGGATACCCATTTCACAGAATCGCAGAACTAGAAGGAATCCTGTAGGTCATCATAGCCAGGCCTCTGGCTGGTGGATCTGCCAGACCTAGATTATTCCAGATTCATCCTCATTCCGCCCCTTCTGAAAAACCTCCAAATGTCTGGGCAGCCCGCTCTCCTGCCCGACTGTCCTCACACTCAGGAATTTCTCTTTGGGATTCATTCTCAGTCTCCCTTGCTGCAGCTTGTCCCCATTGCTTTTTGTCCTGCTCTTCACCGTGGGATATTTTGGTCTGGTTATTTTGCATATCTCCGTTATTTCGCTTCGGCATTATTACCGCTATTGCGCAGCGGCAGCTGAAAGGCGGCAAACCCAAATGGCCAAGCGGCCAAACCAAAATAAAATCATGAAATAAGGTGAAGTAACCAAAACGGCATATCCGGTTCAGGCGCCGATATCGTCAGCCTCAATCCACAAACCACTTACTCCAGAAAGTCCACACGGCAGGGGTGGCTAAGAGGTAGACTGTGGTCTATAGGAGGAGGCGCAAGAGAGGCTTCAGTCGATCACAGAGTGGGTGGGGGAGCAGCCTCTCGGAGATCACCTGAGAGGGAGGGGACCTGGCACCCCAGGGAGAAGACAATCTAGGAGAGGAGAGCTCTTCCAATGGGGCAGGGAAGGCTTTCTCAAAGGGAGTCTTCCTCTGCACTCCCGAGACCAGGGGCTTCAATAAAACACCAATAAACATAAATGCCCTGTCTGGCTTCTGGATTCAAAACACAAAGACTGGGCATGGGGGCTTTCAGATGTTAGGCCTGCTGCCGTCAACGTTGCCAGGCAGTGGAGGCAACCCAGCTCTCCCA
Source organism: Sphenodon punctatus (assembly GCA_003113815.1). NCBI lineage: Eukaryota > Metazoa > Chordata > Lepidosauria > Sphenodontia > Sphenodontidae > Sphenodon > Sphenodon punctatus. The sequence continues at coordinate 412,008 of QEPC01008553.1, read as the reverse complement.
GGCTGCCAAAGCAGCCTGAGCCAGGGAGGGGTGATGCACAGACAGGCCGCCACGGTGCCCGTCCCCCGCCGCCAATCTGAACCGCGGTGAGCAAAGTTGGGCTATCAGATGAGACAGCCCACTTTACTCCGGATCCCCGATCATGGTGGAGCTTAGCCTGGGGATTTCCCAAACTCACCGCCCGGGCTAAACTCCACCACGGTCGGGAGCCAGACCGTGGTAACCTCCGGCAGCCATTTTTAAACGTGACGCCGGCCCCCGAATTAATCGGTGCCGCCGTCACATCGGAAAACACCCGCTATGTATTCCAGTTCCGAGCGAAGACAAACTTTCCTGAGAAACATGAAATCTGAGGTTTCAAACTGGACCCTAAAACCACGCCCACCTTGGAGCTGCTCGCCAACTCCTTTCCTTGTAGGCCTTTCAAAATGGCAGCGCCCCGCTGCACGTCTGCATCAAAACAACCCAGACAGGCTCATTGCATTTCCCATATTTGCGGCCACGGGGAAAATACAGTGAACACGAATGAAAGATACATCTACAAATAAAGGCAATACTAAAGCCACCAATACGGACTGTCCCCCACGGACAGTCCTAGGCCCTAGAACTGGGCCCCAGTGAGAGCACCTGCTAGGGCCACCTGAGGCTGGCACGTCACATGCCCCCTTGTTCTCAGCCGCCCCAAGCTGTTCGCAGGAGAGGCGGGATACAAATTGAAATCAATCAATCAATCAATCAATTCTGGCCACCCAAGTCATACGACTTCAGCAGGGCCGCTCCAGAGTAAGTCTTTTGCGGATCGTGGCCGTTATTTGGGGCGCTGTCTGCGAATACAGAATCCAGCCCCCATCCCCGTTTTATTCTTTCCTTACAGCACGTGTGAGACTGAGAGAAAAAAATCCACCCGGAACAGCCCCCCTAGCCCCACGTGCCGGCCAACGTCCCTTAGATGCCATCGAAGAAATGAAATGGCAGGGCATTACACAGCCCTCCCCTTACTATAAACAACAATCCCCATACTTCTTCAACTGCCCCCCTTTCCTTCATCTCGGCGGTGGCGTTTGACACCCGCCTACCCTCCCGCTTTGTGGCGGGACTCAGCCGCCGAGGGCGGAGAGCCCTTTAAGAGACTGACCGCCAGCAGGGTGGGTGTCCCAGCACGGACCCGAGCGGAACGTGTCCGTGAGGTACGGGGGGGGGGGGGGGCTGCCCTACCAAAAGCAGAGGCTCCTGGTTGTGGCTGCGGCTTTTGCTAACCCAGACGCCGATACTAAAGTCAGAAGCCGGTACCACAGAGCGGTGCAAGGCCCGGTAACAGATGTGCAGGGGCCGAATGCCGCATCCCAAACAGATGTGGGTAAGGGAGCCCGGACCCCCCCATTATGAAATATTAGGGGGGACACACGCCAATAAGAGGATGTTGGGCGTCAGGGAACGTGCCTTGTCCGTCTCCCTGGCGAGTCCCATGTCTGCTCGGCGGCCGACTGAGAAGCCCACCCTAGGAGCTCCTGCGACAGGGCGCGGCCGGAGCCGCAAGCTGGGAGAAGCTCAGTTGCAAAGGGGCTGCGGGCAGAGAAAGAGCTAAAACGGGAGCTGCCATAAAAAGGGCGAGCCAGAGAGAACTGGCAGGAAGGTCTTTCCAGGCCTGGTTGGAAAGATGGTGAGTAACTCGGGGCTTGCTGGGGAAGCAGAGCCCGGGCTGTTGCCGGGGGCTCAGACAGACAGGGGCTGCTTGGAGGAGCTTCAGGTGGAAACGAGAGACAATAAACTGAGTTTACTTTGGAGCGAATACCCCAGAGACACTGATTTATAGGGCCCTGATCCTGCATAGACTTATAGTGTGTAAGTGCCACCCACAGCCAAACCTCACTCCCCCTCGTCACTCTGCCATTTTGGAACTTCTGCCTAGCTCAGCTAGGGGGTTAGAAGCTGTGGTTCTTCTCGTGCACTCCCAGCGTCATTTCCCACCCCACTGCGAGACCCATGGCTATTGCAGACCTCTTGGGATCGATGCCTTGTTTAGTAGCAAACCCAGTGTCCTACAGCGCTGTCATGCAGGAGGAAGGGATCGGCCAAGCTGGGGGCGGGGGCCGAGCTAGGTTGGACTGGGCCTGTGGCAGAGGATGGAATGGGCCCCTCAGCTCCAGCAGCTGCATCGGGGAACGTGGGCCTCCACTGCAACCGAAGGACAGAAATGACCAAAATATCTGAACCCAAAAAAATCCCATAAAATGAATCAAACCCCAAGATCATGCTTCATGGCTCGGGTCATGATTTAAAGGCAACCTCAAAGAGGGAGGCCTTTAGGCAGGACATGAATATTTATTTATGTATTTATTGAATACGTTTATACCCCGCCCCTCCTGCAAACAGCTCCAACAGGGCTATGGACAGGGAGGGGGGCAGGCGCAGCGCCTGGGGAGGATTGTTCCGGGCCTACAGTGCAGCGAGGTAAAAGGCACGGCGTCGGGAGTTGGCGATGGAGGAGTAGGGCATCTTGCCGGATGAACAGAGGTCACAAGAAGGGAGATAGGGGGAGATAAAGGAGGGGAGGTACTATGGGGCCGCAGAGTAAAGACACTGATAGGTCCGTCGAAGAAGCTTGAACTGTATGCGGAAGTGGCTAGGGAGCCAGTGTAGTGACTTGAGGAGGGGGGTTAGTTACATGGTCGTAACAGCATGCACGGCAGGTGAGTCTTGCGGCTGAATCTGAATACCGGAAACACAAATAATACCCACAAATAACAAACGCACTCTCTGTTTCGGCGTTAGTAGCTACCCAACATTCTCCCGCCACACTGAAATTCTCCCGCACTAACTCAAGTCCCCAACACAGTGGCTTTCCCAATGGCATCGAGTTCCCACGGTTTTCTTCTTCCTGCAGAGATACAAGCCCCACACGCCCAAGCCCTGCTGAAACCACCCTTTCTGGGGTCAACACCGCACTCGAGAGCTCCAGCTGGGCTGCAGCAAGTGGGTTCTCAGCAGTGGAAAATCTGGGCACGCTCCATTCATGGCCACGAGCCAAGCGTATCCCATCCACGTGCTCCTCTGAGACAATGGAGCTAAGATGATAAAAAGCTTGTCATGACCTAATGTTTAGCTGGGGATGCTCAGTCCCCACCTCTGTTAGCATGAAGCAAGCGTTATTAGAAGAGAACACAAACACAGTAGAATCATAGCGTTTTAGAGTCAAGGATAATCTAGTCCGACCCCTTGCTTGGATGCAGGATGAGGACAGCTACAACATCCCTGACAGGTGCCCGTCCAGCCACTTTCTCAAACCCTCCGGCGACAGTCTGCCGCCTCCCTAAGCAACTTGTTCCATTGACGCGCAGCTGCTGCTGTTAGGACGTTTCTCCTGATATCTAACCGAAATCCACCCCTGTAATTTGAGCCCATAAATCCTAGTCCTGCTCTCTGTAGCCACGTAGAACTGTTCATTCCCATCTTCTTGGTTCTGGCCTTTTAACTATTTGAAAACCGCTACTAGTCTCCTCTTCTCTAGGCTAAACGTACCCTGTTCTGTCAACCTTTCCTCATAAGATTTGCTTTCCAAACTCTTGTCGCCCTCTTCATGAACCCACTGCAATTTGTCAATGGGCGTCTTTAGACATAACAAAGACCGGGTGTCAAATCCCCTAAGCACGTGTTTGGCCACTGTGCGTAAGTAAGCACCATAACAATCCCAACACCAATTCGGCCCCCCGTCGAACACGCAATGTGAACACCGTTGCATCACAAGGACAATTTGCGTGTTTCGGCTGAACACGCGGCCAACGTTGAGTCTAATGATACCGTGCGTGGCGTTATCAGGTACAACGCGGGGAACGAGGCGGCAGCGTTTGCGTGCTGAGATTGGGTAGTGAGCAAAAGACCGATTTGCCCCAAGACGGGCTGTGTGTCTAAGCAGCGCCACATGGTGAACACAGGGCCAAACCGGTGTTCGTATCAAGGTCAAACAACCTATTCAGACACCCACTGACGTTATGTCTAAAGACACCCATAGTCCTTCTTAAAATGAGGTGCCCCAAACTGGACACAATCCTCCAGGTGAGACCTGACCAGTGCCAAACAGAGCGGAATTGTTACCTTACAGTGCTTCTGTTCATTTCATGAATTCGGTTGGGCCCTTGCCTAGTTCAACAGTATATGCTTCTGTTAATGCAGCCTAAAATTGTATTAGCCTTTTTTGCAGCTGCATCCCGTTGCTGACCCACGTTCAGCTTGTGATCAACCACAATCCCTATGGTAAGATGATCCCTAACAGCCGTTCCTCATTCTTTTCCTCCATGACGCCGGGCACAGGAAGACATTTGATTATCACCAGCTTTCTGCTCACGAGGGGAAGGAGGGCTCCAGGGCTATCTAGAGACTCGGGAGATTTGGGCTCAGTTCTTTCCTCGGCCACAGACTCCCTGTGTGACCTCAGACAGGTCATTTAGTCTCTGTGGGCCTCAGTGCCCTGTCTGTAAAGTGGACATAAGAGCAATGGTCTGCCTGGCAGAAAAGTGCCAGGAGGATAAATACATTCAAAATTGATTGATTTATTCAAATTTATATCATCAGCCCCTATCCCCGCCTGCCAAATGCTTGGCTAAATAAAATGTCTCACATTGCCTCTACAAAATGTCCAGGCCTGGGCTTTGCTGAACCTCCAGGGGAAGAGAGTTCCACAATTGTGGAGCAGCCTCTCTGCTCGCCCGTGCTGTATGGTGGCACTGTGAGGTGCTCAGATCCTATGGGAAGAGAAGCCGTCAAGGGGAGGGGATCATGACTCCTCCCTTGGGGAATGGGCCTGTACAGGGAGACAGCGCCACAGCCAGGAACCGCATCTCAGACTCTCCTGACTAGGAGGACGATCTCTCCGGTGCTATTTTGGGTTAGGCAGGTGTGATGCTGAGAAAAGCGAAGCCGGAAAAGGCTGCCTTTGTCACTCAGCAGCTCCAAGCGGCCTCTTCGGGATAAAGAGTCCCAGCAGCGAGTTTGCTCCTTCCCTCCCCTCGAATGAGGAGAGAGGTGGCGGGCCAGGGTTCAGAGAGGCAAATACCCGTCCCCATTCCTTGCCAGTACACACAGGCCCCATTCCTTGCCAGTACACACAGGCCCCATTCCTTGCCAGTACGCACAGGCCCCATTCCTTGCCAGTACGCAGGCCCCGTTCCTTGCCAGTACACAGGCCCCATTCCTTGCCAGTACGCAGGCCCCATTCCTTGCCAGTACACACAGGCCCCATTCCTTGCCAGTACACACAGGCCCCATTCCTTGCCAGTACGCAGGCCCCATTCCCGCCGCTGCTCCATAGGGCCAACAGCAGCAGAAGCAGCAGGGAGGGGGGGTTCTACTGGTGCTGAGGTCCAGCGCTCTGTCTCAAACAGCCAGAGCCCCACCCAGGGACACCAGGAGCTGCCAATGCCCCCCGAGGCAGCCGGGACATCTTGGGGACAGGCGGAGACAACAGGTAAAAACAGAGCTGCGGGCGACACGGTGGCTTTCCTGTCCAAGAAACAGCTGCCATCCCCTCCCAGGTCAGTTCGGGGCACCGTGGCCGGAGAGCCGTCCCGCTGCCCACGCGCCTCGTGTAGGGCGGGGAGCTGAACTAACATGCAGGCGGGTGGCCCTGCTCCCAGCGCCCCGCCCCTGCCGAGGTGGGGACGGCAGGGCTGAACCAACGTGCTAAAAAACCCGCCTTTTGTCTTTCTGAAGAGTAGGGGAAAGTCAGCGGGTAGATCGTGCCTGGGCACGACTGGAGGCAGCTACGCCAACAAAACAGAGAAGAAACGCCAAGACTCGAAAGCTAAAATGGCAGCTGCAAAAGGAAATGACCGAGCCTTGCTGTCTCATGCCAATTGCCAGATCGTTAACAACCTGGCCGGACAGCTTGGAGACCAAGTACATCATTAATCTGCGCAGCAATTTTCAGAGAACAGCCCAAATGCTGGGAGAGACAGAGAACCTGACTCCACAAAGCACTTAGCGCGGGGTGGAGACCGCTTCTGTTCTGCAAAATGCTGGCGCTCACGCTGCTTTCTATGCACACACTTACGCTCCCTCAGATGCTTACGCCCTTGAACCAAATCAGGGGTCCCAGCTCAAGTAAAGGACTCTCCTAAACAGCGTGACGGGAACGGCTGCAGAGGAATCGGGTGCTGTTTCGTCGACCGCTTTTGCATTGCTGAAAATCAGGACGATCTTTTTGGCTCAGACTGACGCTGCCATCATAATCCACAAAATTCATTTCTGATCCGTTACCGCCCTTCCGAGAAATAAAGGAACCAGATCAGAGTTTATTTTCTGTGGGGGCTAAACTCTTTGTGCCGTGTCAATATCTCGCTAGTCACCCCGGCACTAACATCACGGACAAGCTGCTCATAAATAAAGGGCCAGGAACTAACTCCATTTCCCCCCTAAATGATCGTCTGTCTTACTGATACGACTAAAACCAAAAGCTTGTTGGTAATTTAATAAGGAAAGATGAACTGGATCATAGCTAGCACAGCCGTTGCTATCAGGTTTGAAAACCTCTAAGAACCTCATGGTTTTCATGGAGTCAGACGGGGCTACTATTATTAATGATTTGTATAGCACTTTCAGTGTTCAGAGTACTTTGCAATCCTTACCTAGTTCCCTCTCACAACAAGGTAGGTCATAATTATCCCCATTTTACAGAGGGAGAACTGAGGCTGAGAGTGACTTGCCCAAGGCCACCCAGTGAATTCAAAGTTAAGACAGGATTTCAACCCTGCTCTGATTCTCTGTTCTGACCCCTGGATAGGATAAGCTACCAAGTCTCACCCTATCCACATAAACCCCGAGATCCTAAATAAGATCAAAATAATAATAATAAAATCCTCAAAATGGGCTTGGGGAATGAATTAAGTCAAGGGGGGAAGACCCAGGAAATGTTCCCAGGAGGAGTTTGCACCCTGAAATGGGAAATAGAAGAAAAGGCCAATATTGGCCATTTCACGGTTGGAAATGAAAGTCAGAAAAAATCTGGATGGTTTATTTGGCTTTCATTAAATGACTTTTTTGCCCCGCCCCAGCACTGGCCATCCTACAGATTAAATCACCAGACCTGGGCATCTAAATGGCAAATGAGATTTAATGTGGACAAGTGCAAAGTGATGCACGTAGGGAAAAATAATCCAAACTGTGCGTACACAATGCTGGGTACTAAGCTAGGAGTTACCACTCAGGAAAAGGATCTGGGGGTGGTTGTGGACAATACAATGAAATCCACAGCGCAGTGCGCAGCAGCGGTCAAAAAAGCAAACAGAATGTTAGGAATTATCCGCAAAGGGATAGAGAATAAAACTGAGGATGTCATAATGCCTCTCTACAAATCAATGGTGTGACCGCACCTCGAATACTGCATGCAGTTCTGGTCGCCCCATCTCAAAAAGGACATAGCGGAACTAGAAAAGGTGCAGAGAAGGGCAACAAAAATGATCAAGGGC
>QEPC01008553.1:381954-403789 GCA_003113815.1 Sphenodon punctatus | reverse complement strand
ATTGGTCTGACCCAGTCTGGCACTTCTTATGTTATGCACACTAGTGCTCTCTCACTCGGTCTCTCACACACACACACACACACACAGACTAGTGCTCTCTCACACACACACACACACACGTGCTCTCTCTCACACACTAGTGCTCTCTCTCTCACACACACACACACACACACACTAGTGCTCTCTCACACACACACACACACACGCAGAAGCTATTCCACACTTCTTTCCCTGTTCCCCCAGCATGGAAGCAAGAGGTGATCCTCGACAGAGGATTGTGGGATGGCTGGAGGAGAGCGAGTTGATGGAGTTCATGGTGGTCTCATGGTGTATTAAGGGGAAGCGACTATGAAGTCCTGTCCCTCACATCACATCTCAACGATCCAGCGCTAGAGCCACTGGGTAGCACAGCCCATCTGAACAAGTCTCCTCTGTGTGGGCGGGCCCCAGGATTGGCCCAACTCTGCCACCGGAGCAATGCCGCGCCCACCCAGAGAACCAGCAGTCCGACCGAGAAGGGATTCCTGTCCAGGCGGATCCTCACTCTCCATGGCGGGTGTCAATCTCAGGAGCGGATTCCTCACAGCTGGTGACACTAGGGTGGCCACTGTCACATCGGGACATCTTACTGCGAGGGAGAGCGCCCCCTACTGAGCCCCGCATCCGGGGGGTGGGGAGGGGGCCACACAGCCTTTGACACGTAGAGGCCCTAGCTGGGAGTTTGCAGTGGTTCCAACAAGGCCAGCCAACACTCTCCCCCCCGCCTCTCAGCCCCGGAGCTGGTACGTTCGAGCAGCCCGTCGGGCCGTGTTGATACGGGCATGCCGGATTCGCCGGGGGGGCTCGAATCTTCGGCTCCCCAGTTGCAGCTCTAGTGGCCAGCGCCGGCAGCGTCTCGAAAACACCGGACAAAAAGGCATCCGGCTCAGTTCAGTAACGGACAAACTAGGCCTGTCCGGTATAAAACCAGGCCGATGACCCCCACCCCCAGGTGACACACTGGGGTCTTAGAGGCCCTATTATAACATGCTACGCGCTGCGCAGGATAATAATCCGTCCACTCCACCCTGCTGGGATTAACTCATTTTCTATTTCTTCTACAATGGACTATTGAAGGGGTGGGGAGGCTCAGGCCTGGGGATCCAAATGGGGCCTGTGGCTGGTTTTTATGTGGCCCCTTTCCTGTTCCTGGATCGGGCCCCCGGGTCCAGTTCCTACTGCCGCTGAACTGAGCTCGGGTTTCAGTGGCACAAGATCTGAGTGCGCAACCTCTGCGCGGCCCTCAGACCTTATACCAATTTTCCACGTGCCCCCACCCCCCAGGAGGGAAACTGTTCCCCTCCCCTGGACTAGTGTAAAAGGCCTTCTCTGTTTTATTCCCCACTGGGTTTATCACAAGTCTCCCAAAATTATCAAATTGAAATGAATCCCTAAAATTCTGACATTTGACAAAATTGCAAGATCTGACAAGGCCGTACAAGGGGGAGGGGGCGTGCTAGGGACGGGTGCTCGCTAATCTGGAGCCCAGCCCTGTAGGACACCTGGGAGTGGGGTTCCTGGATCCCACCCCCCATTCTAAAGCCCCGCTGTGCCCCTTCTTTTGGATAAGTTTGTCTGCCAACCCTACGGGATTGGGGACTGCTTTGAAATCCCCCCAATCCAGCCTGCTCACCCAACACAAAGCTCTCCCTCGGGGGGGTTGATTTCATGGGTTGCCCCTGTGCTCGCAGTCGCTACTGTCCAGTGCTGGGGAGTTTCTCCATACTGCTGCCCAGCTCCAGCTGGGGTGCTGCTGCGGAGCCCAGAGAGAAGGGTGAGGGGCAGGAGAAGATCCAAGAGGGCTTTCCATGACAGCCATTTGCCTGCTTACGTGGTAGAAGGATCTCTGGATCTAAAGCAGCAGCCCTTGCTGCTCTCTGCTACCCCTGAGCACCTGAGAGCAGAATTCGGGGAGGCTGGATTTTAAGCGTCCTGTCCTTACTGAGAAGGGACGCTTCGCCAGACACACACACACACACCCAAGGGACTTCCCACCTGGCAACCCCAGTTACTATGGGAGACTCCGGTTCAGTTCCCTGCTCTGACAAGCTCTGGGGCAGGGGCGTGGCTTCCGGGGCAAGGGGCGTGGCTTCTGGGGCAGGCGTGGGTCCCAGCAATTCCCTGGGGTTCTTTTTATAAATTAAGCCCTGCGTGGGGCTTCTGCCGGCTCTACAGCTGCTGTCGGTCTCCCACACGCTCTGCTCATGCTGCACTAACTCAAAGCCAGCCGACTCGCATCATCTGGGTCCCCCAGGGTTTACAAAAAGCAGGAGAGTTTTGAGCTTGCAAGAGACTAAAAGGGTTGCATAAAATCCATTTCTCCATTGCGCTTGTCCAGGAGGGCCCAGAAATGGTTTTGGGGGATTTTTTTTACCCATTCTGGAGAAAAATAGATCAGCAACGTGAGCAGACACCGGGGCAGTATTTGATACAGGAGCGCTCTCCTCCACCTGCTTTGTGCCGGGGACTGAGCGTAGCCCCAGCACAAGGCCTAGTCACGTCGCCTGAAGGTAGATGACGGATTGGGTGTGGCTACGGGGTAAGGCACTGCAGAGATCATGATCAGCGGCTGTCGTGCAAAGGGGGTTTCCGTGCCTCACAAGCCCACCTTCGGCAATACTCCCCCTCCCCCTCTATCCATGGAGAAGAACTCTTTCATGCTGGGTACAATTCATCTGTGGAACTCAGTGCAACAGGATGTTGTGAAGAACGATAGCATCACTGGGTTCAGAAAAGGATTAAAGTATAGGTCCCTAAGGGGCTACTGTCAGGATGGTCAGGGGAAGGAATCCCTGACTCTCAGGCGCTGTGAGTGAACAGCAGGGAATGGATGACTCCATGATGACTTGTGGGAGTGAAGTGATTGAAACTCCCACTGTTGGAGACAGGATGCTGGGCTAGATGTGGAACAGGGAACAACAGGCCCCAGGGCCGGATGCAGCCTGCAGCTCGTTTTTATGTGGCTCCTTTCCAGTTCCTACACCCAAGCACTGAAAGACTGAGCTCAGAGGAAGGGGGGAGAGAGATTGGGGGGGGGGGGCTGCACCCAAGAGAGGGAACAGATCCATGATCTGGAGTTTCCTCTTTCTGAGCCCGCCCCTTAAGCCCCCCGTGCCCCCCAATCTCGATGCGGCCCTTGGAGCTTGTACTCATTCCCCACCCCCTGGGCTTGACGGACCACTGATCCGAGTCAGTTTGGCACATCTTACACCGGTAACCTTGTGTGAATGGGGGGCCGCAGACTGAGGAAGAAATGCGGAGCTCGCGAGGGGGCAGGGCGTTGGGTTAATGACGGGGGAAGAGGCGGAGTAGAAGAGAGATGACTGGGATCGTCAGGGGAACGGGGCCTGCTGCAGCCAATGAGTCTCCTTGCCCAGGCAGGCTTCCAACACCCGCTGTCAGCAACAGCCAGGCCACCCAGGGGAAAGCAGGCACGTGCCACCCGGGGCAGGAGTGGGCACTGGGCCATTGGCTTCTGTGTACGTAACCAACCGTGGGGAAGTTTAGACGAGATGCCACCCCGCACGGTCACCCATCCGCCTGCCCGTCTGAAGGGGGAGCAGGGGGAGGCGCGCTCCCATGAGCCGTGGAGCACCCACTCGTGGCCACACACGGAGCACCGCCGGCAAATCCGGAGCGCAAGCCAAATAGTTCTGTGGCAATGGACGCCCACGCACCCCCTGCCCATATGAACCGGGGTAGCCAGCAGCCCAGTGCTTCTAGGGGCCGTGGGAAGGGACACGGCCTTTGCAAGTCACAAGAACCAGCCGGGAGCGCTTGAGGGTCTGGGTTCCCCCATGCCGGGAACGGATCCATTTCAAAGGCCAGCCCAGCACCATTCTCTCATCCCCCATGGTCGGTGACGGGGCGGGGGGGAGCGCGTGGCGGCTTGCCTCTATGGCCGGGGCAGCCACGCTGGGAGCTGCCCGTTTGAATCTCTCCCCGCACACTCCACCTGAGTGGGGGCTCCACAGTAGTGGAGGACCCCACACTCATCACCTTGCTCCTTTAAAAACTCCCCATAACTACAGATCGCTGAACATCCAGACCCTCCAAGGGAGTGTAGTGCCCTGCTTCAAGATCACGGGGCTCAGAGCATGACAGGTAAAAAAAAAATTTAAAAAAATCCCATGGTAGGACAGTATCTTGTAGATAGTTTTGCATTTAATCCTAAAGGGAATCAAAGAATGACAGGACTGGAAGGAACCTCAAGGGTCAGCTAGTCAAACCCCCTTGCTCCCATCCTTCCCATTAGTCTTCTTTTCTCTCGGCCAAACACACCCAGTTCTTTCAGCCTTTCCGCACAGGGCAGGGGTGGGAAACCCATTCCCTGCCAGGGGTCACTTTCAGAATTAGTACACGTCAGTCAGGGGTGGGAGAGCTTAAGGGGTGCGCTCAGGAAAGACATAAAAGAATTGGGGGGGAAATCAGAGAAGGACAACAAGGATGATGGAAGGAATGGATCAACTTCCATAGGCTCAGCAGGCTAGGACTGTTTAGTTCGGAGCAGAGGCAATTAAGGGGGGATGTGATAGAAGTTTATCAAATCATGAGCAGTGTGGAAAAAGCAAGTAAGGAAAGGTGGTTTGTCCTTTCTCACAGTAAGAGAACAAGGGGCCCCTCCCTGAAGTTAAATGGCAGCAGATTTTAAAACAAACAAAAGGAAGCACTTTTCACTCAGCGGAGAGTACAGCTGTGGAACTCGTTGCCAGAGGAGGCAGTGAAAGTCAGCACCATAACTAGCTTTAATCAGATACTAGATTCCTAAAACAACAAAACCCTCCAGTTTAAAAAAACAAACAAGAAAAATGTAAAAGGCTGGACCAATTCTAAACAAAAAAACCCTTACATTTCACAAAACATTTAACAAACAACAGTGGGTGCCTTTAGACATAATGGGTAATTTCAGACGTTACGAGACCACGGTCAACCACAGTGAATCCTCTGTGGTGGCTGTTTGTCCCGTAACGTCTGTTTGCTCCCCGCCAGATGTTCACCACGGTGAATCACTGGTGGGGATCAAAATAACCACGATTCTGGAGGGGAGGCCGGCCTCGCCTCCAGAATCGTGGTTAGCTGCCCAGACCGTGGTGTGGGATCGGGCACAGCGGCTGGATTGGTCGCTGTGCCTGCCCGTCTCCCGGAGGGCGGGCGGCCGGGGGAGTGCGAGGGGGTGGGGCTGTGTGGCCGCATCCCCTCCCCGATCTCCAGTCAGAATCAGGCCGGCACATCTAAAAGGACGGACAGCCTGATTCCTGATCCCGGTGCCCGATTCAGCATGGCGGGCCTCTGGGGCCATCACGCCTGAAATTATCCAATGTCAACATGTGTCTGAATATGCGTTTTGACCTTGATACGAACACTGGTTTGGCCCCGTGTTCACCGTGTGGCGCTGCTTAGACAACGGCCCATCTTGGGGCAAATCGGTGTTTTCCTCGCCCCCCCCCCCAATCTCAGCACACAAGCGCTGCCGCCTCGTTCCCCGTGTTGTACCTGCTGACACACCACACAATATCATGAGACACAACGTTGGCCAACTGTTCAGCCGGAACACGCACATTGTCCTTGTGATGCAACGGTGTTCACATCGCGTGTTCAACGGGAGGCCAAATTGGTGTTGGGATTGTTATGGTGCTTACGCACAACAACCAAACACGTGCTTAGGGGTTTTGACACGTGATCTTTGTTATGTCTAAAGATGCCCAGTGTAACGAAACGTACCCCAAAAACCATTAAAAAAATTATTACTCTTTGTTATCTCCATACCCTCACATCAACATTAATGCACCATAAGTACTTAATTCATTGCCATACCATATTTACCATACATGTTTACTCCATGGATTATTTTCTCCTAATTACAGCAGGATATTATTTCTTTACATTTATTATTATAAATGAAGTTTCTGGCAGATCGGTCCATTAGCAGCTATTAGCCAGACACAATCAGGGAACATGATGGGAGCTGGGGGGAAACAACAGGGAATGGATCCCCCGTTGTGACCTGTCAGTTTTCACAATGGAGAGGTGTAAAAAGTGGTGTGCCTCGTGGATCTGTATTGGGACCGGTGCTGTTTAATGTATTCATTAATGATCTGGAAAAGGGTGTTAAGAGTGAAGTGATCAGATTTGCAGGTGACACCAAGTTATTCAAGGTAGTTAAAACACGAGCAGACTGTGAGGAACTGCAACAGGATCCTACGAGACTGGGTGCCTGGGCATCTAAGGCAGATGAGATTTAATGTGGACAAGTGAAAAGTGATGCACGTAGGGGAAAATAATCCAAACTATGTGTACACAATGCTGGGTACTAAGCTAGGAGTTACCACTCAGGAAAAGGATCTGGGGGTGGTTGTGGATAATACAATGAAATCCACAGCGCAGTGCGCAGCAGCAGTCAAAGAAGCAAACAATGGTAGGAATTATTCGGAAGGGGATAGAGAATAAAACTGAGGCTGTCATAATGCCTCTCTACAAATCAATGGTGCGACCGCCCCGGGAATAGCGTGTGCAGTTCTGGTCGCCCCATCTCAAAAAAGACATAGCGGAACTGGAAAAGGTGCAGAGAAGGGCAACAAAAATGATCAAGGGCATGGAAGGGCTCCCGTATGAGGAGAGGCTTGGTAGGTTGGGGCTCTTCAGTTTGGGGAAGAGACGACTGAGAGGAGATAGGATAGAGGTCTATAAAATCATGAGTGGCGTGGAACTAAAAAACAAGGAGCAGTTATTTAAAAGAGGTTTGGACAAGTTTCTGGAAGATTGGTCCATTAGCAGCTATTAGCCAGACAGGATCAGGGAACGTGACGGGAGCTGGGGGAAAACAACAGGGAATGGATCCCCCATTGTGACCTGTTGGGTGCTTCTCCTAAGCCACCATGCTTGGCCGCTGTCGGAGACAGGATGCTGGGCTAGATGGACCGTTGGTCTGACCCAGTATGGCACTTCTTATGTTCTTATTATAAGTCTCCTATGAAAATTTTTACAAACACCTTGGGCGGCTTACAATCAACAATAAAAATACTTAAAATTCTCAAGACAAGGAGGAATTAAAAACATCCCTAACCACCCACCCCCCTAACCCATTCCCCCCATCCTCCCCCTCAAAAGCCAGGTGGAACAGCCACGTTTTACACCAGCGTTGAAAAGAGGGGAGATCCGGGGGCAAACGGGCCTCCACCGGCAGGGAGTTCCACAGCCGTGGGGCAGCCTCCGGGAAGGCCCTCTCCATCATTGACATGTATAGAAATTCTAGAAACTTTATCTAATTAAATTCTATAAACTTTGTAAAATTTTAATGTATAGAAATGGTAAAGTAATAAAACGCGTTGCTGCAAAGTTAAGGCGTTGCAAAAAATGTTCATAGGTGATTTATAGGAGGGGCTGGGGCGGGTTGGGGGTTATGTTTGTATTTGAATGTTTAAGTTTTATATGTGTCTATATGTTTTGATATGTTTTATTTGTAAGGCACCTTCAGCCTTTTAAAGGAAAAGGAAAAGGCAGGATGTAAATCTGGAGTAAATAGAGAAATACAAAAGAAAGAAATTACTTGTAAAGCAAACACCATGTTGTAATTAGGGGCAAATAATCTACAAAATAAACCAGCAACGATTTCCACAGGAGACCAGCACATTGCGTGAAAAGATACTTTACTGGCTGTCCCCTTATTCTTGCCTTATGAGCAAGAGTAAATGTTAGGGTCCCCTACTCGCTTTCTCCACCATATATTTATTTATTTATTTATTCATTCATTTCTACCCTGCCCCATCCAGCCTCACGGCAGCTCAGGACAACTTACATCATTTAAAACAGATACAAATATACAAAAAAAAAGGGGGTGTGTGTGTTACAAAGACAATAAATACAATACAAAGAGATAAGACCTGCCAGCTAAAAATCCCATCCCCTATCCCTTTAACCCCCCTCTCCCAAAGGCCCAGACAAACAGCCAGGTCTTACAGGCCCGAGGGAAGGCCAACAGGCTGGGAGTCGGGCGAGTCTCCTCTGGGAGGGAGTTCCACAGCTGTGGTGCGACCACTGAGAATGCCCTCTCCATCTTGGCTCCCCGGTTCACCCGGGGGACCTCCAAGAAGGCGCCCCCGGCGGACCGCAAAGTTCGCTCCAGGGCCCGGGGAGTGAGGCGGTCTCTCAGCTAGGAGGGGCCCAGACCGTGTAGGGCTTTAAAGGTCAACACCAGCACCCTGAATCGGACCCGGAGCGCTATAGGCAGCCAGCGCAGAGCTCTGAGCACTGGTGTCATGTGCTCCCTACGGCCCGTCCCCGTCAGGAGACGGGCCGCCGCATTCTGCACCAGCTGCAGCTTCCGAGCACATGACCAAGGGCAGCCCAAGGGCAGCCCCACGTAGAGCGCGTTGCAGTAATCTAGCCTTGAGGTGATGAACGCATGGATGAGGGTGGCCAGGTCGGAGTTTGAGACATACGGCTGGATCCTTCGCACAAGATCTAACTGACGAAAGGCTCCCTTTGCCACCGCCTCCACCTGACGATCCAAGCGGAGACCAGAGTCCAACAGGACCCCCAAGCCCCGTACCTGTGGGGCCAGCAGGGGGCGGATTCCCTCCACAAGGGGAGCCATTGCCTCCGCTGCCCGACCCACCAACATCACCTCCGCCTTATCGGGGCTCAGCTTCAGTCTGCTCCGCCTCAGCCAGTCACTCACTGCTGTCAGGCACTGGGAAAGCACCGAGACGGCAGGAACTGGGTAGCAAATATCCCACGTGAATTTCTCTGGGGCCTCCAGTTCCACCCAGAGGAAAAACCAAAAAGGTGCAAAGGAAGGACTGCAATCAGAACCGCACAAGTGCCACGCCAACACAGTGGCCTCCCTCCCGCACAACACGATCCCCATTTCCATTTGGGCTTTCAAGCCACCTCCGCACGCTGCAGATCTCTGCAGTCTTCGACAGAGTCATTTCTGGATTGAATTGACTTGCCCCCTCTTGTTGTTACTATACCCTCCCACAAACCTGAAACGAGAGAAGACGATGCGGTAAAATGCCTGAGAAAGAAGCTTAGGGACTTGCTAGGTCTTAATGCCTTTTCTGGGGCCATTAGTCGTGTAGGAGTGGGGAGCCTTTTCCTCTAAGCTCCGTGATGGGCAGCTCTTGTGTTGGCCCATGGCCAGGGCAAAATCATCATGAATAAAGCCACGCCCCAGTAGGATGCTCGCAGGGGACCTGTGGGCCCATTACCACAACCCAACACTTTCCTATCAAGCTGCAGATAATGTCTTCTTTTAATTTCATCTTTTTGATTCCACACAATCATTTCCCTTCATTTGTACCCTAATCTTTAAAGGGAAGACACTTTAATTGAGAAATAAAAAAACAAAAGGTTATAACAAGCTGTGACCCGCGTACCAAGTAACTGGAACAACGCTGGCTCGATTTACAGACTCCCTGCAAGTTTTTTGTTTTGGTGTGGAGTTTTGTTGTTGTTCCAGGAATGCACAAGTCAGATCGCAGGCAGGGGCGTTGGGCGGAAGCTGACAGGCAGCCGACGTGGAAAGAGCGCTCTAGACTTCGGAGTCGCCAGCTGTTTCAGAGAGACCCGTGCTGGAGAGCTCCTTACAAAAGCGGATGTCGCTGCACGATACTGGAGGCATTCACCCAGGAAAAGAAAATGACAGGGCGGAGGGGTTGCAGTAGCTGCTGCGTAACTGGCCCTTTTTTATTATTATTCTAGGAGACTATTTTCTCCTTTGGCTGTTGCCAAATTCTGCTGCTTTGCCCTGTATAATATTGCTAAAATCTGGCCCTGCCTTACTGTTGCTCTGCAAAAATCCTAGTCCTTGCTCTGATCATCTCTCACCTGGACTACTGTAACTTTCTCCTCACTGACCTCCCCTGCTCTGATCTCGCCCCACTCTGCTGCCAAAGTCACATCCACTTCCTTGTTACTTTGACCATGTTCAGCGCCTCCTCTCCGCCCTGCACTGGCTCCCTCTACGGGAACGCATTCAGCACCAGCTCCTGGTCTTCACCTTCAAGGCTCTTCATGGCCTCGCTCCCCCGTATCTCTCTGCTCTTGTATCCCGCCACGCTCCTGCCCAGGAGCTTTGCTCTTCCTCTGCCCCCACCCTCGCCTGCTCGCGACTCCCCTTCTCCTCTAAACGTCTTGCGGCCCCCCACCCCAGGCCTGGAACTCCCTCCCTGGATACATTCATTCTGCTCCCTCCCGCCCAACTTTCAAATCCCTCCTGAAAACCTGCCTCTTCCGTCAAGCTTTCCCTAGCTCCTCAGAAGTGAAATTGCATCTTCTTCCTGTTCCCTCCCTCACTCAAAATCTCTTCCCTGTAACTAAGTGAAGCAAAAGCACCTGCATCTCCTCAACCTCATGAATGTATCCTTGTCTCTCCTGATGTTCACCTCCCCCTCGTCTCCCCCTTCCTCGTCTCTTAGATTGTAAGCCCTTGGAGGTACGGACCTGTCTCTGACTGCGGATTGTACAGAGCCAGGTACATCGCTGGCGCTATATAAATAAATAAATAAATAATAATAATAATTTTATAATAAAAAGCATTGCATGGTAGGAACTGTGGGGCCGATTCCAAGTCCTAAGGATCTTGTGTGCATATGCATGCACAGTTTCCACGCGGCACTATGTGCTGGCAACAGCGGTACGCGCAGTTTCTGCGCACGTGATCTGCAGGGCTTGGGATCAGCCCCTATGTCTGTGGGCCAGATTCAGGAATTTAAAAGAGGCCAAATAAAAAAAGTCATGAGCTAGACTTGGCCAAGAGGCCACAAGTTCCGCACCGCTGTCTACAGTGATGGCGGGAGGAGAACCAATCCCACTGAAGCAGCCTCCCCAGCAGCAACCTCTGCCAGGTACTCATTCCCACTTCCCTTTGGGGGGGAAGGGTGGCCGTCCGTTACACTGGGCGGGAAGGGGTGTGTGAAGAACAGCAACATGATATAGCGATACATTGCTTATGGGACTGAGAAGTGGGGAATGGCGGTATGGTCCATCAATCAACTTATTGCATGGCCATTGGTCTCAGCAAGAACACACAAACCAACATACATAAACAGTCAAATCAGGATGGCAACACAGTAGCGTAGTACCCAACGGAGAAGACTATAACAAATATAATAACAATGATCAACAGAATTCCACAAGAATCAGTAGAAGTCAGGAGATGCCCTGGCTCATCAAGGCAATGTCCCAAGTTAACACAATACTCCCTAGATGCTAGTGGCATTGTCACCCAACCAGACATCTAGTTTTTACTGCCTGGGCCAAATATTTGGCCACTAGCACGGTCCTTTATTTGTCACCATCTCCCAGCAAAAACTGGAGATACTCCTGCACAGGTCTTCCTGGCAAGGGCTTCAACAAAGCGTTGATAAAATCATTTCTTAATTGAACATATAATCTGCAGCATAATAAAAACATGCTGCACTGATTCGACTTCACCCGAAACGCATGGTCAAAATCGTTCCGAGAAGGGGATTGCCTTCTAACGCCCCTCTAGTGCGGCGGTAAGGAGAGTATTCATTCGTGCATGAAAAAACAAAGCCCTTTGGTTAGGGACAGTAAGATACGAAAGGCATGAGGCAGCTAGGTCTTTAGTTGGTAAAATAAAGGGATACAAGAAAAGAAATGGGACAGAATTTAGTTTGATCAAATCTTCCTAAAGCTCCAAATCAGATAGCCTGAGATTTAGTTCAAGTCTGGCTTTAAGATACCCCTGGAGAGAGAAGCCCATGCGATTCACCCTACGCTGGACCTCCATCATCCAGCGGTTGAGTCTGTCGTCATTCATCAGGAAGGGAATCAGCCCGGGAGGGGACAAAAATATCAAGCGGAACCAGAATTGAATCGCTGCTTTCCAAACCAAGAAAGTTGTGGAAGGTCTGCCAGATCCCAGCCTCAAGGCAACATTAGGGGTCCCTGCCGGTGCAGCTAGAAGTGGTTTTAGAAATGTTGACTGGACTACCTCAATTTCTTTGCCTTTCCACTGTGGCCCAAAGATGGGCCCCATGTAAGAGCTGGGCCAGAGATTTGGCTGAAAAAACACAAGTGGCCGGCAGTATCAAACTGCCTCCCCTTGATTTAAAGGAACCAAGTATGGCTGTGACACTTTTATTTGCCTGCTCAATTACAGATTGGCAGTGACCGGTCCAAGCCCCAGACGAATGAAACACAATACCAAGGTATCTAAAGGAACTAACCTGTTCAATCTCATTATTATTATTCATTTCCCACCTGTGTTGAAGTCATCACTTAGAGAAGACAATAATTTTGGTTTTACTATAATTGACGGTTAATTTCTCTCTATGGCAATAAACGGCTGAACCTTTAAGAGTTCTGTTGATACCCACCAGGGTTAGCGACATTTAAGGCAGCAGCATCCGCATAAAGTAAGCAGGCTAACTGTTTGGTTCCAATTTTTGGTCAACGATTGTCATCTGATAAGACAGCCGGGATCAGGTCATTTACATACAGAATAAACAAAGAAGAGGCCAAGATACACGCCTGCCGCACCCCGGAGGTGACCTTGACCTGGCCCGATAAGTAATCCCTGAAATCTAGTCGTTCCCCATATATGTACTGTCTGCTCTCCTCTGCTGACTGCTGCAACCTGATTGTAACCAAGCCAAGCACACGCACCTGAGACTTCGCATCCGCCTGAATGTTTGTCTGTCTTCTCCCCTGTCTCTCCCACTGTCCCCTCTCCCTGTCTCCCCCTCCTTGTCTTTTAGATTGTAAGCCACAGGCAGGGACCGCGTCTATTTCTATGTTCTGTACAGCACCAGGTACATGACTGGCGCTATATAAATGTTTATAACAATAATAATAATAGTCTGACTTGTAGCACTGAGCACATGAGAAAAAGTAGGCGCTGATCAATACTTATGCCATAATCTTTCTCGGGGGATAAGTTCAAATGCGGACTTTAAATCAACGAAAGCCACGTACAACCGTCCATTTTGGGTCATGTACTTGTCAATGGGGTGGGGCAGAACAAAGCAGCGATCCACTGTGGATCAGTAGGGTTTCCTAAAACCTGCCTGTTTGTCATGAAGCACTTTAGTTTCAGTGAGCCAATCCCCAGGCTTCCTTAGCAGACGTTTAGCATGCAGCTTCTCAATTATATTAAGGAGCCTGATAGGCCTTAAAACCCTGTCCAGCAATTACAGGCCTTTGTGAAAATGGGCACTACCATAGCCATATTCCATCCTTTTGGGAATTGGCCTACTCTATCTATGTGTATAAACAGAGCAGTTAATAGGGGCACTCATCAATCTAGGGCCGCTTTTACACAAACGCTCCTCCCCCCGCTCGGTGTTCGGGTGGGTGTGTAGCGGGGGGGGTGTCCATGTAAGTGGCCGGGGGTGTGTGTGCGTGCTCCCACACAACACCCACCACCACCCATGGAGCCCTCCGGAAAACTGGAGGAGGTTCCATGGATGTAGGTGGGGGGGTGTCCATGTAAAACAGGGGTGGGGGACCTTTTCCCTCCGGGGGGGCCACTTTGGAAGCTTGCGCAAGCTCCGAGGGCCGCACAGACGTCGGGGCGGGGCTGCTTAAGGGATGCACTCAAGGAAAGAAGGGCCCAAATCATGGATCTGTGCCATGAAACTGTCCCCTCTCCTTGTTTACATGCATCTCTGCTCCCTTCCCTGGAGCTCAGTTTTTCAGTGACTGGAGATAAGAACTGGATCCAAGGGCCCTATCCAGGAAGTGGAAAGGGGCCACATAAAAATTTGTCGTGGGCCCCCGGGCCTGAGGTTCCCCACGCCTGGTGTAAAAGGACACCCACCCACCCCCACCCACTGCGGCAAAACACCCATCCCCCCACCCACCCCCATCCGTGTAACAAGGGCCTAGGTGAAACTTAAATAGATCAGGAGGAACAAAGTCTTCACCTGGGGCCTTCCCAGGTTTTAACTGCGCAATCCACTCTTCAGCTTCTGATAAGGGCACTGGTGGCCAATCAGGCAAATCAGACTCCAAATACAAATGATCAGAGACAGGTAATGAACTAATATACAAAGACCCATAATGCTGTTCCCATTCATTTTTTTGAATACATCGAGGGACAGCCCAATTATGATGTCATAACGAGCCATTCACTTACGTGCCCAAACCCTGCACTATCCTTATTTAGAGCGGTTAATGTCAAACTGTCCCAAAGGGCTCTAAATTAGCTCAATTTCTTAAACTGAATCAGTCTCCTAAATTGCCTTTTAAGGTCATAAAAGCGGGTCGGGATCAGAGAATGGCTGGTTTTGGGGCCCCATAATGAGGAATAAATCCTCGCAGGATGCTAGATCCAAGCTGATGTTCTTACTGGCCAATCCTCAAGATAGTAGGATAAGGAAAGTTGCGACTTATGCCCCATGCTTTAACGGTTCACCAAAGGCACAGCTGATCTTCACAAAAAGATCAGCTGATCTTCACAAAGATCAGCTGATCTTCACAAAAAGGTTTTAACTTGAAATATTTTGTTTTGATACTGGAATCAGCTAAAGATCTGTAAACTGATACTTACAATAGAAAATGGTAAATATGATAAGCTTGTTTTATGTTTTTGCTTTAATTGTTCTGTTTGAATCTTTGGTAATTATTACGAATTAGGATGTTGACTGTATCATATTGCTAGGGCCAATGGCCAAGTCAATGAAATTATGATGAGTATGGCCGGCCTTCCTGTAAGCAGCATGCACTTCCTGAATTTCACGTGTCCTATCCAGACACTCTAAACCAAACCATCCATTTGGCCACTTCAGAGGAGAATGAGAAATGGACGTATAATTGATCAGAGATGGTTTGATATATGCCAAAAGTTTCTCATAGGAGTATATCATTTCTTCAATACAGGAAAAATTAATGCATGCCTCCCGAAGTTGCAAACAAACCTGTTAGGACGAGACCTCAGTTACCTTCAGATTCACATCTTCTGGCCATTTAATGCGTCTCTGCTGCTCTATACCACAAAACGCCAGCGACGCAATAGCTACCGATTGCTGGAGACCCGCTTTGAATGGTAAAACTATCAAGGAAATGAGAGTCTGATGGCCACTAAATGGTGGTTGTCCCACCGAAAATTCCTTAACCAGAGACATCAGATGTGGAAACACAGCTACATAGTCAATTACACTTCCTCCTCTGCTCCCAGTTTATCCCCAAGATGATTACCATTAAGAAGTACCAAGTCCAGTTTGAACAGTAGACTAGCCAAATAAACCCCTGCTGTATTGATCCCCGAGTCTTTGGAGCATCTACACGTACTTGGGCTAGAATCCTCTTCCAATTTCATTCTAGAAAAACAAAACAGCGCCTCATCATCCCGACCTAACCTCACGCTGAAGTCGCCTGCCACAAATAAGCGTGCTGCCAGGTATCAAGCTCTTAAGTCTGTACGGGAATTTTCTAGTTGCTGCCACAAATCCACTGGATAAGCCCTTGTTGATAAGGGAGGGGCATCAATATTAGTAACTATGCACATCATCTCTGAGTGCTTCAATAAGAATCCCATGGCAATGGGAGGGCAATCAGCAAGAGGAATAATGTCTGCATCCAAGATAGTGGATATCAGGTATGCCAGCCCTCCATTTAATCAGCCTCTGGGCCCTAAAGCAAGGGCTTCAAGAAAAAAGGATGTCTACCCATTAAGTTCTATAGAGTCCTTGGCCCAGGTTTCCTTGAAAAAAAATGATATCGAAAGATTTAATAAAATCTATGAAAGAGTCTTCCTCCAATTTCGCTCCCCACGCATCAACACTCCATGAGTAAACAGAGAGTGGGACGTTTCCTTACTCCTTAAGGGGTCAGGAACATTGCCCCTAGATGATACCAGACAGATCTCATCATCTAAATTAATACAGCAACTATTCTTAACAGAAATAGCCTGCTCCTCAGGTATTGTCTCCCCGCTCCCGTGCCACGTTTATCTTGGGTCAATAAAAAAACGGCGGCTCTGCCCCACTCCATCTCCAATGGCGGTATGGTATCGTGGTAAGCCACTTTGGGGGTTGGAACACTTGCATTTGAGGGGGAGTGGGGCTTGCCTGAAACACCACAGCGGGAAGCTGGGTGGGGTGGTCAGAGCGAATGGCTTTCCTTTTTGCCTTGCTACAGGTCTGCCACGGCAACAGTCATGGACAGAACCCCAGCCCTACGATACAAATGGTGCTTTTGGAAATACCCCCATTTCGGCAAGTGCTTACATCCATTTTACTTAAATTACAGCAAGAGAGAGTGATCTATTATTAATGATTTATATAGCAACAGCAGAGTACCTGGCCCTGTACAGCCAGTACTTAGAGACAGGTCCTTGCCCCAAGGGGCTTACAGTCTAAGACAAGGGATGGAAACGGAAGTGATGGTCTCGCGGCAGTGGACACGGTCCAGACTGGGTTGGGCCGCACACCGAACCTGCCAGTGGCTGGGCCATTGGGGAGGTCGGGGAGACGATGAATGTGTGGCTGACTGACCCTGACACTGACCCTGCACTGCGCCCCGGCCCCATCATGACAGGCAGTCATAGCGGACCCAATCCAGACCATTTCTGAGAGACCGCAGCAGAGATGATCGCCCACTGTGGCCTGACTGGGCGGAGCTCAGTCTGGGCTGTGACCTGGACGTTATCCTCTCACACGGGTGAGAGCCTGGACTAGACGCCAACATGGCCCTGGGCAATCCCGGCCCAACGTCTGGAGTCACCTGCATAAACGTGCAGGTGTGGTCCGGTGCAAAGCGGAGTCTAAGATGAATCCCAGGCTACGCGGCTCAGGGACAGGCTGGATGGCGACACCCTCAATGGAAATGGAGAGAGAAGGAGGGGAATGTTTTGAAGATGAGGAACTCAGGCTTGGCCATATTAAGCTTGACTTGGTGATGACACATCCATGCCGAGATGTCAGAGAGAGAGTCTGTGATACGAGACTGGATGGAGAGAGCTGGGTGTCGCTAGCATACAGGTGGTACTGGAAACCATGAAATTCAACAAGTTTGCCCAAAGACAGAATGTAAAGGGAGACGAGGGACGAGGACAGAGCCTTGGAGAACTCCCACAGAGAGGGGAAGTGATGCGGAGGAGGTACCAGCAAGAGAGACACTGAAGGAGCAGTTCAAGAGATATCAAGAGATCCAGTCGAGAACAGAGTTCCGGAAGCCAAGAGAGCAAAGCAAATCCAGGAGGAGGCCATGGTCAACAGTGTCAAAGTCAGCAGAGAGATTGAGCAGGACACGGAAGAGACCCTCAGATTTAGCTAAGAGAAGGTGATTGGTGGTTTTGGCGAGGGCAGTCTCAGTCAAGTGGAGAGGGTGGAAGCCCAATTGAGGGGGGTCAAGGGAGGAATTGGAAGACAGGAAATCAAGACAGCGCGTGTAGACAGCTTGCACCAGGAGCTTGGAAGCAAAGGGGAGGAGTGAGATAGGGGGATAGCTGGACGGGCAGAGTCGGGACAGGGGAGACAGTGGCGTGTTTGAAGGCTGATGGAAAGGACCCAGCAGAGAGGGGGTGATTGATGATGTGCAGCAGAGAGGGTGCGGCGATGGGAGCAATCGCCATTAGGAGACAAGAGGGGATGGGGCCAAGGAGGTAGGTGGAGGGATTGGATGAAGAGAGGAGGGAGGTGACCTCATCAAGAGAAGCTAGAGAGGAGAATAGGAGAGAGGCAGGAGGGATGAGAGCAGGGAAAGAAATGTGTGAGGAAGGGGGATGAGAAGCAATGTGTCAAGGTGGATGTTGTCACTCTTCTTGTTGAAAAAGGAGAGAAGTTCCTGCACAGAGAGGGAGGAACGGGGAGAAGGACAGGGAGATTTCAGAAGGGAAGTGAATACTGAGGACAGGGGTTGTGCCAGCAAGACCCGATCCACATGGAGTAGTAGAGTTCTTTGGCCGGGGAAAGGGCATCGTTAAGAGAAGAGAGCGCAAACGGCAAGCTCATGAGACTTCTGCCAGAGGCGCTTAGCATCATGTGAGCAGACTCAGAGGTGGCAGATAATGGGAACAAGCCAAGGACAGGGGTTGATGCAACAGGTAGGATGGCACGGGAGGAGAGCAAAGGAAGCAAGGGTGGAGGAAACGGGGTGTGCTGAAGGCAGAGACAGCAGAGTCAGGGCAGGTGGAAGAGGAGACAGATGAGCGAAGGGGAGAGAGGGAGGAGGCAAAGTCCAGGGGTGGTGAGTTGAAGGCATGGAATAAAGCAATGTGGTGGTTAGAGACAGAAAGGACATCAAAGGAAAGGTCAGAAACAGAACCGTTTTTTTAGAGAACTGGGTCAAGGGAGTGGCCGTCATGATGCATCAGGCAGCAGGTCCAGAGATGAAGGTCAAAAGAGGTGGTAAGAGAAAGGAAGCGGGGGTGTCCACATGGATACTGAAGTCCCCAAGAACGAGGGTGGGAATGTTGTCATCGGAAAGGAAGAAGGCAACGCAGGTGTTGAAATTGGAAAGAAGAAAGGGTGCCTGGGGGGTGGGGCGGTCGATGACAGCAACATGGAGGTGGAAGGGGGAGTAGAGGCTAATGCCTCAAAAGGAAGGGAGAGAGAGTGAGAAGGAGGAGGAGTGCTACGGGGTTGGAACCGGCAAATTGTGGCAAGGAGCAGGCCGCCACCACAACCTTCTGATTGGGGGAAATAGGTGAAGGAGAGATCTAGAGATAAGAGGCCTCACAGCAGTTCTGTTATATCAGGGGGTGGGGACATTCAGGCCTGGAAACGAATGGATTCATGGCACAGATCCACACAATCTGGCCTCTCCTCTTCCTAAGTGCCCACTCGAAGCACCTCCACCCCCAACTTCTAGCCACCCTTCTTGTACTGATTTTTAAAGTGAAAAGGTTCCTCCCCCGGCCTATATGCAGGGCCTTATTAACAGACAGGCAGAGTACGCAAATGCCTAGTGCCCAAACTCATGGGGGCAAAAAAAAACCACGGGATTTAAACCGAGCCTCCTCCCAAGCCTGGTCTCGGATTGGCTGTGTTTGCAAGTGAAACTCGGTGGGGCACATGCGTGTTATACTCCGATATGACTTAAATTAGGGTTATTAATTATTATTATTATTATTATTCATGATGGGTTAATCCAGACCTGCCTGTACACAGAACATCACATTTTCAACATTCCTAACACACGTATTCTTGTAGTTTCCCCCTCCCGCAGTCCGCAAGTTATGATGATTCTTCTTTGGGAAGTGGGTGAGGCACTTGATTTTCACAAGGGGGCCTTGTGACATGGTTTATGAAAACAACATGTATGTAACACGTATGCATTGTGTGGTATTCATGTGAATGAACAAACACATTTGTCCTTTTGGAACCATTATGTAAAACATGGCAAGTTTGGTGGTGTTGGGAGTTTTCTAGAACCGTTGAGTCCCATGAGGGGAAAAGTTGTACGTGGAGGCAATAGAAAGGAAAGTTTGAAAAGCAGAAAATAAAATGTGAATTTAAAACAAGCTGAGCAGGTTTGGGGATAGATAGGGAAGACAATGGTAATGCCGATGAGGTGTTAATGAAGGGTATTGGAGTTTATCAGTAGCTTCCAGAGACTGAGTCAATGGCCCTGATAAAAGACAAAGAGAGAACCTTTTGAGAGCCATCTAGAAAGTGTTTAAGGAGGACAAAGAAGCAATCAGAGAGCCAGTGGAGCAGACCCAGCTGAGAAGCATTAAAAAGGGCCCAGCTACAGACATCTAGCTGTGTAAAATGGACTTCAAGTGAGGTAAGATGTCAGGAAATTTTTCAATGAATCTAGTATTGTGTTACTTTTTTAATCCCTTTGTTAGACTTGCACTCTTGAATCCATTTGTCTTATAACCAATCTGAATTGTTCAGTACAAATTCTTTTACACAAGCTTGGCTATGCGTGCGTGATACTGGCTCTGGATAACACAGTGATGGGGATATCCCAGGTCAGATACTTGGGCAAACCGTAATACGATTTCTGTGATTGGGAACCTTCAGGGACTGAAGTGGCAGGATAGTTATTCCTTGACAGACTGGAGCAGTTCTGGAGAGAGCTGCGGCCAATAGAGACTCTCAGTGTGGAACCTGAGTCACAGCCGCTCAGGAGGGGGGACAGTGGAAAAACCCCCAGACCCTATCACGGACCTGAAGGAGTGCTGTGAGAAGGACAAGCAGAAATTGCCCTACTTTCAAGGCACCAGCAGAGAACATGTTGTGCCAGAGTGCGTCAGACCAACGGTCCACCAAGCCCAGCATCCTGTCTCCGGCAGTGGCTAATCTCGGTGGCTTTGGAGAGGTACCCAATC
Source organism: Sphenodon punctatus (assembly GCA_003113815.1). Classification (NCBI taxonomy): domain Eukaryota; kingdom Metazoa; phylum Chordata; class Lepidosauria; order Sphenodontia; family Sphenodontidae; genus Sphenodon; species Sphenodon punctatus. The sequence goes on along the minus strand of QEPC01008553.1, from coordinate 383,502 downwards.
AGGTCACAATGGGCGATCCATTCCTTGTTGTCCACTCCCAGCTCCCAACAGTAACCCTACTTGGCTAATAGCTGTCAATGGACCTACTCTCCAAGAACGTGTCCAGTCCTTTTTTAAACCCAGCTAAACTACTGGCCTTGACCACATCCTCAGACAACACTTTAATTGTGCTTTGAGTGAAAAAAACTACTTTTAAATCTACCATCAGTTAGCTTCATGGAGTGTCCCCCAGTTCTAGTACTATTTGAGAGGGTAAATAATCGTTCCCTACTTACTCACTCCACCCCACTCAGGATTTTATAGACTTCTATCATATCCCCTCTGTCATCTCTTCTCCCAGCTGAAGAGCCCCAACCTCTCTTCCATGGAAGCCATTCCAGACCCTGGATCATTTTTGTTGCCCTTCTCTGGACCTTTTCTAGTTCTACTTTTTGAGATGGGGCAACCAGAACAGCACATAATATTCAAGGTGCGGTCACACCCTAGAGGCATTATGATATTCTCTATCCCTTTCTGAATAATTCCTAACAGCCTGTTTGCTTTTTTGACAGCCGCCACACTGAGCTGAGGATTTCACTATATTGTCCACAATGATGCCAAGGCCATGAGTCTTGGGAGGAGGCTTGGTTTAAACCCTGCTTTTGGCCCCCCGAGTGCTAACCCCTAATTTAGAACTCAGCATTATGTACATATATTTTGGATAATTTCCCCCTATATGCATCACTTTGCACTTGTCAATATTATATTTCATCTGCCATTTAGATGTCCAGTCACCCAGTCTCACAAGAGCCCCCTGCAATTCCTTGGCAGCCTGCTCAGGTTTTAACTATCGTTAATAACTTTGTGTCATCTGCAAATTTGATTAGCTCACATTTTACTCCTTTTTCCAAATCATTAATAAACATTAAACAACACTGGTCCCAGTACAGATCCCTGGGGCCCTTCACTATTGTGAAAATTGACCATCTAGTCGTACTCTTTGCTTCCTATCCTTTAACCAGTTACTGACCCACGATAGGACACTGCCTTCTATCCCATGACTACTTCATTGCTTCAAGAGTCTCTCATGAGGGACCTTATCAAATGTCTTCTGAAAATCCAGATACACTATAGCAACCAGCTCACCTGCTTATTTACACCCTCAAAAAACTGCAATAGATTAGCGAGGCATGACTTCAGTTTGCTAAATCCATGTTGACTCTTTCCCATTATGCCGTGTATATATCAATATGCCCAATAATTCTGTTTTCACAACTGTTTCCACCAGTTTGCCTGACAGTCAGGCTCACCTGTCTGTAGTTTTTGGATCATCTTTGGAGTCCTTTATATATATTGTTGTTACCGAAAGGAACAGCTGAGGGAGTCTCAGGGAGAACTTGGGGAAGATGGTCAGCCATTCATACCTTGGTGCTCCCTCAGACCCCTCTGCTAAACTGTGCCCCCCAAGCTGCCTCTCCACCCTCTAGCACTCCCTCAGACCCCCTTAGCTGTGCCCCTAACTCCCTCACAGCACTCCCCCAAACCCCTTAGCTGTGCCCCCTAACTCCC
>QEPC01008553.1:320229-339963 GCA_003113815.1 Sphenodon punctatus | reverse complement strand
CCCCCCCCCCCCAAACTCCAGTAGCCGTGACCTCCAGGCCCAGCCTTGCTACAGGGCGGACAACTGTTCTCAGCCCTCCACTTGCTGGGGCCCCTGCAGGGACCCCCATTTTTATCAGCACAGGGTTCGCGGGCCTCCCTCCCTCCCAGAGGGACCTCAAACATGACCAGGCCCCCCGCGGAGGGTGCTCCCTGAGCCCCGGGGCAAGGGATGGAGGGGCCATAATGGGCCTCACATTTTACCTTCGCCCTGGGCCCTGCAAATCCCACCGGCCCCATCCTTACTGCCTCAGCGCCCCCTGCCGCTGCCCCTCAGCCTAAGACAGGAAAATGCCTATGGCCAGCCCTCAATTCCTGGGCTCACGTTACCGTTTCCTACCGTATCTGTCAAGATGCTCGAATGCTCCGCTGCTCAGGCAACGGTCTCTGTTTGCACACACTGAGGGAGGGGAAGCAAACAAAAAAACCCGCTCGTTACCAAGCAAAACTAAATTCTTTTCAAGGGAGCTATGCTTTGGAAGGCTTGGGAAAGGTTCCAGCATTTCTTCTTAGCCTCATTAATATTTAAATGCGATGCAGGGTACACAAAATAATGAGCTTCATATCAATCAATAAGAAAGCTACAGGCCCTAACTCTGATTCATAAATACTTTATCTCTGCATTTGCAGGACTTCCAATTTATTTTTATTACCCAAATAGGCTAGTGGAATAAAATGACCCTTCGTGGTGTTTTATTTATTTATTTATAATTATATTTGTATGCCACCCCTCCTGCTACAAGCATCTCGGGGCGTCTAACAACATTTTAAAACATATTTATTCCATTAAAATCAACATCTTGAACCCCACATTAAAATAACCCAACACTAAATCCCACCCTAGCCTAACGCACCCATCCCGTCTCCCTTGGCAAAGGCCCGGCGGAACAGTCAGGTCTGACACCGTCTACGGAAAGAGGAGAGGTCAACAGCCAGGTGGACCTCCACAGCCGCGGTCCTGCCACCAAGAACGCCCTCCTCATGGTCGACACCCGGGAAACCGGGGGGACCTCAAGGAGGACGTCCCCAGCTGACCGCAGAGGCCAAGCCAAGATCTGGAGGGTGAGGCGGTCCTGCTGGTAAGTGGGGCCCTGGCCGTTTAGGGCTTTAAAGGTCAAAACCAACACCTTGAATTGGACCTGGAAGACTATTGGCAGCCAGTGCAGAGAACAGAGCACTGGAGAAATGGTGCTCATGTCGGCCCGTCCCCTTCAGGAGATGAACTGCCACGTTCTGCACCAGCTGCAGTCTCCAGATCATCACCAAAGGTGGCCCCACATAGAGCGCATTACAGTAGTCTAATCTTGAGGTAATAAAAGCATGGATGATCGTGGCCAGGTCCGAGTTGGAGACATACGGCCTAAGTCGATGTACCAGATGTAATTGGCAAAATGCACCCTTTGCCACAGTCACCACCTGGACATCTCAACGGAGCTGCGGATCTAGGAGCACCCCCAGACTCCGAACCTGAGAAACCAAGGGAGGACGGACTCCATCAATGATGGGGGCCATCACTCCCTCGGCTTTCCCCACAACCATCACCTCTGTCTTGTCAGGATTTAATTTCAGGCGGCTCGCCCTCATCCAATCCCCCACCGCTGACTGTTAGGTTCGGGGTTGGGGATACCGCAGGAGACCGTGGACGTGGCGTTAACTTCGCTAGTTTCCCTCGCTCCCCCCCAGACTCCGTGCCCAGAGGAAGACTCACACGTGGTTCGGCGAAGGAGTCCCCTCAGGTTAACGGGTGGCCAAGCTCTTACGAGCGTAGGGGCCGTTTCATCACAGGGGTTCGATCAGCGGGATGTAGGAGCCAGCCTCTGGTTCCCTATGCAGGGCAAACAATTCCCTGTCCCTAACGCAACCACCCACCCACGTACACACAGTGCTTGGAAATAGGACGGTGCAACCCGGGATAAGTGCAGGGTGGGGGAGAGTACCATAAAAGGGGAACGGATGGGAAACAGAGATTCACACAGGGAAGAAGGTAAGGATACCGGTTCAGCACAGGGGAGGTCTCCTAGTGCACCACTCACCCGCCTCCCCCACAACAAACCCGCGTCTCCAGCCTCGCCTCCTCCCAACCCACTCCCCCGCTCTCTACTAGACACTCACCACACGCGCTCTCCAAACACACACCTTTCACTCTCCAAGCAGTCCTTCGCCTCAACTTCGCACAATTTGTCTACGATCTCCCAGGGGCCAGCCTCACAGCAAACTGATCGCCGGCAAGGTTTGTCCCGCACTTCCGGGTTTAAATACTCCTGGCCCCGCCCTTCTGACGCTGGGCCTGTAGGCGTGCGGAGCGTCGTGTCGGGTTTGCTGGCTCCGCCCCCGACGTTGTCGGCTCCTCTGCGTTCTCGCCGCTTGCTTGCATCCCCGCCCCTTCAGGGAGAGGGGTCTCCGGAACTGGTGAGGTTTTCCCCGGGGGTCTGGATCCCCCTGAGTCTTGGGCTTGAGGGCTCAAGGCATTCTGTTCCACGAGTGCTGGGGTTTTTTCCGCCGGGATTCCTGGGGAACGCGGTCTCGTGCGTCGGGAAAGGGCCCTGGCCCTGACAGCACCCCCCCTCCAGGGTCCATGATACAAACGGGGAGTGGACATAGCTCCTGGTTTAGTAGGATACTGGCGATGAAACCTCTGGACCAAGCGGGGGGCGTGTACTAAGTTGGCGGGTTCCCAGGACCGATCTGCAATGCTGTACCCCTTCCAATCAACTAAGTAATATAGCTTGCCATGCATTCGTTTGGAGTCCAGCAGTGCGCGAACTTCGTATTCTGGCTCCCCTTGGATTTCACATACAGGTCCGGGTGGTGCGGCTGCCGGGAAGAGAGGTGGGTGAAAAGGTTTAAGCAACGATACATGAAAAACAGGGTGGATTCGAAGGGTAGAGGGAAGGGTTACACGATATACCACAGGATTTATCTGGCGTTCTATGGGGAATGGCCCCATATAGCGATTATCCAGTTTCGATGATGGACGTAAGGACTGGTAGTGTCGTCGATCCACCCAAACCATGTCCCCCACTTGGTAGCTTGGGGCAACCTGTCGGTAGCGGTCTGCATTCTTTTTGTACTGTTGACGGGCCTCACGGAGTGTCTGTCGGGCATAAGCGTGACAACGATGCAGCGTCTGAACCATAGCTCCGGCGGCTGGAACCTCAACGGTGGGTTCTTCGGGGAGCGCAAGTCGGGGGTGAAAACCACAGGATACAAAAAAGGGCGAGGTACCAAGGGCGGCATGTGGGGCATTATTGAAGGCAAATTCAGCGAGGGCTATGTAAGTGACCCAATCAGTTTGAAGATAGTTGACATAACACCGGAGATATTGCTCAAGGGTTTGATTCGACCTCTCAACCTGTCCATTGGCTTGGGGTCTATACGCGGTAGTGGGGGTAAGTTGCGTTCCCAAGGTAGAGAACAACGTCTTCCAGAAGCGGGAGGTAAATTGGGATCCCCTATCGGAGAGTAAGGTTCGTGGAAGTCCGTGGTGTTTGACAACATGTTGTAGAAAGAGTTGTGCTGTTTGTTTAGCGCTGGGGAGTCCCTTACACGGAATGAAATGGCCTAGCTTCGTGAATTGATCAACGACTACAAATATCGTGGTATACCCTTGTGACGGGGGTAATTCCACAATAAAATCAATGTTTACCCGTTGCCATGGTCCTTGAGGCAGGGGTCCCAGCTGTAACAACCCTACGGGTTTTCGACGAGGAATCTTGGTACGACAACACGTTGCACAACCTTGGACGTACTTCCGGGTATCTTGTCTCATCGTGGCCCACCAAAAATGTCGTTGTAACAAACGGAGCGTATGCTTCTGGCCCGGGTGTCCAGCAAGTGGGGCATCATGATGGGCCCACAGAATTTTTTGTCGTGCGGCCTGGGGTACCACAATGCATCCTTGGTGCATAGGTAACCCAGTGGATGGGGATCTATCTAAGTCCCGAGTAAGTGGGTCCTGATCAGCCCACGTGCGTAGCTGCTTCAGCGTAAGCCCCCCAGCTATAAAGGCTTGCAGCCTTAGGAGGGGTTCCCCCCGGGAATCAAGTTCACTAGATTTTTCTTGACAGCGTGACAACGCATCGGCAATAGTATTCAGTTTCCCTGGACGATAAATTATTTGAAAGACGAAGTGGGCAAAGAAAAGAGCCCACCTTGCGTGCCGTGCGTTCTGAATCCTTGCCGTCTGGAGGAATACTAAATTCTTATGGTCCGTGATTACTTGTATTGGGTGTTGGGCACCCTCAAGGAAATGGCGCCAAACCTCGAAGGCTGCTCGAATGGCTAATAACTCCCTATCGAGCACCGTGTAGTTTCTTTCGGCCGGAGTTAGCTGGCGGGAATAGAAGGCACATGGTTTGGGTATAGGCCCTTCTGTTTGGGATTGGGAGAGGACTGCCCCTATCGCTACACTAGAGGCATCTGTTTCTACAATAAAAGGCTTGGTGAAGTCGGGATACTGGAGTATAGGGGCACTCGTGAAGGCCGTCTTCAAGCGCTCAAACGACTCTTGTTGATCTGGCCCCCAAACATACAGCTGCCCCTTTTTCAAAAGGGTGGTCAACGGTGCTGTAATTTCTGCATATAGAGGAATATAATGCCGATAATAGTTCGCGCTCCCGAGGAAGCGTTGTAGGGGCTTGACGGCTGAGGGTGCGGGCCACTTTTGAATGGCACTAATCTTGGCGGGGTCCATCGTGATCCCTTGTGCTGATATTATAAACCCAAGAAATGGGAGTTCAGTTCGATGAAACGCACATTTTTCCATCTTACAGTACAGATGATGCTGGCGGAGTCTTTCAAGGACCGTACGGACATGCAGTACATGTTGGTGGGGTTCTGGAGAGAAAATGAGAATGTCGTCCAAGTAGGCAATGACAAATTGGTCTAAGATGTCCCTAAAAATATCGTTTATTAAGTGTTGAAAGGCGGCGGGGGCATTTGCAAGACCATAGGGCATTACCCGATATTCAAAGTGCCCATACCTGGTACGAAAGGCCGTTTTCCATTCGTCCCCTTCTTTTACTCGCAAGAGATTGTAGGCACCCCGGAGGTCCAATTTGGTGAAAATCGTGGCTCCTTGGAGCCTGTTCAGTAATTCTGGTATCAGGGGCAGTGGATATCTATTTTTTACAGTGATAAGGTTGAGCCCCCTATAGTCAATACACGGCCTCAAACCCCCGTCTTTTTTGGGTACAAAAAAAAGCGGTGCCCCGCCGGGTGAAGTGGAGGGTCTAATAAAGCCTTTTTCTAAGTTGTCATCAATATACTCTTTTAACGTTTTCAACTCTGGTTCGGACAACGCATAAATCCGCCCATACGGGGGAATTGTGTTGGGGAGCAGGGTAATGGCACAATCATAGGGTCGGTGGGGAGGCAATTGTAGAGCTTCTTGCTTACGGAAGACATCTCCGAGATCGACATATTCAATGGGCAGGCCTGGTTCTACCGTGGTTGCCTGGATGGACTTATAGCCTGCATATGGTGGCACAGGCAGTTTACAACATGTTTTACAAAACTCGGATGGAAATGATACCCCCTTGGTTTCCCAGTTGATTACAGGATTATGTTTCTTCAGCCACAAGATCCCCAGCACTATGGGGAAGGCAGGGGTGCTGACTGCATCTAAGATGAGTCGTTCCTGATGATTCCCTATCCACCCTTCCATCTCCGGGGTGCCATGCGTCACGAGGCCCGAAACAAGGGGGGATCCATCGATCGCAAAAACAGCTTCGGGACTTGCCTTGGGGACCAGGGGAATCCCATACTGTCGGGCTACGTGTAGATCTATAAAGTTTCCAGAGGCCCCCGAATCAATAAGGGCGGGTAACACGATTGCCTTCCCCGTCTGAGCCTGCAGCATCACCTGGACCTGTACTTGGTCTCCTCGTTGCCACGTCGAGGCAATTTGAAGACCTCTAGGGCAGGGGTACTTCATAGGGGTGGCCGGGACGCCCCCTGTCCGCCCCGGCCTCGCTCGTTTCCCGGCCCTCGGCGATGGGGCGGTAACTGGGGACAGGAGCTAGTGAAGTGCCCTGCTAGCCCACAATAGAAACAAAGCCGTCCGGTTCGCCGTCGTTCTTTTTCTTGTGCATCAAGGGGGCCTCGAGATGCCCCAATCTGCATAGGCTCTGGTCCCTCGGTCTTTACGATCCCCACGTCCAATACCGGGCCCCGGGGTGCCCAGTTCCGGGTCACCTCCTGCCGTCGTTCTCTACGTCGTTCCGATAGGCGTTCGTCGATCTGGCACGCCAAGTTGACAAGCTCTCCCCATTTCTCTGGAGTGCTGATTAAGGCGAGCTGATCCTTGATCTCGTCATGGAGACCCTTACGGAAAAGGACCTTCAACACTTCATCAGCCCACCCTAATTCTACGGCTAATTGTTGGAATCGAGTTACGTACTCCAACAACGGTCCTTTCCCTTGTTTTAGTGACATAATGGCTGCCTCCGCGTCCCGTTTTCGATGGGGATAGTCGAACAAGAACTGAAACTCGCGTAAAAATCCATCAATGTCATGCAACAACGGGCTATCTTTAAGAAGGAGGGGCGTGGCCTAATCCAATGCAAGGCCTTCAAGATGCCCAATGATGAAGGCCACCTTGGCCGTTCCTGAAGCATACGTGCGTGGCTGAACCTGAAAGGCTAGTTTACACAAGGCAAGGAAGCCTTGAAAATGTCTCCGGTCTCCCCCAAACTTTTGAATGGGAGGATGTCGGGGTTCTCGACCCTGGGGTTCCTCATTTACTGCTTGGGGTGGAGGAGGCTGTTCACCTCCTATAGCCCCCAGAGCTGCCGCCACCCCTGGGGCTCCCTCGCCCCCTACTGCCCCCTGTTCTCTAAGATCCTTAAGTTCCAGCGCCAAAGCCTGGATAGCCCGCTCCATTGCCTCCATTTGTTGCGCCAAATCCATGGTCTGAGTGCCGGCGATACTGTTAGGTTCGGGGTTGGGGATACCGCAGGAGACCGTGGACGTGGCGTGGCATTAACTTCGCTAGTTTCCCTCGCTCCCCCCCAGACTCCGTGCCCAGAGGAAGACTCACACGTGGTTCGGCGAAGGAGTCCCCTCAGGTTAACGGGTGGCCAAGCTCTTACGAGCGTAGGGGCCGTTTCATCACAGGGGTTCGATCAGCGGGATGTAGGAGCCAGCCTCTGGTTCCCTATGCAGGGCAAACAATTCCCTGTCCCTAACGCAACCACCCACCCACGTACACACAGTGCTTGGAAATAGGACGGTGCAACCCGGGATAAGTGCAGGGTGGGGGAGAGTACCATAAAAGGGGAACGGATGGGAAACAGAGATTCACACAGGGAAGAAGGTAAGGATACCGGTTCAGCACAGGGGAGGTCTCCTAGTGCACCACTCACCCGCCTCCCCCACAACAAACCCGCGTCTCCAGCCTCGCCTCCTCCCAACCCACTCCCCCGCTCTCTACTAGACACTCACCACACGCGCTCTCCAAACACACACCTTTCACTCTCCAAGCAGTCCTTCGCCTCAACTTCGCACAATTTGTCTACGATCTCCCAGGGGCCAGCCTCACAGCAAACTGATCGCCGGCAAGGTTTGTCCCGCACTTCCGGGTTTAAATACTCCTGGCCCCGCCCTTCTGACGCTGGGCCTGTAGGCGTGCGGAGCGTCGTGTCGGGTTTGCTGGCTCCGCCCCCGACGTTGTCGGCTCCTCTGCGTTCTCGCCGCTTGCTTGCATCCCCGCCCCTTCAGGGAGAGGGGTCTCCGGAACTGGCGAGGTTTTCCCCGGGGGTCTGGATCCCCCTGAGTCTTGGGCTTGAGGGCTCAAGGCATTCTGTTCCACGAGTGCTGGGGTTTTTTCCGCCGGGATTCCTGGGGAACGCGGTCTCGTGCGTCGGGAAAGGGCCCTGGCCCTGACACTGACAAACACCGGGTAAGTACCGAGACTGCCGGACCTGGGTCTAATGAAAAAGAGAGATATAATTGGGTGTCATCAGCATATTGATGACACCATACACCAAATTCTCTGACAACCTCCCCCAAAGGCTGCATGAACAACATTGAACAGGAGAGGGATAAGATGGAACCCTGAGGAACTCCACATGTGAGGCCCTGGGGAGGAGAAGATGAATAATCAGCCAGCACTACACACTGAGTTCTCCCGGTCAGGAAAGAGCGGAACCATTCAAGAACAGTCCCGCTCATCCCTGCCCAATCCCGCAGCCGAGTCACCGACAACTCATGATCAACGGTATCAAATGCAGCCGAGAGATCTAACAAAATCAACAGGGTTGAATGACCCCGGCTCAACTCTTGGGAGAGGTCGTCTACCAAGGCCACAAGCGGAGTTTCTGTGCCGTAACCCGGACGAAAGCCAGACTGCGAAGGATCAAGGAAATTGACCCGGTCCAGATGATCCTGAAGCTGTCGAGCCACCACCCGTTCAATAACCTTCCCTAAAAATAACCTTCCCCCGCTGGGGGTTTGGGGGGGTCTCAGGTAGCACACCAGGACGGCCTGGAAGAGCCAGATCTGGACCCGAATTTGTAACCCCTGCTGCTGTGTCAGGTTGTGACAATACTGGGCTAAGATGGACCATTGGTCTGACTCAGTTAGGCAGCTTAGTTTAGTATAACTATGCCTGGTAAAGCAACCCCTCCAGCCCCCCAAGCTCAGCCAGGTGCCAGACCCACACTTAGTCTTTACAAGTTTCTCCAGGTTCGCCTGTTCTGGTCAGCAGAGATGTGTTCTCTGCCTTGGTCAGGTTCCAACTCCCTCCTCGCCTCATGCTCTTCCTCTCTTATAGCCAGGAGTAGGCATGGCTAGCCTCACTCCTGTGCTCCTTAAAGGGCCCAGAGCCCACAGGCTCTCTGCCCTGTTATAGCCAGTCATTTATTTAACTGCCACTGAACACACATTAGGAAGGCTAAACTTGTGGGCTTACAATCTAAGGAGAGACAAGGGAGAGGGAAACAGGGAGAGACAGGGATACGTCGTTCAGGAAGTTGAGAAGTCAGCAGTGCGCTTGCTTAGCTTAGTTATTACACGGGAGAAGGAGAAACTGAATAAAAGGACAGTGAGCAATCTATTGGGGTGAGTATCTAGGATGGGGAACCTCAGGCCTGGGGGCCACATGGGGTCACTTTCCAATTCTTGGATCTGGCCCCTGGATCCAGTCCCTATCCCCAAGCACTAGGGATGGGACTATCGGCGAATTATCAGTTGCCGGTTTTATCGGTATCAGATTAATCCAATATCGGATTTATAGGTATCGGCATACCGTTTTTTTAAACATTGCCGAATTTTCAGACCTTTAACATTACAACCATTTTTTAAATGGCCTCAATGTTAAAGATCTAAAAAATCGGCAATGTTAAAAAAACGGTATGCCGATAGCGATAGTATCGGTATTATCAGATGAGTCTGATATCGCCAATTATCGGCATTATCAGATTGATCTGATACCGATAGTCCCACCCCTACTGAATGGTTTAGGGCCTGACTATATTTGAGACCTGCTCCTGGAGCCTTACCCTGACAACTATGGGGACAATCGGCGCGCAGCATACAGCCAGAACGTGCATGCTCAGACGCGCATGCAGTGCCGCGAGCGCAGCACAGCCGTGCAGGGCAAAAGGGCAACCCCGGCCTATGGAACCCGCCCCGCGTGGCTGTGCTGCGCGCGGGGTACCGCGTGGGTGTCTGAGCGCGCGCATTCTGGCTGCGTACTGCGCATTGGGGTCGGTGTAAGCAGACCGCTGGATTGTCCCCCTATGTCTGTTTGGAAATCCTGCCATCGCGCCTCTAGTCGGTGGGTGATTGGGCCTTTGTTGTGGTGGGCCCACCGGTGTGGAACTCGCTCCTTCAAGATGTCCATCTTAATTCCTTCCGCCTCACCTTTAAAAAGCCCCAGAAGACTTATTTGTTCTCCCAGTGCTTTTTGGATTCACTGCTGGCTCCCCATGATATGCGTTCTCCTCCTCTTTACCTTCCCTTTTAAAAATCGTTTTAAAATAGATTTCTATTTTAAATGAATTTTATATTGCTTTGTTATTACGTTGTAAAGGGCTCCAAGCATCATTTTGGCAGGCGGGGGGTGGGCAGCGCTATAGAAATAAACATTATTGCTAATATTATTATTTATATAGCACAAGCAGTGTACCTGGTGCTGTACAATCAACAGTGATAGAGCATTGGAAGTGGGTTTTATGGTCCATCTAATCCAGCCCCATCAGGAGCTGGGCGTTGAATCAGGTACACTGCTTGTGTAGTGGGCATTGATAGATAGATAGATAGATAGATATAGGAGTTAGCTTAGCGATAGAGATAGCGTTAGTGATTTAGTTTTAGTGTTTGTAGGAGTAGGCCTGTGTACTTATTAGATAATCCATTTAGTTCATAGCATTTAGAATAGTTAACAGCAGTTAGATTTAGTGTAGATAGATACATATAATATTAGATAAAAAAATAAAATTAAAAACCCCATATAAAAAAACAAAAACAAATAAAAAACAAAAGAAAACCATATAAAACCCAATAAAAAACCAAAAAAACATATAAAAAACAAAAAACCACCCATAACAACATTTCCCGAACGGCTGAACCGAACAGCCGAACGGCCTAACCGAACGGCCTGTTCGGACGACTGAACCGAACAGCTGAACCCGAACTCGGCAAACTAACCGAACAGCCGAACCGAACGCAGCCGAACCGAACGCAGCCGAACCGAACGGACAAATCGAACGCAGCCGAACCGAACGGCCGAACCCGAACGGCGATCGGTTCGCCCATCCCTACTCCGCACCAGATGCAACTGGCGGAAAGCAGCCTTTGTGACTGCCTCCACCTGCCGCTCCAGGCAGAGATCTGTGTCCAATACCACCCCCAGACTCCAGACCTGCTGAACTATAGGAGGCTGAACCCCCCCAATCAGGGGGGCCACTACCTCCCTCGCTCTCCCCACCAACATCACCTCCATCTTATTGGGGTTGAGCTTCAGTCTGCTCAGCTGCATCCAGTCCGCCACGGCCTCCAAACACTGGGATAGCAACAAGACAGCAGGGTCTGGATCAGTTGAAAAAGAGAGGTACAGCTGAGTATCATCAGCATATTGGTGACATCGCACCCCGAACCCTCTCATGACCTCCGCCAAGGGCTGCATATAGATGTTAAATAATAATGGAGACAGAATGGAACCCTGAGGAACGCCGCAGGATAAAGCGCGGGGGCACGATGTCTCATCCCCCAGCACCGCCCGCTGGCTTCTCCCCAAGAGGAATGAACGGAACCATTCAAGAACAGTCCCATCCAGACCCCCCAGGTCACGCAGCCGTCTCAACAGCAGCAGGTATCAAAAGCGGCCGAGAGATCTAGCAGGATGAGAAATGTTGAACATCCTGAGTCCATCTCCCGGCGGAGGTCATTGACCAAGGCCACCAACGCCGTCTCGGTGCCATAGCCGGGGCGGAACCCAGATTGAAACGGGTCCAGGAGACCGATGCTATCTAGATGCACCTGCAGCTGGAGTGCCACCACCCACTCAATAACTTTCCCTAAAAAGGGAAGGTTAGAGATAGGTCAGTAACTGGTGAGCACATCCACATCCAAAGATGGTTTCTTCAGCAGGGGGCGCACCACAGCCTCCTTGAGGCTGGGCGACAACCTCTCCTGCTGCAAGGATGCTTTCACTACCCTTGCCAGCACCGTCCCCAACGTCTCCCTGGAGGCTTTCACCAACCAGGACGGGCATGGATTGTGTTTGCAACAGGTGGCTCTCACAGACCCCAAGACATCCACTGCATTGTCCGGCATCATTTCCTGAAACTCCCCCCACAAAGCTGGACCGGACGGGGCCTCCATCATCTCGCGCTCTCCCCCTACTGCCCCTAATCCAACATCAACGTCCCTCTGAATCTGAGCGATCTTGTCTGTGAAGTAGTTGACAAACTCCTCACAGTGGGCCTGGGACAAGTCCCTGTCCAGACGGAGGGAGGCTGGACTAACAAGCCCCCGCACCACCTGGAACAGCTCCGCCGGGCGTGACTTCGCAGACGCTATGAGGACAGCAAGGAACTCCTTCCTCGCCGCCCTCACAGCCTCAACATAGGACCGCAAATGGGCCCTATGGAGAAGTCGGTCGGAGTCAGATCGAGTCTGACGCCACGTGCACCTGTAACTTCTCGGTTTCCTGAGCGTGTTCCCTTCCCTTGTCCATACTAGACGGTAATCCCGTTGGGGCAGGGGGTTCTCAGTAATCACGATTGCTCAGTGCCTGGCACATTGCTGGTGCTATATAGATGATTAAATAATAATAATAATTAATAATTAATAGCAATATATTACATTAAAGCCTGCAAATACACTGCCAAAACCCTAGTCCATGCTCTAGTAATCTCTCGCCTTGACTCCTGCAAGCTCCTCCTTACTGGTCTCTCTGATCCCAAGCCCTTTGTTTCCATTCATCGCTCTGCTGCCAAAGTCATCTACCTCGCCCATCACTTTGACCATGTCCAGCCCTTCCTCTCCACCCTACACTGGCTCCCTCTGTGGGAACGCATTCAGCACAAGCTCCTGGTCTTCGCCTTCAAGGCTCTTCATGACCTTGCTCCCCCCTGTCTTTCCACACTCATTTCCCACCACATTCCTGCCGGGGGGAATTGCTCCTCCTTTTCCCCCACCCTCTCCTGCTCATGACGCCCTTGCTGCTCAAAATGTATTCACGCATTCTTTCTTGCTCCCCCCCCTGCCCCCCATGCCTGGAACTCCCTCCCCGGACACATTTGTTCTGCTCCTTCCCTCCCAACTTTCAGATCTCTCCCGAGCTTTCCCTAGCTCTTCATAAGGAGAAAATTGCCTCCTCTTCCCTCCCACCCTCAGAATCCTTCTCTTCCCTGTAACTAAGGCCACGCTCACACCTGATGGCATTGGCGGCACAGCTTGCAAACTGCCGTGAGCCAGAGACACAGTGGGGGGAGGAGGCGGATGCCGGAAATACTGCCGCTGCAAATGGGGTTCTGCCATGACTTTACTCGCAGTTGTCAAGGCTGGATTTTGAGCTTTGACAACCGTGAGTAAAGTTGCGGCAGAACCCCGTTCGCACCCGCGGTACTTCCAACATCTGTCTCCTCCCCCAGCCGCATTTTGGCTCGTGGGTGTTTTGCCGCCGCGCCGCCATCAGGTGTGAATTCGGTCTTAGTTAAGCATGTGCACCTGTGACTTCTCATGAAGTATCCGTGTCTCACCTTGTGTTCACCTTTCCTTTGTCTCGCCTCCCTGTCTTTCTTAGATTGTAAGCCCCTTGGGGCAGGCATCTTTCTCTAACTATTGATTGTACAGCACCAGGTACATTGCTTGCGCTATATAAATAATAAATACAATGAAATAATAATATAATATGACTGCTTAACATAATTGGCTGATGAGTGTGTAAGTACTGGAATCATCAGGGCCTTATTATTTTTATTACTGTGGCAAGGCAAGGCTACAATTTCTAGCCCTGTCACTTGACTCCCTTTTCCAAGGCCTGCATTCGGAAAGCTAAGAATTCCATCTTGTGCTCTCCTCAAGAAAGAGGCCAACAGCACATCAAGGAAACAGAAAGATTAAAGACAGTCCCATAACCAGCGTGTGTGCAGAACCACTAGCTTTGTGGGAACAGGGTTATTATTATTATTATTATTAACAAACATTTATATAGCGCCAGCAGTGTACCTGGCACTTTACAAAGTAATAAAATAGACACGGTCCCTGCCCCTAGGGCTTACAATCTGAGAGACAGGAGCTGGGGGAGAGACTTAGGAAGGGGAACAGAGGGAGAGACAAGGGGTCTAACATTCATGAAGATGCGAGGTCTCAAGTGCACGTACTTGGCTTGGTTACGATGAGAATGACAGCAGGCAGGTCCATGTTGCAAGGATAAGGGTAAACCGATCGTAGGTATAGGAATAGTGGCTCAGCAGGATAAAGAGTCAGACAGAGCAGAGCGAAAGAGGTGAGTTTTAAGGAGAGATTTGAAGGTATGAAGGGAGGGGGCAAGGCGGATGTGGACAGGGAGGGAGTTCCAGGCATGGGGGGCAGCAAGTGAGAAGGGACGAAGGCGCTTAGGGGAGCAGGGAAGGCGTGGAAGGGTGAGAGAAGGGACAGAGGAGGAGCGAAGTGCACGGGCTGGAGTATGGAGGGCGATAAGTGCAGAGAGGTAGGGGGGAGCAAGGTTGTGAAGAGCTTTATAGGTGAAGACTAGGAGCTTGTGCAGGATTCGTTCAGGAAGGGGAAGCCAGTGAAGCGAAGAGAGGAGGGGCTGCACATGGTCGAAGCGACTGGCGAGGTAGATGACCCTGGCAGCAGAGTTTTGGACAGAGATGAGGGGAGAAAGGTGAGACCGGGGAAGGCCAGTGAGAAGGAGGTTACAGTAATCGAGGCGAGAGATGACCAGAGCATGAACAAGAGTTTTGGCAGACGAGACAGAGAGAAAAGGGCGAATCTTAGCAATGTTATGGAGGGAGAAGCGACAGGATTTAGCAACAGAGTCAATGTAGGGTTTAAAAGAAAGGGCTGAGTCAAAGATGAAGCCTAGGCTACGGGCTTGGGGGACAGGCAGGATGGTGACTCCATCAATAGTTATTGACAGTGAGGAAGGAGAGGAAGGATGAGGGGGGAAGATAAGGAGTTCAGTTTTAGCCATGTTGAGTTTGAGTTGACGTTGAGACATCCAGGTAGAGATGTCAGAGAGACAGTTGATGAGACGAGCTTGAACAGAGGGAGAGAGAGAGGGAGTAGAGAGATAGAGTTGAGTGTCATCAGCATAGAGGTGGTATTGGAAGCCATGGGAGGCAATGAGTTTGCCTAAGGATGAGGTATAGATCGAGAAGAGGAGAGGGCCAAGAACAGAGCCTTGAGGAACACCAACTGAGAGGGGGAAGGAGGAGGAGGCGGAGTTGGAGAGAGACACATTAAAGGAGCGGTCAGAGAGGTAGGAGGAGAACCAGTTATGGACAGAGCCACAAAAGCCAAGGGAGTGAAGGGAATCCAGCAAGAGTGAGTGGTCAACAGTATCGAAGGCAGCAGAGAGATCAAGGAGGACAAGAATGGAATAGAGACGTTTAGATTTAGCCACCAGAAGATCGTTGGTGATCTTAGCGAGAGCAGTTTCAGTAGAATGAAGGGGGCGGAAGCCAGATTGGAGGGGGTCAAGGGAGGAGTTGGAGGATAGGAAGTCAAGGCAGCGGGAGTAGACAACACGTTCAAGCAGCTTGGAAGCAAAAGGAAGGAGTGAGACAGGACGATAGCTAGAAGGGTCAGAGGGGTCAAGAGTGGACTTTTTGAGAATAGGAGAGACTGTGGCATGTTTGAAGGCAGAAGGGAAAGAGCCAGTAGAGAGGGAGAGGTTGATGATGTGCAGGAAGGAAGGGGCGACAGTGGGAGTAATGGAGGTGAGGAGGCGGGAAGGAATGGGATCAAGGGGGCAAGTGGAAGGGTTGGAGGAGGAGAGCAGAGAGGAGATTTCCTTAAGGGAGGCAGGGGAGAAGGAGGACATGAGAGAAGGAGGGGGAGGAGGGAGAGGGGTGGGAGTGGGAAGAGAGGAGTGGGAAGCGATGTCGAGGCGGATCTTGTCTATCTTGGAGGTGAAGAAGGAGGCAAGATCCTGAGCAGAAAGGGAAGAAGGAGGGGGAGGACAGGGAGGCTTGAGGAGGGAGTCAAAGGTAGAGAACAGGCGGCGAGGGTCCCGAGAACAGGACTCAATGCGGGAGGCATAGTAGTGTTGTCTAGCAAGGGAGATAGCAGAAGTAAGGGTGGAGAGACAGAATTTGAAGTGAAGGAAGTCAGCGTGAGAATGGGATTTGCGCCAGAGTCGTTCAGCAGCACGAGTGCAAGAACGGAGGTGGCGGATACTAGGGGTGAGCCAAGGACGGGGGTTGTGGGAGAAGGCAGGGCGGGAAGAGAGAGGGGCATGGGAGTCAAGTGTGGAGGAGAGAGAGGCGTTGAGAGCAGAGACAGCGGAGTCAATTGTTAATTGTTAAGAGTGCCTGAAAGGGTAAATAAACAGTTTTCTCTCTTTTCTTTTGTGGCTGTTCTCAGGAAGAAGTGTATATTTGTGTTGGAGGGAATGCACAGGATGTGCAAGGGTTTGCAGAGGAAAGGAGGGAATGAAAAGCGAATCTCCTCTGGCCACCGCGCTGTTGTCACAGACAGGAAAAATACTTCCCATTTGGGGAAAGCAAATCTGTTAGTGTCTGCGCACAAAGTGACCTGGTTTATGGGACTCTAGCCATTTGAACGTCTGCCACCTCCAATGGTTTTAATCTGGAAGAGTCAGGCAAGCCAGATGAGTAAGATGGCAAAATAGGTCGCAAACCACAAATCACTTATTGTGGAGGAGCTCTGAGCTTCAGTGGGGCCACTCTGGAGTAAACGGTTTGTGGATCGTGACCGAGAGTGTTTATATTCCATGTGATGGCTGGCAGAGGCAATAATGGCCTTGAAGTCATTCATTTTAGGTTGGCATTTTCAGAAGAGGCTGATCCTGCACCAGTGAACTTTGCCAGTGGGCGAGAATCAACTGGAGTAGGCAACGAGATGTCTCTTTATTATTTGAGCTCCAATCCTGCAAACACACTCCTACTTATCTGTCCAGTACCCCACTAACTTCAACAGAGCCGTAAGGATCCCCACTAACTTCAACAGAGCTGTACGTATCCCCACTAACTTCAACAGAGCCATACGTATCCCCATTAACTTCAACAGAGCCGTACGTATCCCCGCTAACTTCAACAGAGCCGTACGTATCCCCGCTAACTTCAACAGAGCCGTACGTATCCCCGCTAACTTCAACAGAGCCGTACGTATCCCCGCTAACTTCAACAGAGCCGTACGTATCCCCGCTAACTTCAACAGAGCCGTACGTATCCCCGCTAACTTCAACAGAGCCGTACGTATCCCCGCTAACTTCAACAGAGCCGTACGTATCCCCGCTAACTTCAACAGAGCCGTACGTATCCCCGCTAACTTCAACAGAGCCGTACGTATCCCCGCTAACTTCAACAGAGCCGTACGTATCCCCGCTAACTTCAACAGAGCCGTACGTATCCCCGCTAACTTCAACAGAGCCGTACGTATCCCCGCTAACTTCAACAGAGCCGTACGTATCCCCGCTAACTTCAACAGAGCCGTACGTATCCCCGCTAACTTCAACAGAGCCGTACGTATCCCCGCTAACTTCAACAGAGCCGTACGTATCCCCGCTAACTTCAACAGAGCCGTACGTATCCCCGCTAACTTCAACAGAGCCGTACGTATCCCCGCTAACTTCAACAGAGCCGTACGTATCCCCGCTAACTTCAACAGAGCCGTACGTATCCCCGCTAACTTCAACAGAGCCGTACGTATCCCCGCTAACTTCAACAGAGCCGTACGTATCCCCGCTAACTTCAACAGAGCCGTACGTATCCCCGCTAACTTCAACAGAGCCGTACGTATCCCCGCTAACTTCAACAGAGCCGTACGTATCCCCGCTAACTTCAACAGAGCCGTACGTATCCCCGCTAACTTCAACAGAGCCGTACGTATCCCCGCTAACTTCAACAGAGCCGTACGTATCCCCGCTAACTTCAACAGAGCCGTACGTATCCCCGCTAACTTCAACAGAGCCGTACGTATCCCCGCTAACTTCAACAGAGCCGTACGTATCCCCGCTAACTTCAACAGAGCCGTACGTATCCCCGCTAACTTCAACAGAGCCGTACGTATCCCCGCTAACTTCAACAGAGCCGTACGTATCCCCGCTAACTTCAACAGAGCCGTACGTATCCCCGCTAACTTCAACAGAGCCGTACGTATCCCCGCTAACTTCAACAGAGCCGTACGTATCCCCGCTAACTTCAACAGAGCCGTACGTATCCCCGCTAACTTCAACAGAGCCGTACGTATCCCCGCTAACTTCAACAGAGCCGTACGTATCCCCGCTAACTTCAACAGAGCCGTACGTATCCCCGCTAACTTCAACAGAGCCGTACGTATCCCCGCTAACTTCAACAGAGCCGTACGTATCCCCGCTAACTTCAACAGAGCCGTACGTATCCCCGCTAACTTCAACAGAGCCGTACGTATCCCCGCTAACTTCAACAGAGCCGTACGTGTCCCCGCTAACTTCAACAGAGCCGTACGTGTCCCCGCTAACTTCAACAGAGCCGTACGTGTCCCCGCTAACTTCAACAGAGCCGTACGTGTCCCCGCTAACTTCAACAGAGCCGTACGTGTCCCCGCTAACTTCAACAGAGCCGTACGTGTCCCCGCTAACTTCAACAGAGCCGTACGTGTCCCCGCTAACTTCAACAGAGCCGTACGTGTCCCCGCTAACTTCAACAGAGCCGTACGTGTCCCCGCTAACTTCAACAGAGCCGTACGTGTCCCCGCTAACTTCAACAGAGCCGTACGTGTCCCCGCTAACTTCAACAGAGCCGTACGTGTCCCCGCTAACTTCAACAGAGCCGTACGTGTCCCCGCTAACTTCAACAGAGCCGTACGTGTCCCCGCTAACTTCAACAGAGCCGTACGTGTCCCCGCTAACTTCAACAGAGCCGTACGTGTCCCCGCTAACTTCAACAGAGCCGTACGTGTCCCCGCTAACTTCAACAGAGCCGTACGTTTTTCATACATAAAGATCTCACATTGCCTCCAGAATATGCTCAGGCTCACAGTAGGCAGGTGGGGATAGGGCTTAGGTGCGTGTTTTTTAGGAGCCAGAATGGGGTTTTAAGAGATTTTAATGTATGTTTATGTTGTACGCTGCCCACAGCCTAAGGGGAAAGGAGTGGGTATAAATTTAAATAGTTAAATAAAATAATATTTGGACATCTCACATCTGATAGGTACCTCCTCATTCTCGGATAAGAACATAAGAAGCACCAGACTGGGTCAGATCAATGGTCCATCCAGCCCAGCATCCGGTCTCCGACAGTGGCCACTGTTGCTCGCTACAGAGACATACACAATGGGTCAGAATGAGAGCTATACCTACTGACCTTGACGGCTACTCTGTCAATGATTTGGTCGCCTTGTGGAACAATATTTTGACCATGGCCATCGACATGGTTGCATCCAGGCATCCACTCCCACCACTGTGACAGCACTGGTCCCTATGGTATACGGCGGATCTGAGATGGCTGAAGTGGGAGGGTAGGTGGTTAGAGCTGGTGCTATATAAATTAATAAATAAATAATAATAATAATAATAATAATATTCATATGCCTGCTTAACATAAATGGCTGATGTCATCAGCCCCCAGCCAGTACGGGCCCCGGGATGAATGTCCCTGTTTAGCTACGCCCCTGATGAGTGTGTAAGTACTGGAAACATCAGGGCCTTATTATGCGGCCCTCAGAGCGTGTACTAATTTTCAAAGTGGCCCCTGGGAGGGAAAGAGTGCCCCGTCCCTGAGGTAGACGGTATCTTGCCTTGGGCAGAGAGCTGAAAGGATTCGGGTTCTGTGGGACGTGGGTAGTTTTCAGTATCAGGGCTGCGGATGGAACCTCAAAGATGCTGTTTCAAGGCCCCGCTCCTGATGGGGCTGGATTAGATGGACCTTGGTTGTTATTATTATTAGCTGGATGAGACTTTGCAGATGCTATGAGAGTGGAGAAGTTAGCCGCCTTTGCTGCCATCACAGCTATGGCTTAGTCTTTCAAAAACGATCTACGCTGCAACTGGTCAGCTTCAGTGCGAGTCAAGCAGCAC
>QEPC01008553.1:299626-312279 GCA_003113815.1 Sphenodon punctatus | reverse complement strand
CCCCCCCCCCAGGGCTAGGGGGGTTTTGAACCTGTGTCCAGTTCTTCCCCCCTCCCCTCAGGGCTAAGGGGGGTTTGAACCTGTGTCCAGTTCTCCCCTCCCTCCCAGGGCTAAGGGGGGTTTGAACCTGTGTCCAGTTCTCCCCTCCCTCCCAGGGCTAAGGGGGGTTTGAACCCGTGTCCAGTTCTTCCCCCCTCCCCTCAGGGCTAAGGGGGGGGTTTGAACCCGTGTACAGTTCTTTCCCCCCTCCCAGGGCTAAGGGGGGTTTGAACCTGTGTCCACCCACCCCCCTCCCAGGGCTAAGGGGGGTTTGTACCTGTGTCCACCCACCCCCCTTTAGCCCTGGGGGGTGGGGTGGGGTCCTTGTCTCCCATGTCTGCTCTCCTGCAGACTTTAGGGGAGGCTGGGTGTTCCTCTAGGGGGAGAGAGCTCAGTGTCTCCGGATGCAAAAATATTTTTAAAATGTAGCTCCCGATTGCAGGGGAGGGAGAGGGGGATGACACTTCTGCTTATAGAGTTCTCCTAGATTTGGTAGCGCAAACTCCTTTGATCTGTCTCTCCACTTAGTGGTGGTAACTGAGCCCCCCCCCAAATCACACACATCTTGCTTCCTCTCCCATTCCTCACCTCCCTGTTACTTCACTTCCCTTGTTCTTCGATTCTTTCTCCCCCGTGCTACCCAGGGGTTTAGGAATTCTGACCCCCTGCCCATCAGCAAGGAGCTAGTTGCTTGTCATGGGTGGTCTATACCGCCCCCTTGAGAACCAGCCTCTAGAGCTCGCATCCCGTTAAAATGTCACTGTCAGAACATTCCTGGCCGACGTTCATTATTTCCCCCCCTTCCCCACTGATTCCCAAATGTTGTGCCTACGTGGCCCCATTTGGAGGCTTACAAGAATCCCGTAACCCCAGACAGAAGCAAAGGCACCCGGATCGTTTGGGACTGTGACCCCATTTGCCGATAGATGGATGGCACATGGGGGTCAGAACCCATAGCTTGGGAGGGCCTTGGTTCCGCCCCGCTTCCCTTTGGTCCCCTCCGCCGCTGTCCGGATTGCACCAGTGGAATTCCGTGTGGAGCTGTTAATACGCACACAGTCTATATTTCTCAGTAACAAAGTTATAAACATTTCCAGCCGGCGTTCTAACGCTGAGTGTGTTTTCCAGGTAGCGCTGCCTCTGTCCCCTTAGCTTGGTTTATGAGAAAAACAGCCAGACTCTTTTTAGTCCAGGGCCTGGGGAACCATTTTCCTCCCAGGGACCAGTTTGAAACTGTGTACAAGTCCCAAGGTCTGCAGAGAGGTTGGGGGCAGAGGTGCGTAAGGGGCTGCACTGAAGTAAAGGAGGCCCCCCCCCCCCCCAGAACATGGATCTGTCCCCTCTCCTTGTGTGTGGGCTCACGTCAGCATGAGAACTGGCTGTGGGCCCCGTTTCTGTCCTAGGCTGTTGGATGTGGGGAGCTGATCTGGCCTCCCCATTTGCAGTAGGGTTCGGGGCAGAGAGTTGGAGAAACTAGCAGCTGAGAATCCCACAAGGAGCACGTGGGATGCTGAGCTCCCCCCCCCAATTCAACTGCTGTCTCCCCTTTACTCTCCCTTTGACCCAGCTGTATCAGTGTCTGAGACCTTTTGTCGAATGCGACAGAGATTCCTTGCAGGAGGAAACTTCTTTTTGAGGGCTGAATCTTTTTTATAAAAAAAATGGTTTTATTCCCCCTCCCCCGTTGCTGTTCGGGAAGCCGCCAGTGCAGAGTGGAGAAAGCCTAATCAATCACTTTGTGTTTCTTTTAGGCAGAAAACCATTGGGCAGGAGCCATGTGTGCAAAGAGCAGATCCCCTCGTTCGATGCCTTGAGCATCGTCTGCTTGGTAGCGCGAAATCCAAGCGCGGCGAAGGGAGAAACAGCTGCGCCCCCCCCCCCCCATCCTGTTTCTCCCCTTCTTGGGGATTTAATTTGACGGATGATGGACCCTTCCGCCCGACTGAGCGGGGATATCCTCAGACGAAATCCACAGCACGACTACGAGCTCATCCAGAGAGTGGGGAGCGGCACGTATGGCGACGTCTACAAGGTGAGGATGAAATACCGACAGCCATTGGTCAGGGGCTGCCTGCCACCCTTTTGGCTGCCTGAGCCTGCTTTGAGGTTTAAATATCCTAGTACCGTGGTCCCAGACAGCAGCGAAGGCCTGTAGAGTATCTCTGTTATAGTGGGGATCTATCCCCCTGGATTAAGGGGAGACGTGCTAGGAGGCTGCAGCTCTCTCAAGGGCTGCCACTAGGAAGCTGGCAAGGAACTGGTCTGCCTTGCTACAGGGGACAGGGTTAGAAACATTGTGTCCCTTCCGTCTCTCTTCTATGAATTATCCGGCAGGGCAGTGACCCTACGAAGGGTAATGGCCCCCAGTTTGGGAACTTCTGCTGTAAATATTCATCCCAGCTTTGGTTTTTTTGCTTAAAGAAAAACCCCTCTTCTTGCCCATTTCTTTCTGGGGCTAGACTTGCCGACACTGTGCTAGATTACAACCAGACGTGTGTGTGTGTGTGGTTATGTAGCGTTGGCTCCCCATAGGGCTTGCCTTGGGGCAGCGCTTCGAGGAGGAGAGCCCTAATATCCATCTATTCCGATTTTTAGTTTGGACTTTTTTCATTGGATTAGAAAATATTTTTCTTATTTACTAGGAGGTTAACGTTTACTCCTTATTTCTGTTGAGCTGCATTTGGAGGGGAGAGAGTAAAGACCAGCATTTCTGCAAGTGTACAGCATTAAAACGTGGGCTTGAATTCAATAACAAACTGACTTGGGTGGACAGGATTTGTGTGATACACGCTTGGTTTGCAATCCTGTGCTCGTGGATTCTTGTGCAAAGCACTGTGAACGGTTTGCAATCCCACTGACGGCTTGCAGCGCGAGGGCAGGCCCCTCCCATTAAAGTCCATGAAACCAGGTGGGTATATGGCATGAATCCTGCACACCAACGCCAGTGGGAGATTTGTTATTGAATTCAAGCTGTACTTTAATTCTGGACAATTGCATAAATGCTGTTTTTTACTCTCTCCTGTCCAAATGCAACTCAGCATAAATAAGGAGTAAAAATTCCAGTGCTACTGAATAAGAAAAATAGTTTCTAATCCAGTGAAAAAAGTGAGACTCTGAATAGCTACCTTATTAACCATGGGAGCTGAGCCACTGGCTTCAGTGATAGAATGCTGCACCTTCTGTGCTGTTCTGCATGGGTAGAAATCTTTGCCGAGTTGAGTCCTTAGACACTGAGTGTCTAAGGACTTGTACAAGTGCATAGCGTTGTACAAAAGGAATAGTTTTTCTGCAGTCGACGGAATTACTCTGTGTTTCATTTTTAAGCAAGCGTGCAAATCTTTGCAGGATTTTGACCTTAATGCCGTCTTTGGTAAGTTGAGCTAAACAGTATCTATACTGCCAAAATAAAAAAAAAAGCATTCTTGGAACCATTAGTCTGAGGAGGGCTCAGTGAGTCAGCATAGGTTTTAAATTTAACTGAACTATTGATAGGTTCCAGTCAATTAAGGCCTTAATGGTTAGCATAAACTTTGATTTTGAACAGGTTTTATTTTAAAAGCAACTTTATTGTTATCCATGCTGCCTTGAAGGGTGTTTGAGGCAAAACCTCATTTGTTGGTCCTCCCAAACATCACTGAGCTGAGGGATGGAATGGATGAAGATGCTGCTGGTTGGAGAGGCCAGGGGGGTTCTAGGTTTGCTGTACCTCTTGTGAGAGCGCGTCATTTATAGTACCTGATTAAAAGAGTGCGAGTTTATCCCCGGGTTAATAATAGCTTTGCAGGAGGCAGGAACAGATTAAGCCAGCTCTTCAGAAACCGGTCTGGCGTTTCAGCTCGCTATGGGGGTTAGGTAACTTTGTGAATCCTGCGGAGACCTTTGGGGCCTGCTCAGGTTAGAACCTCAAGTGAGTAAAATCCTAAGGACTGTGATGGCAGCTTAGTTGTTGGGCCTGCCCCATGTGATGAATTGAGCATGCTCTGACGGGGAGGGAGTGGAATTTGAAGGCTGAATGGCACTTGGGAGGTGGGTTTGAATGTTCTCAAGATCGTTCAGCTTTGCTTGGTAAAGGGTTTTTTAGAGTGTGTTCCGTTGGAATGCCATCGAGTGCATTTAATTCCACGGTGGAACTGCCACAACACAGCTGGCTTCCATGCGGGCCGTTCTTAACAGACATGCACAGGGGGACCCAAAATGGGTCCGATGCCTAGGAGAGGGTTGTAAAGGCTCAGACAAGATCGTACAGGAAGTTTCTGCGGGATGGCTGAAGTGGTGGCTTAGAGGGAGGTATTTTTAATGTGTGTTTTGCTGTCTTACATAGCCATGATCTGAAGTATTTAACAATCCTAAATACCAAAAGCAGCGGCAGGCTTGTCTTTTATGAAAAGCTTTGCTGATAGATGTAGCTTCGGGGGCCTTTCATGGGCAATTCAGCTTGGTTAGTTTAAAATTCGTCCTGCAAGCATTCACGTTACGAATCTTCCAGCATCCTGAACACTGGACTTTGTCCGTTAAAGTGAAGCAAAAGCTCTTGCAAGTTTTAAGTTTAGCCGTCATCTTAACCCATGGTCAGTTGAAAACAACACACTTAAAGTTGTTTCATGAGTAGTAGCCTCTTGCTGTTTTTTCTCTGAGTGCTTTCCTCTTTAAACATGGAGGAACTTGAGAGCCTGTTTCACTTTGATAATTTCTCATACCCTTTACTAAGGGTATTGGTAGCTTCTGCAGTCAGTATTGTCGAGGGGGGCGGGGGGTGTTACCGTGTGCAAGAGATGGAGATAAAGTAGTTCCAATGATCTATGGAGCCAACTTCTGTTAGTGAGATCTTGCACGCCTTTGGGCCCTTCTTCAGGCATGTAAGATGTCCGAAGAGCCCTGGGAGCTTGCCTATTCTCACCACAAACGTTGGCATCTCCTCTGATCAGTATAGCTATTCTGATGATCAGCTGTTTTGAAGAGTACAAGAATACTTAGGATCCTGTAAACGTAGAATTGAAATAAAATTGCTTTTCTCCCAACCGTGCCAGCACAGTTTCTGCCCTGCCAGCAGCTATAGGGGCAACTGGGGTTGGTTACACAGTCGCCCTCAGCATTTCTAAATGGAGCGTTGTCTGTGTGATCTTGAGAGATCAGCATTCTGCATCTAGAAAGAAAAATAAAGAGCCAGGCTAGTTGTTTGTGCCGAGAATTCCCAGTTGGGCCGTTGTCTGCTTTTAGGGCAGTTAGTTCTGTTTTTGTGTTGTTGTGTTTTGACGGGAAGGAGGATTTTAAGCAAATATTTTTGTCCCATCAGCGCATTGAAAGGACATACCTGAGGCACTTCAAAAACCCTCTGCCCTGCTCGCCTCACTGTTCATCCCTGCTTGGAAGCTTAGAATTGAAACCTCCTTTCCCTAGTGGCTCTTTCTCTTGTCCTGCCTGGGCACAATGGCGTATTGTGAGGTCGCTCCTGGCGCGGAGTTCATTTTTTTCTCTTCCAAAGCTGTATTGGCTGGGAGGAGGGGGAATGGCTATAAATAAGTTATTTTTCTTTCCTCCTTGCCCAGTCTATAAGTAGATTCTAGTTAGGGCCCGGCCAGCCTTAGAAATCCCCTTTTCAGTGAAAATATCCGTGTATCCAACGGCCCTGTGTGTGTAAAGCCATTTTATGCTCAGTAGTACTTGACTCTGTTCATCAAATTCAAGTCCACTATAATCGTCCCAGCTGGAATATTTCACAGCCAGGACCCTGAAAGCTAGCTTTCCAAGGAGCTGTAATAGTGAGGAGTGAGTAAGCCATGAACCGTATGCAAAGAAATATGTAGCTGGGATAGAGTTTTTACCTCCTCATGATTATTATACATTTATATGGCATAAGCAATGTGCTTGGTACTGTACATTACTACAGTATGTATGTATATTATTAGTATATTAATACTATTAGTAGTAGTAATAATAATAATTGATGATGGCAGCAGTGTAACTGGCACTGTACAATCTGTAGTTACAGGTAGGTCTCTGCTCCAGGGGGCTTACAATCTATGTAGGGGAGGGAGAAGGATACATTCATGACATCGGTGCACATGCTTGGCTTAGCTGCAGGGAAGAGAACGATTCTAGGTAAAAACAGCCATCCCGCCAGCATGGCGATGATCTGGGCCGGGGAGTCACGGTAGGCCTGGTGCGCAGCGTGTCGGGGCGCCGGGAAGGGTGGGGAGCACGCCGAAAGCGCGGCCAGCCCTGCGCCGCGCCCGGTCCCCCACCCTAGCGGTCAGTAAAGTCAGTCACTGCCAACCCAACCCAGGCTGTGTCTGCCTGCCCAGAAACGGAAATGAGAGCCTGCTGTGGGGCCAGGCCCGGACTGTGATTTGGGAGGTTTCCCAAGGTCAGAGCCCGGGCCAACCTCTGGCGGGAGGTCCGTGACAGAGCGGGCCCTAGCACTCTGCTGTCATGGCTGTTTTTACCCTCTGAGAGAAGGCATCTGTGAGGAGCTGGGGGGAAAACCTGATGGAAGAGGTCGATTTTCAGGAGGGATTTGTAGGTTGGGAGGGAGGGAACAGAATGAACGTCTTCAGGGTTGTCCAGGAGGGAGTGGGGGAAGATAGGGAGAGACCGGGGTACCTGCGTTCCCATTTTGCAGATGAGAAACTGACACTGAGAGAGAGAGAGAGATTTGCCCAAGGCCACCCAGGGAGTTCATGGCTAAGACAGGGTTTGAACCCTCGTCTTCCAGGCCCAAGTCCTGTTACGAAGAGGAGTTGAACGTCGTGATACCGCCATGTCCACGTTGCTCCTCGTTGTCGCCATCCAGCCGCTTGTGCACCGCGCTCCTTTTGAAGATCCCATGGTGTTCTTCAAAGAGGCCAGATGCTAACTCGGCCTTCCTGTCAAAATTCAGCTTGGCTATCCTGGCCCACGGCATCACACCTTTCACACGAAGAAGCTCCTCTGTGCTGTAAACTAGGCACGCAAAGGCTCCTTTCACTCGCCTAACCCCGTGGGTTCTATTCCGAAGTCAATAATAGCAAATGTCCTTTTGATTTTAATGGTTGAGGATTGCCCCCCGTATCCCCCATGGGGGGCACAAACTGTTCAATATCACCCCTCACCATTGCCCAGCGTTTTCGAAGAGGAGATGATGATGGTGGCCTGGTGGAAACTGTGATTTAGCTACAGTAATAAAAACCTAAGTACGTGAGCTGGAATTTAGCCAGATCAAAATGAAAACCTATGTCTTTTTCATTAAAAAAATCTCTGGATCTTTAATAACTGGATGTGATGACAGCCTCACTTCCCCATGTATTTGGAGGCAGTGCTTTCCAGAGGCCTTGGTATCCTAATATTAGAGCATTAGTTTAGTGTTGTTTGTTTGTTTCTATAGAGCAGGGGTCAGCAGAGTTCTTTAATCTCGAGAGTCCGTTTACCACAATCGTCCATTTACCGCTACCATTTGCCACAATAGGCTCTAGAGCCACAGTTTGTCCCCTTCTGCAATAGTGCATTCAGTGTTCAAAGTGCTTTACAGTCCTTGTCTAATTTCCCCTCGCAACAACCCTATAAGGTAGGTCATTATTATTCCCATTTTAAAGCTAAGGACCTGAGACTGAGAGACACTTGTCCAAGGCCACCCAGCGAGTTCTTGGCTAAGATGGAATTTAAATCCCAGTCTCCCAGGTCCAACACCGTGTCCACTAGACTACACTGTCTCTTGGCGCTAGATTCAGTGATACCTGTTTAATGGAGTCCAAATTCCTGCAGAATCTAGAAGTTTCCTGGATCGCTTTCATCTTGGTAGGGACTAGCTGGTCTAATTTTTTAACCTGGTGAGATCTGGTTGGAATAAAGAACAAACTAATGTATAGAATTAATATGACTATTGCCCCATTGTCAGCACATGAGGGATAAATTGGATGTGCTCGATGCTGCTTCATGCGATTAGTCTGTCTCCCCAGTACAACATTCTGTTGCGCTGCATGACACTGTGATTCTCCAGCTGCCTTTTTACCCCTCTAGAAAGAGGTGGCGAAAACGCCACAGAACATTTTGCTGCAGTTATATTGCAGAAGAGCTGTAAAAAAACAAACAAATCAGCCCAAATTAGTAAGACAATATTTATAGACTTAAAATCCCACATCCTTCTTTTTTAAAAAAGCATTTGAAAAATCAGCTCCTTCTATATTTACTTACTCCAAGCGGATTTTCTTCTGTTTCCACCCCTCTCCCTCTCCAGCAGTGGACACTGCTGAGATAGGGCTGATCAGAATTTTTCCAGATACCGAGCTTTTAAAATGTCCATGTTAACTTTTTTCAAAAAACGTGCAAGTTGTGAGAAACGATCTGTCCTTGGGGTTATCTCTCTTGAGTTCCCTGCAAGCAGGGCTGGCCTTACTGCCGGGCGACAGCACTGTGCCCTTTTGGGGACCACACAATGCCCCCAATTTCACCAGGGCAGGGTGCAGGGGCCCCATTGTGTCCCAGCAGGGCCCCAAACACAACACCTCTAGGACCCTGTAGAGGATGCCCCTGAGGGTATGGGGTCACCAGGAGCCTCACATTTCATCAGCGTCTCAGACCCCGCAAATTCTGAGGCTGGCCCTGCCTGCAAGACTAACACATTCCTTCTCAAAGGTGTAGGGACCCTTGCCACTCCAGCTCTAGGCGGTAAGTGTAGCTTCCCTGACAATCAGACTGCCACTTAATATACGTTTCTGAGCTAGTCAGTGGTATCCAATAGTTCTAGTGCTCTGCAGGGGTGGTAAGGCCTAGGGATGAAACAAGCAGCACATTCGTTGCTCGCGCATTTTTGAGCGCGGTCCATCGCATGTCCAATTGGTGCCGGACTACCAAGTAGGGCACCCAAAATAGCAGGTATTACCATTATATTTTACTGCTTTACCAGGTGATCAACAGTAAATCGGAACCAGACCTTGTGAAAATGGGTGCCGGAAGTCAGAAAATTGGAACAAACCCCAGAAAAGAAGCCCCCAGTAACCAATTGGGTACTGATTGGTCTCTGATGTTGCCAGATTGGGTCACGCACCCCAATTCCGACAGAGGTCCCCATTTTTGGGGCCCCTGGTTTCAGTTCTCGTTAACCCACTCTAAATAGTAGGGTTGGGACTTTTGGTATTGCCAAGAACTGAAAGTACCCAATAATGGCTCTATCAGATTAATCCAATATCTCGGTTCTTTTCTTGGTATTGGCGGTGTCGGAACTTTTGCATTTTTAAAAAAATTGGATTTGTAACATTGCAGTTTTCCCCATTGAAGTCAACTGAGTAGCATGTCAAAGAAACTTTCCTACGGCTTTCCTGCATAGGTGTATGGAGCCATTCTGGCCTCCCGCCTGAAAAACGGCAACATTCAAATACAGGAAACTTGTTTTCATAATCTGTTGAGTTAGAAACACATTTTCTTAATTATAGAAGAGACTGACAGAGCAGTGAGTTTTGGATTCTCAGTAACCACAGCTGCCAAAACATAATTGAGGGAAGTGACGTTCTGTGCTGGACGGTTCAGCATAAAGGTTAAAATGAGAAGGATGGACCTTAATATTAAAAGGGCGGTGTTTTGGAAAGCTTGCTTTTTAGTCATGTGTGTGGTTTCTCGTTTCTGGGCCTGGCTGTTAGTGCGGCAGTGGGTTGTCTGTTCAGCATGCAGACACAAGGGATTGGAGCCCAAATCAAATAGCACAGATCTTTTTGAAAGGGGCACCGGGAAGCTAGTCATTTTGGAAGACGCGTGACTAAATTGTCTGTGTTGCTTTGGCGACTTCTCTCAAGGCATAAGGAAGAGAATAAATGAAGTGTTCCCTAATTAGATTAATCTTTAGTGGTGGTTCTAAGGGGGATAAAGCATGAATAGGGAACTCGACTGGGTGACCAGGACAACTGGATGTGCTAGGTATGTGTGGCTCTGCGGATGTCTGTAGTAAAGGCTGTATTTGTGAAGCATTTGATGGGGTCTAACCATTGTACTGATCTTTCTGGTTTGGAAGAATGGCAAACCCCTTAGGTGGTCTACTTGTGTCAAATTGTGTGTTTGGATTATCCCATTCCCTACGTCAGATGTTCTGTTGTTACGCCAGCGGTTCCCCAAGCTGTAGGCTAGGATATAAGGAGCTGCTTAACTGAGTCAGGCCAATGGTTCATCTTAGCCCAGTCTTGTCACAACCTGACACAGCAGCAGGGTTTCGAATCCAGCTCTCCAGGGTCTCCGGCAGAGGCCTCACCCAGGTGTGACCGGAGACCCTCCAGGATCCCCGGCAGAGGCCTCACTCCGGCATGCTGAAGTGAGAGATCCTGAATCGGAGATGCCAGGGATTGAATTTGGGACCGTATACATGCAAAGCATACACTGTACTACCTGAGCGACGGCCCACTCCAAGTGGTTGTGATTCCAAGTGGAATTGAAATTTTGACTGATGTTAGAGACACCTCGAATGGGACCGAGGCACGTGGGATTATCGCTAAGTCTCAGAATGGCGTCCCACGGGAGCTCCCGCCCTAAACACATCCGCTCCGTTCCCTCCCTTCCTTTTCAGTCAGGCTTTCCCTAGCCCCGCGCAGGCCACTCGTTGGGGCTCATAAGAAGTGTTGTGTCGTGTCAGACAGTTGGTCCATCAAACCCAGCATCCTGTCTCTGACAATGGCCATTCTCCATTGCTCCAGGTCATAATGGAGCGATCTGTTCTAGGGTGGGATCGGAACAACTGTTGCATTTTCAGGGACATTTCTTGATGCCCAGAATGGCCCAGGGGCCATTTTGGGTATTGCAAATGGCCTTTTACAAATAAATAAATAAATAAATAAATGCTTTAATCGGTCTGATCGTAAATCAGAATGAATGATCGTACCTTAGAGACACTTTGCATGGGGCCTGAGCACATGGACTTCTACCATCCTATCATTCAGGATCTCCTTCTTCCCTGTCTCAAAGCACGTGCCCTTGTGGCTATTCAACTTCATGCATGTCTCCCTGTCTTAACTGAAACTGTTTCATCTCTTGTCCCGTTCTAGATTTTAAGCCCCTTGGGGCAGGGAACTGTTTCAAATGTAATGATTGCACCTTGCTTGCACTATGCAAATAATTCATAATTCCACTATTTGAAGATCCAGATTCAAATTGCTCCCCCCCCCCCCTCTGCTGACTTTGCATCTTGCAATGTCTGAAGGGAAAAGCTTCTTTTGCTTCATGGATCGCACTTGCTACAAGTATTGACACAAGCAACATTTCTTCCTGTCCTGACATGCAGCTTAGGAGCTGCCTGAGTCTTTAGCTGGGTGTGACCTGCTTATCCTGCTAGAGGGTGAAATGGTGTTCCATCAAGGCAGGTCGACTCTAAGCCTTGTGTAAAGGGACATTAATCATTACTGGCTTCTTTTAAGAAAACAATTTTAAAAAAATCCCAGTGCCATAAATCAGTACTAAAGAGACAGTAGAAAAGTGATCTCTTTCATTGGACCAACTCCAGTTAGGGGAGGTGTGCAAGCTTTTGCACCCCACAGTTTTTTTTTTGTAACCCCAGACCTGCCTGAGGAAGGACCCCGTGAGTTCTGAAAGCTTCCCTACCTTCAACAACTGGCGTTGGTCCAATCAAAGAGATCACTTTTCTGCTTTGTCTCTGTTGCTTATATTTAGGACCAACGAGGCAAACCCTATTTTCTCTACACGTAAATCGATACGGTGCTTTAAACGTAGCTGAGCTACAGCCCTTGAAAGCTGCCGTTGCCGTTGTCTAGAGGCTAAGGCTGCTTTTTCTGATCGTTGTATGAGATTGTGTCTCGCACAAAGTCAGCAATCATGTAAGATTCCTGCTGGACCCCCATGCCCACATTATGTTCTTTCTGATTATTTTTTTTCCCCTCCAGCTGAAGTCACATGGTTGTACGGGATCCATGCACGCGTTACAATGCTAGCCTCTACGCGGTGTCATTTTTGTGTAGGTTAAATTCACATTCAATTCACCCCATGCGCACATTCCAGTCTCACAAAATACAGAACCCACGTTCCCGTCAGAGAAGGGTCTCACTATCCTGCCGTCTGTGATGAAACTCACGGGAATTTCCTTGACGAAGGAGAAAAGGCTCGTGCGTGCGTTACTCAGTCTCCCGTCAGATAGAAACGAACGTAAACCTAGTGTAATGTTGGCAAGTGCCCTGAGATGGCAACTGCCTCTTTTGGCAACGGTTAGGACCAAAGAACGTATATGCACCTGGGTATGATTACCTGGCCTGCCCATCCCCTCCCCCTTCCCATCTGCGGCCCTCGGAACGTCTGCTAACCTTCAAAGTGGCTCCTAAGAGGGCAAAGGTTCCGCACCCCTGATGTAATTGGATTGTGGAAATTATTTATTTATTTATTTATTTACATTTATTGGCCGCCCCCTCATGCCTACGGCATCCCGGGGCGGCTCACAATAACTAAAACAATGATAAAACTCATAAAAACCTCAAGTAAAAATAATTAAAAAGTAATCTCCCCCAACATTTGCAATACACCCCTCACCCCCCCCCCACCCTCCCCTCCGAAGGCCTGGGCGAACAGCCAGGTCTTACAGACTCGACGATAAGCCACCAGACCCGGGGCCAGGCGAGCTTCCTCCGGGAGAGAATTCCAAAGGTGCGGCCCGGCCA
>QEPC01008553.1:273640-298728 GCA_003113815.1 Sphenodon punctatus | reverse complement strand
CGGAGACCGGATCGAACCCTGCGGAACGCCACAGGTCAAAGCCCGGGAGCTTGATGTTTCAGCTCCCAGCACCACCCGCTGGCTTCTCCCCAAGAGGAATGAGTGGAACCATCCAAGGACAGTCCTGTCCAGACCCCCCAGGTCTCGCAGCCGTCTCAGCAGCAGCCCATGGTCCACGGTCTTGTTAGATCAAGAATGTAGAACATCCTGCATCCATCTCCTGCCAGAGATCGTCCACCAAAGCCACCATCGCCGTCTCAGTACCGTAGCCGGGGCAGAACCCAGACTGAAAAGGGTCAAGGAAACTGATACGGTCCAGATGCGCCTGGAGCTGCAGAGCCACGGCCCGTTCAATAACCTTCCCTAAAAAGGGAAGATTAGAGACAGGACGGTAGCTGGCGAGTGCGTCCACATCCAGCGAAGGCTTCTTCAGCAGGGGGCGCACCACCGCCTCCTTGAGACTGGGCGACAGCCTCCCCTGCCGAAGGGACGCGTTAACCACCCTTGCCAGAACCGACCCCAGTGTCTCCCTGGAGACTTTCACCAACCAGGACGGGCGCGGATCTAATTCACAACTTGTGGCTCGAACACACCCCAAGACATCCACCGCATTGACTGGCATCACTTCCTGAAACTTCTCCCAGAAAGATCGACCAGACGGTGGTCTCTCTAGTTATGTTTTGGTTCAATTGTTAAACGTTCATGATTAAGTTATGACGACCAGTGTAACTTGCAATGTGATGATGTAAGCGGTTGTTGTTGGTCGTTACATGTATGTTTTTTGATAATATAATAAAGTAATAACTGTTTAAAAAAAAAAAGAAAAAATTACTCTGGATCTGAGCGATCTTGTCTACAAAGTAGATGACAAACTCCTCACAGCGGGCCTGGGACAAGTCCCTGTCCAGGCGGAGGGAGGCCAGACTGACCAGCCCCCGCACCACCCGGAACAGCTCCGCTGGACACAACTTTGCAGATGCTATGAAGGCAGCAAAGAATTCCTTCTTTGCTGTCCTCACAGCCTCACCATATGATCGCAAATGGGTCCTGTGGAGAAATTGGTCAGATTCAGAGTGTGTCCGATGCCAGCATCTTTCTAGCCTGCTTCATACACCCCAGCCCCTCAGTAAACCAAGGGGCCCTGCGGTGACGAGACGGAGGCAGGGAACGTCTTGGAGCCACCCTGTTGATGGCCTCCCCCAGCAAGATGTTCCAATGCTGTACCAGCACATCGACAGAGTGGCCGTCCGGGATGTGGTTGAGATCAGGGACTTGGCAAAATTCAGAGGAGGTTTGGACATCTCTCTGGATGACTCGGATGTTCAAAGCTAAACTAGTTAATGCAAGTCAATTTTTCAGGGAGGGATGTAAAAACTCCAGTCCCAAAGCCAAACTCCAAGTATTAGGATGAGACCTTTGTGAGGACAGAGGACTTTACGTCTGTCTGATCCCATGGGCCTTCCCCGTCCTCTGGAGCACTAGACCCTGGCAGAGAGAGGGCATTGGATCAGATGGTTCGCAAGCCTGATCCTGTTTGGGAGCTGCTGCATTAAAGCTTGAGTTTCATTGTACATTCCAGCCACACGGATACGACAATTGGAGAGTCCTGCCTGGGCTTTGTTTACCGAAACTTCAAATTACAGAAAAACGTTCATCTGCTGCCTCGCTGCCCTCTCCCTCCCTCCCCCCCCCCCCCCACGCTTTCTCCCCCCCCCCCCTCACGCTTTTTCTTCCAGTGTCAATAGCTTCCCAGGTTTTATTAGCTGGTGTGGAACACCTTGATGTTAAAAACATCTTCTTTTAATTCCCCTGCTAGCTCTGCTTGTATGCTGCCTTCATTAAATCTCATGTGTTTACACTTTTGTTGGGGATATGGTTTCTAAAGGCTGAAATGTGTTTTCCGAGCACCCCGCTCAGCTGTCCTCTTATTCTACACAGTGATTGGAGCCTTTCAGCAGAGAAGTACTAGTATGAACTCCCAGTGAGGACAGGGGACTGGTAGAGCGATCAGGGTCCATCCTGACTGACCGGGGGCTTACAGTGCAGAAGGAGCAAGAGGGGGAATGCGCCCCTCCCCTGATTAGTGGACTATAAGGCCAGGAGCCTAGAATGGCGGTTGATAGTTTGGAGCAAAGTTGCTGGTCCCTACAAGGTGAACGCCCTGACATAGCAAACCTTTTGCCCTGGCCCAAGGGGCTGGGAGGGGATTGCTAGACAGAAGCTACACTGGATTTTGGAGAGAAGATTTCACAAGTGTCCTCCTGCATCTCGTGCAGAATGCACAGTCTCTTCAGGATATGTTGCAATACGTGGGACTCGTTGCAATACGTAAAACAACGTGGGGCTTGCTTTTTCCTTTCTTGACTTGTGTTTTAACTGTTTCGGGTAAACGGAGGCTCTGTAGAAATGCGTTTGTGTGATTGTGGTTAATTGTTCATGTTCCGCTCCGGCCTCCAGGTAAGCCGTTGGTTTTTGATTCAGACGGCGTCCCTTTTAAGATGCCCTGTAGCCCCAGTTAGTTTCTAGATAGAAACATGCTTTCCCCCTTAATTTCACTTTCCTTTGTTGTTTTGTTGCTTAATGTTCTAATTAGCTCCAAGAAGAAAAACTCTTTGGGGAATACCCAAATCTCCGAACAGGAAATTAGGAAGTCAGTTGCCTATTTCTTCAGCAGAACCCTAATGCCGTGCAGCAGTCCTTATCTCCTCTTGAGCTACAGTTGTCATTTTTTCTAATTAAAACAAAAAAAGAATTTCATCCCATGTTCGTTTCCCCCCCCCCCCTTGAGAACTTGGGCTTACATCATTCTCCGAGTCGACATAGAAACGCTTTCCTCTGTCCCTTGATCAAATAAAAACTGGAACCCATGTTAATAGCTCGATTATCACTAATGATGCTGCTCATGCTGTTAAGAGCGTGGTGATGTGCTTTGGTCTGTGGGGCAGCCTATAGTGTCCCCTAGGGATCTGGATTAATTTCCAGTAGCGCTCGAGCTATTCTCCCCCGTGTCCCGTTGCGGCCTCTGAGCTCAGCTGGGCACTCCCTCTTGCAAGTACCGTCTGCCCGTTAATGCTTTTACAACAGGGGCACGCAGCGAGGCATTCTCGGTGGCTGCTCCGCCATTATGGAACTCCCTCTCCTTGGAGGTTTGTCTAAACCCAAAACCTGTTCATCTTCCGGAGACCGAGGGTGATTTCAGACATTACACGGTCCCGATTCACCACAGTGGATTCCCAGTGGGGATGAACAGATCAACCACCCCCCGTGGTCAAAGAAAGCCCCAAACAGACATGACGGGACCGGGACCACGGCAGGGAATCAGACCACCAGACCACGGCCTGGGGCAACAAAACAGACATTACGCCGATCCCGGGCCGGGCTGTGGTCAAAGCACTCGGAAGGCGCCGGGGCGGCTCGTCCTGGCTGCTGTCATGTACCCTTTAAATCTCCCTCTCCGTTCTGTGTTGTTGCTGGTTGCCTGGCAGCGACGCTGCGCGCTTTTTCCCCGGCTGGGAATCATTGTCTTTGGTTCCAGCCAGTGGTTGCCGTTCAGACATTACTTTTTTTGTTTCCCGTTGGGAATCTCTTTGACCATGCTTTCGGAGATGGGCCGGGCCGGAGCTCTGGAAGCGTGGTTGATTTTGACTCCATGTGGGTATTGACCGTGGTGAACATCTGGCGGCCGCTGAACAGACGTTCAGGGCGCTTTGGCCCCGCCGCGGAATTGACCGTGGTTCACTGTGGTTGAGTGTGATCTCGTAATGTCTGAAATCACCCCATGTAAGACTTTTTGTTTGGACGGGTATTTGTCAGGCTGGGATAGGATTGGGTGGGGGATCAAGGAAGGTGGGGGAGGCTAGGGGATTTTTAAAATGGGATTTGATTGTAAGCTGCCCCGAGCCTACAGCATATAAATTTGAATAAATAATAAATATATTCTGACTAGCCTAGATTTGAACTTTTCCCCCCCTCCCATTTTTCTGTCATGAAATTGAGTCTTAATCACACACTTGGGGTCATGTTTCAACAAACAGTGAATTTGATGTAGTTGGTCCTTCTGTTTTACTCCTGAAGCATTTGCGCAAACAGAGCGCTAAAACGAAGTTGGTCAAGAGCAGGTAGAGAAGTATGTACTCCTGAAAAATCCAGAGTTACATACTCCCTTCTGTTTGCATTTCAAAATCACTGTTGGTGTGAATGCTTATTAGCATCAGAGTAGTGACCTCGGTTCAGCGATCCAGTCGAATTTGGCTAGGAGGAAATTGACGCAGCACTACTTTGATTTATGCTGTCTGTCTGAACGCTTCCAAAGGGGTGTAGTTACTTCGGTTTAATTAAATCATAGTAGTTACTTCAGTTTACCTCTGTTTGTGAGAACGTGGCCTCCTTACGGAGCCTAGTTCTTCTGACGTGGCCTGCCTGCCATATAGTATTTCCGTAGCCAGAATCTATTTCCGTCGGTATTCCTTTTTCTGAAGGTTCATTTTATTTACTCTTTCAAGGTTAATCTGTCACAGTGGGACGTGTGTATAACTAATACCATTTTTTGTGGTAGCTCTTTATTTTGAAAATGAGGGCCTCTTCTTCAGGCTTCTCTGTCCCATGTAATCTTGTTCTTCATCCTTTCTCCCCCAGTAATTGCCGCTGCTAGTAGCACATGGATGTGCCGATGCCGCTAGACTCTTCAAGGCACCGTGCCGCACCGTTTGGGCAGAGGAACAGGCTGCGAGGTTTTATGATGTGGGTGGGCAGAAGGAAAAATCTAGACTCGGCTTAATATCTTTCGCATTCTCCCCAGGCCTGCGTGGTTCGGAGGGAGTTAGTCATCGTAGAGCCATTTAGAATCTGCGGATGAAATCTTCGCACTCGGACCAGATCCTTTCTCCCTCCTCTTTCTCTTCACTTTGGCCACTGCTCCATCTAATTCTTCGTATTTTTAGAGCGGGGCGAGGGCGCTAGCCAATCGTTCAAGTCCCCGCCCCAGGACGTTCACAATGTAGGTTCAAATTTCACCTTCTTTTTTTTTCCCCAGGCTTACGTGATGCAAGTTTAAAGCCTCGCTAATTGGAGGTTTTGTGGTTTTTTTTTTTCATTTTTGGTTAGGCCTGTCTCAGCAGGTGTGGTGAGGAAGGAAAAAGAAGGCAGTAGAATAACCCCACAGCCATTCCCCAAGGTCAAGGGGAGCAAACCTCCTTGGAGGTCTATGATCTCTGGGAGAGAATGTGGCTCAACATGAAAGTTGCTAGGGAAAAGAGAAGCCCACCCAGGATACAGGAGCCAGGCAGAGGGGACTGAGGTTCACAAGGGAGCCAGGGTACTAGAGGCCAGGAGTACGGGAAACAAGGAATGGAGGGCTAGAGAACATAAAGGAGGCTGGAGCTAGAGCACTAGGGAGGCAGGGAACAGAGGGACGAGATCGGGGGGGTCTAAGGCATGGAGGAATTTATTTATTTATCTCAATTGATTTTTACCCCGCCCCTCCTGCCACGCAGCCCGGGGCGGCTCACAACATATAAAATACTAAAAACAATTTAAAACATTTATAACAATAATAAAATATTAAAACAGGGCTAATTACAACTAATAATTAGTTGTAGGAAGGCGTTGGAGCTGCTCTGCCCCGCTTCCGGCTGGGCCCAGCACCTGCCTTTCATGCCAGCTGGTCCCCAAACAGGAAGTTGGGAGGCGGGGCTGGAGTGGAGGGGAAACACCTCAGGAGGGCGTGGTTCAGGCAAAGGCAGGAAGAACCACTGGGAGGACAAACAGGGCAGAGGTCAGGCCTGGGCAGTGGCGCCAGAGGCCGAGGCAGCGCTCCAGAACCCCAGGGCCGGGGGTTCAAGACCTGCGGGACCTCCCAGTCGTGATGTTCTAGGCCAGGAGTGGGGAAATGATTTCTCTCCGCTTTGAAAATCAGTACGAGCGCCAAAGGCCGCATAGACGTTGGGGTGGGGGAGCTTGAGGAGCGGCCAGACTATGGATCTGTCCCCTCTCCTTGTACGCTTGTCCCTCACCTCTGCTTCCTTCCCCATGGCTCACTCTTTCGGGGCTGGGGGTAGGAACCGGATCCAGGGGCCACAGCCTGGAACCGGAAAAGGGTCACATAAAAACTAGCTGCATTTGGCCCCTGGGCCCGCCTGAGGGTCCCCACTCCGGCTGTAGGCAGAGGGTACCCTAACTTGGAGAAGAGGGGGTTGGAGGACTCTTCCAACCTTGTGATTCTATCCCTTTTGCACTTAGCAAAAGAAAAAGAGAGAAGAAGAAAAGACTCTTTGGGTCTAAGGGTTTTGGTCCAGGCCTTTATGGCCACCTGTAGGTATTTTTTTGCAGCTCTGCCCCCACCTCCCAAACCTCTAAGATAGCCCAGCTATCTTAGAAAAACCAATTAGCAAAATAGAGTCTCCCTGCCCCCCCCGCCTGCTTTTATATGCATTCACTTGCCCTTTGCTTGAAATCAAATGCCGTCAGTTGCCCAAGATGAAATGCCAACACATACCATGACATTTTCAGAGAGATGTACATACCCAGATACCTGAACGTGTGTATGCTGGGTGTGAGGGAAGCCACGGACATGGACAGCACGTCTTCCTTAGAGCTATCCCCAGAAACATGGGAAACTCCCCAAAGTAGGAGCATCTCGGCACCTCCAGGCTCCAAGATGGCCCTGGCTACGGGGTGTCCATTAGGGCCAATTCCTAGACCTGGCATTCTGGGAGGAGCACTGAGGGGGTGTATGTTCAGGAATTGTGGTTCACTCTGTCACTGAAACCCCACTATGTCACCAAACACCTCCATGATTTGGTTTCCCCACTCGCAAACTTCACAGGCTCCTGCTTTTAGGGCCAGGGTTCTTTACACCCTCTCTTGTAAGAGAGACACCAAATCCAATTCATACGTGCAAACCCTTAGCCATCTGTAATTTAGGGTGCTGCCCAGTTATGGAAAACATATTAGAGTAGGCTCGCCTCCATATCTTAACAGAGGAACACTCCAGGATCTTGTAACCAGTTTCAGCAAAGGCACGCACATCAGCTTTAAAGTCAGTGAGAGCTTTATAAAAAGAAATGGAATTCAACTTAAAAGAAAAAGGGGAAGTGGTCCAGAGTTATGGAAAGCTGCTACAGGAAGCAAAAGGTTGAAACCCACAAGCTACATGCATTTATATAGTTTCCAAAATATGATTCTCAGCTTGGAGTTCAGTCCTTTCCAATGTGCTTTCACCGCTCCCTGCATCAGAACAGGGTAGCACAAGAGTGGGCACAGACACCTCTGGTTTAAGAGCAGTAGATTATGAGTGGGGAAGCTGAGTTACGGACGTGCTCGGCGGTTCAGTGAAGTTTGTCAGTGAACCCCAATGCAGACTAATAAGTCTGTCTTTTTGGACGTGGAGGCTGCATACGGGTCCCCGGTTTGCTTGGGCCTCCAGACGCTCCTGTGATATTAAATGCTAATTTATACCTGGCTGGAAGGAGGGATGTACAAGTACAGACTTATTTTTAACATTTTTTTATTCCTCTGCATCGTTTTTTTCTAAGAATTTTTATTGAAAAGAAGCGATGATCCGAGACACACATCCCTTTAGTGGGTTGAATCTGTGAAGTCTCTGTTTAGGCAATGTTTTCTGAAAGCCTGTGTGCCCTTTGCTATAAAAGAGCCTGGTACTGCTTTCTAGCCTAGGAACCCAGCTGGGAGATTACAGAGTCAACAATCGCTGCCGGGTATTTCTGTCCCCTAAAATTGAAAGGGCTCTGGAAACTGGCAAATGCCGTTCGCCGTCCTCTGTCAGCAGCCAGGATCGGTGTCAAGGTTGCGTTGCTTATTTGTGTGTGATTGGGCTCGTTGAGCCGAAATGAATACCTGCACAATTGGGTGTACCCGTCGAATTTCTGGTACCCGAATTTATCCAGAAATTTCAGGTACTAATTGGTACCCACCTAGTGCCCAATTTGGGTACCCGTTGTCCCAAAACAATGACTTTCAAAATACTAATTCCCTGTACCAAAATACTGACTTCTGGTGCCCTTTTTTGAGTTTCCATCCCAGTTTACTGATTTATAACCAGTAAATAAGTGACAGTAAATACCGATTTTTTTTCAGGTAATCAGCCCACTAAGTAACCGACACAGTACCTGAACTAACGAGTCTTACCCCCAGGTATTACATCAGATGCCACTCGACAGGCTTAGCTTACTTT
This sequence comes from Sphenodon punctatus, assembly GCA_003113815.1. Taxonomy (NCBI): domain Eukaryota; kingdom Metazoa; phylum Chordata; class Lepidosauria; order Sphenodontia; family Sphenodontidae; genus Sphenodon; species Sphenodon punctatus. The sequence continues at coordinate 290,537 of QEPC01008553.1, read as the reverse complement.
TGTACAAACGCATCGCCTGCTGTCGAAAGTCAGGAGAGGAAGCAGCAGTGTTTCTTGCAAGTTCCATCTATCGGAATACCACGGATAATGGCAGCCTGCCTCCTGGGGCTGTTGGGAAGGAGAACTGGATAAGGATTATGTTGTACTTGGGATGCTGAAAGCACTATAGCAGTGGTAGATGATGATAATCTTTGGACATCGACAGGAGCTGGGTTTGCACCAATGTCACAAAATTCGTGTGCGATTTTAGTTTCATTTCATTTCTCATTAAGATGCATTTGTCTTCCCTGGGTGTTCTTAGACGTAAGAGTAACCGCTCACAAGGAGGTAGTTGCTGTTAGGTGTAAATACTGTCTCCCAGTGGGAGATGCATAGTGGCTACTTAGCCACTACACCCTCTCCCCAGCAGAGAGAGCCTCTGGTTCCATCGCAGGCCCATGGTGCCAGAAAGGGGTTTCTTGTGGGGTCTAAACCCACAACAAAAAAATAAGGGGAGAAAAGCAACATAAACCCAATCACTGATGATACCCACGAAGTGGTTCATGAAACAAAACAAGACTCCAGGAAAATATAAATAAATATAAATGTATTTGAATAATAAGTAAAAAAAATAAAATAAAATAAAATGAATAGATGTCCAAATACTACAAACAATTCCAGATTTTAAAAAGTAAATTGAATAATACAGTCCAACAGTGAACAACGTTTCAGGATAAAATCTCTTCTTCAGGGGTTAACGTTAAACTTCCATCTTTCAGCCATGGTGCAATTCACCAGTGTCCTAATAATTATAAATAGTGGTATACTCCTTCCTCTTATCAGGAGGCAACTCCTTCAGTCAACAGTTCCAATTCAAGTGAAACAAGCCGCCTACCATCAAGGCAGTCGGGATTGACAACCCAGGTTACGTAGCCGTTCTGAAGTCTCAGCCCATCTGCGTGGCACCTCTGTTGTCGAGGTTATGAACAAAAGATCCAGTCCTTGCCCCAGCTTCTCTGATGATGCGCTTTCCCCGCCTCGCCAGAGCGCACTCCGGATGGTTTTGGCACACGTAGACTGGGTAGTTACGTGGGGGCTAAGCACAGATAGTGACGGGGTTGAACTGTGCTGGGAGAATCCCTGGGCTGATTTGGTGGTGGGTGTGAGAGGAGAGGATCGAAACAAGAGGGTTTAGGCTGGCCTTAAGTCACCTGTGCAGAGCAGCTACAAGGTGTCCACTGACCTGTGGAGAAGATATTTGGGCCTGGCCATCTGCTCTGTCACCCAGCTCTGAATTTGTTCCCCAGATCAGAGGCAGCTTTTTTAGAACTTCTCTTAGTCCCACTCCATGAGCCTCTCTGGACCTTCTAGTGAGGTCATGTCCTGCAGCCAGGCTGGGAGCTTTTCAGCAAGTTAAACTTTTTTTTTTTAACTAACCCTTAAAAGGGGCTGAAGAGAGAGAACGCAGAGGAGAAACCATTTCAAGAACAAGTATTTCTCATGGTCGCCACAGGCTGTTTAAAAGAGCGCAGCACCTGGTGTGTGTGGGTTTTTTTTTAATTTTTATTTTTACAAAGTGGAATCATTCTGAGAGCTGACCCAGTGAGGATAAATTCCTCCCCATTTGCAGAGAAATGTTGGTGAAAGGTTTTTGGTTGCAAGTGGTCATCTTGTAGCATACGCTTAATGCTGGAGAGTTGGGTTAGGTTTGCCTCCTAAGAAGGAAGCGTTGCTCAGTGGTACATCCTTAGTGCTTATTCATAATATACTCTGTCAGAGTTGGGCTGGTTCTCCCTGGTCCAACTTTCTACCTTGGTTTTCCTCTCAAAAAATCTCTAAACCTTTTCCTCCTGCATTGAAGTGATTTCTTTACATATTTTAAATATTATTTTTGTCTTTGGTGTGGAGCTGAAATGAGTCCCGCAAAAACGGGCAATAGCCATCGAATTTCTGGTACTGAAATCAGAGTGAAAGCTTTGGGTATGAATTGGTACCCAAGCCAGTTTTTGATCAGGTACCCAAAAAATACTGACTGACAAGCCGGTATACTGAAATACCTATTTCATCCTGGATTTTGGGAATTGTCCCAGGCATTATTTCAGTTTTTCAGGTAAAGTTTTTCAGTAACCAAAATTTTGTGGTATGAGTACTCCAACAGTGTTTGGGTACCGATTTGTATACCCAAAACGATATCCGAAAATGCAGGGATCAAATGAGGTACCCGTTTCACCTCTACTTCGGGGTCTTGTTAAAGGCTTTCAGTGCAATAGAGGAACAATTGACCCACAGATCCTTTCATGTCTCACTCAGTTTGTTTCGTCTAGGACAGAGTTATTCAATGACTTTTCACGGTGGGCCAAATGTTACTCAGTTTGCTTTCACGGTGGGCCCGATTTTTAAAAAGGACCTTACTTTTGTAGGCTAAACGTTGCATACATTTGCATTCGATTGACTATGCACATTCACGGGCGTTAGGAGGAGGAGCTGGCAGGACAGGACTGGGTGTGAAGGGCGGGGCAGGGGAAGGGACATATGGGGGACGAGGCTGGTGGGGGAAAGACCGGCGAGAGCAGTGGAACAGAGCCAAGCGGACAGGTTGGGGAATGAACAGGTGGAGCTGAGCGGGTATTTTGGAAAGACACGCAAATCCTCGAATCGTAGAGCTGGAAGTGACCTCAGAGGTCATCTAGTCCAACCCCCTGCTCAGTGCAGGAAATCCACAACCCCCCCCCCCCCCCCCCCCCCCCGACAGGTGGGCCGTTCAGCCTCTGTTTGAAAACCTCCAGCGAAGGAGAGAGCCCCCCCCCGCCCTCGGCAGTGTCTGTGCCGCTGTCGAACAGCTCTTACCATTAGGAAGTTCTTCTTAATGTTGAACCGAAATCAGCTTTCGGGTAGCTTGAGCTTGTTGTTTCTCGTCTTGCCTTCAGGGGCGAGAGAGACACGTCTTTGCCGCCCTCTCTGCGACGGCCCTTCCGATAGTTGAAGAGGGCGATCATGCCTCCCCTTAGTCTTCTCTTCGCTAGGCTAAACGTACCCAGCTCCTTCATCCTTTCCTCATAGGACTTGGTTTCCAGACCCCCGACCCTCTCTGTTTCTCTCCTCTGAACCCGTTCCAAGTTGTCAACAGCCTCCTCAAAGTGTGGTGCCCAGAACTGGACCCAGGACCCTAGATGAGGTCTGCCCAGTGCAGAATAGAGTCTATATCGACTCTGCAGTCTCTGTCTCACACACACAAAATGCAATACCTCCTCTCCCTTCCTGAGGAGGATCCAGGGGCTCATTCTCTCCTTCCTGATCATGAGGAGTTAAAAGACAAACAGCCTTGCCCCTTCGAAGCCCCTTCGCTTGGCACGAGCCACCATCACTGTGGCTAGACTTGGAAGACAGAAGCAGATGGATGGGTCTCGCCACGTGGCCGGTCAGAGATGAACTTGGCCCTGCTGTCTCTCTGCTCCCATCCAGCTTAGGATGGGGAGCAGCGAGAGTGGGCAGCGAGTGGCATGTGTGAGGCAAAGAATCAGGGCCACAGGAGCAGGATTTGCTGCAGCTGCAGGCCAGGTTTGGCTCCTGGGCCACCTATCGAGGGACACTGGCCCAAAAGAAAGTATCATTGACTTGCTCCTGTGAATTTATTCTTGAAGGATTTTCTCCTGTTTGCCTGTGACTCCAGTAAAGGAATTAAGGCTTTGATTTCCAAGCATGTTGGTCTAATGTGCCTACTATGAAGTTACAGAGATGATGCATATTCAAGTGGACAGATCATTAATTAGCCATCCAGGCAGATCGCTACTTAGTTTGTGTACGCAGTCCTGGTAACCAGTGTAGCCTAGTGGATAATGCTTTACTGGCTGCTGGGAGACGAGGGTTCAGATTCTGTCTTAGCCATGAACTCACTGCATGGCCTTGGGCAAGTCACTCTCTCTCTCAGCCTCAGTTCCCTGTCTGTAAAGTGGGAATGATGTTTCCCTGCCTCTCTCTATGTTCCCCTCCCCTTTGTCCGTTCTAGATTGTAAGCTCTTTGGGGCAGAGCCCTGTCTCTAGTCGTCTCTTCAGCGCCAAGCACATTGCTGGGGCTTTGCAAATAATAAACAACGTCATTTATGCGACCAGATTAATCCTGAGGTTTTGCCGTTGTGCATGCAGAGGTCTGATCATATGGCCAAGTGACTTAAGTGGCAATAAAGCGCAAATCCTTTGCTAAAGAGGAGACAGTCAGTTTGGTCGCAGTAATGACTGTAGTGGAGGTATTGCTGTGGGACTGTTTCTTCCCACATCTTACCTGAAGCTGCAGCTCTCAATTTTCAGTGTCACCTGCTTGCAGCCCAACCAAACCTCTTGCACGCACGCACACACACCCATTATTAGGAAGAATCCACAAGGCTCAGAGTTCTCTCCTCCCTTCCCCACCCTGCTTTTTTCTATTTCAGGCTTCGTAGTGGTTTTTAATAATGTTCTAAAATCTTGATCCCATCTAGAGTACTGCATGTACTCTGCTCTGGCACAGCTGTAGTTCACTTCCCGCGCACGAGGAAGGAAGTGGCGGCCTTCCTGGGTTTAGAGTGACCCAGATGTCCTTTCAGCCTGTGGAGTTGACGCGCAGCCGCTAGCAGGAGACAGGGAAAGACATGCTGAAAGGGGGAAAGAGACGGAGGGAAGACCGGACAGGGTGGAGAAAGACTTGAGTCAGCAGCAGAGGATGGTGATAGGAGATGAGAGAGTGGGGGATGTTCCCCAAAGTTGGGTCCAAAGAGGAACAGTAGCTTGATGGGGTGGATGTAGAAGACTCCGAGGGGGCATTCATGCAAGTCTTGTCTCCCACATGTTTAATTTCCTGCGGGAGATAACTACTTTGCCGTACGGTTTTCCACACGTTGCTTGGCCTGCTGTTTCGCCCTATGTATTGCCACAGCGGCGGCTAGCAATCCCATAATGCTGCGTGGCTGGTTTTTTGCCTGGGGCATTGGTTATGCATGAGGGGGACCAAAATGGGAGGGGTCCCTTCCCACATTACGAGAGACGCGCAGGATGGAATTAGCATCGTGGTTGAACCTTGGTTTGAGCCTTGACCCTTGCGGGTTATTTGGGAATCGGAAGCGAAGCATCCTGCAGACTGATCTGTTCACACTGATTCTGGCAGGGTTTTGAGGATTTGAACAGTGTGAGAAACTGAGGTGAGAGTGAGCAGGGAGGGGAGCATGGCATTTGGTTGCAAAGGAGATCCTAGCCGTTTGGAGAGCGGTGGCGTGCATGCGGAAAGGCAGCTAGCTAACCGGAGAACGCTTGGAGCAGAGGCTGCACATCGACCGCCTTCCCCTTGCCTACGGCAGGTGGAGCTACCTTCTCTCTGACAATTGTTGCTTGCTCGTCCAATTTGGAGCAATCGTGCTGTCGCACGTTGTCATGCGTTTGACTCCTCTCTCGCCGCACAGGGATTGGCCCTCCGCAGTTCATGTGAGCTGCCCTCAGAAAGTCAGCCATATGCCCAGAAGGTTGGAAGTGGGAGTATGCAGAGGACGCCTCGAAGAAGAAAAGTTGTTTATGAGGAACTGTTCTCCGAGAGATTTTCTAATACATATTCATACATATTGCCCCTTCTCCCTTGCTGCCCCATATGCCTGGAACTCCCTCCCTGGATACATTCGCTCCACTCCCTCCCTCCCAACTTCCAAACCCCTCCTGAAAACCCACCTCTTCCCTCAGGCCTTTCCCTAACTTGTCATGAGTGATACGGCATCCTTTCCCTCTCACTCGGAACCTAATTCCCTGTCACTAAGTGAAGCATGTGAGCCTGCAACTTCTCAACTTCTTGTCTTTCCTGATGTTTACCCCTCCCTCATATCCCCCTCCCTTGTCAGATTGTAAGCCCCTTGAGAGTAGGGACCTGCCTCTGACTGTGGATTGCACAGTACCAGGTACACTGCTGGCGCTATATAAATAATAATAATAATACACTGCCAGCCCACCACCTCCTCATCCTAGCTGCTCCACCTTTGTTGGCCTTTGGGGACAGCAAGAGATGAGCTAGCGGAGTCCACTGGTCTTTGTAACCCCAGCTGTGGCACTACTAGATGGGGGTCACTGGTTTCCATAAGGGTCCCAAGCTCCACAGTGTCCGAGTTCATCCAGCAAGCATGACTAGATAGTCAGCAATCCTGGCCAGTGGCTTCACGTTCTGGATACTAGTAAGAATTCCATGTTTGTGTGGTGGTAACACCCAAAGGGCCCTACGTAGGATTTAAGATCTCATTTTTCTGGGTGTGCTGCAGGCATAGAAATGAGTCGGTCTAAGAACATAAGTAGTGCCAGACTAGATCAGGCCAATGGCCCACCCAGCCCAGCATCCTGTCTCCGACAGTGACCAGTTTCGGTGGTTTTGGAGAAGTACTCAACAGGTCACAATGGGCTGATTCATTCCCTGCTGTTCGCACCCAGCCCTCAACCATGGGAGGTTGAAGAGCAGGGTGGGTTGTGTTTGAGGGGTGGGGGTACCAGGACTTCCCACAGGGGTGGGGGCACAGGCATGAGGGAACGGGTGGGGTTTATGGCACGCACCCCGGGGCCTGTGAAAGGGGAGTACAGGCCCGGGGATGTGCGAGGCTGTAGGTTTTTAATCTGGTTTTTATAATTTAAGCATTTTAATTGTAAAATATTTTGTGCGGGGTGGGGATTATGTATTTTCTGTTGAATATTTACTTTCTGTAAACTGCCCCGAGTCCATTGTGGAAACAGGCAGGATATACATTTAAAAAATGAATTTAAAATAAGAATAACTTGTCTAATTGCCATTTATGGCCTTGTCCTTGAAGAACTTTCTTTTCTTTTTTTTTAAACTCAGTTGCACTGTTGTCCTTTACAGCATCCTCTGGCAATGAGTTCCACGAGCTAATTGTACGCTGAGTGAAAAAGTATTCCATTTTATTTGTTTTAAATCTGCTTCTAGTTAATTCCATTGGGTGTCCCCTTAGCTCTGTTATTTTGAAGAGGGTAAATAACCGCTTCCTGCGCACCACTCATGATTTTGTAAAGTTTTAACCTGTTCCCCCCTCCCCTCCCCTGGTTTGAGGCCTAACCTCGCAGACCTCTCCTTGTACAGAAGCCTCTCCAGGCCTTTGATCATCTTTGCTGGCCTTCCTTGCCCCTTTTCCAGTTCTACGTCCTTTTTTGAAATTGGACGACCAGGTCTCTAAACAGATACTTGAAGGGAGAGCCGGTGTGGTGGTAGTGGATAAGGTGCTGGACTTGGACCTGTCCAGTGAACTCACTGGGGGGCTGTGGGCAAGTCACAACCTCTCAGCCTCAGTTCCCCCGTCTGTAAAATGGAACTATGTGTGTCTCCCCCTGTGTCCCCCCTCACCCGTGTCCATCTTAGACTGTAATCCCACTGGGCAGAGGCCAGTCTCTGAAACTCTGTGACCGTACAGCGCTGCTGTGCTATAGAAGGGATTAGTAGTAGTAATCGTAGTAGTGGATCCAAAAGGAAATATTGAGATCCTTATAAGGAAACAGCCCTTCAGTCCGGCCGCCAGCTTTCCCTTCATTGTAGCAGCAGCTAGGTCAGTGGCTCCCAGATATTTTACTTGGGAACCGTCTCTGTCTTGGATGGGACAGTCGGATGTGAATTTAAATACGTTGCACTAGAACACGTCATCACAGAACACCAACCCCCCCCCCCCCTCGTTTCTGTCACGTGCCCTCAGACTGCATCAGTGATAAAATCTCTCTTCATTTTCTCATTTTAGGCCAGAAATGTGCATACAGGAGAGTTGGCTGCAGTTAAAATTATCAAGCTGGAACAAGGTAAGCTTGCCTGGTTTCAAGCTACTCTTAGGATGTTTCCATGCTGTTTCCAAACCCCGTCTTCTGTTGCTTTTCAGCCGGCCGTGCTGCCTGTCTTGCATTCGCTGGCTTTTCACTCCTTGCGATGCGGTGCCAGTGGTCGTGTGTGTGGCAGGAAGCTTTCATAGCATTGCTTCAAACCCAGCTCGCTCTCGCCGTCAGTTATTTCCTGCTAACCAATTTCTCGTTCATCCGTAGCCGCGTTATCTAGCATCTGTTAAAAATTCACTACATATTAAGTTATTAACTTTCAGTCAAGCTCAGGCACGGGGGGAGGGTGTTTTGTTCCTGTTGCCTCATCAGGGTGAGCTTGTAAATGAATGTGTTGGCAGCTCACTGGAGCTAGCCTTTGAGTTTCTCCCCATTTCCTCTCCCCCCAACAACTGTGGGAGAAAGGCAGGGGCCTTGCTGCTACCATGGCTTGACTTCTCTCTAGGAAAGATGTCTGTCCTTCTCCAACAGACTCAGTGCTTTGATTTCATCTGGGTAGTCATGACTTCTAGTCTTAGTTCATATAAGAGTGCAGAGAACAACCACTTGCTAGTTTCATTATTGTGCCAAGTTTGCACAAAAGGGACTCTCGGTAGCTACCCCATAATTCTAGATCTCCCATTCCGTGGAAGATTGCCAAAGCCCAAACCTGACCCTCTTCCAGAAGTGGGTGGTTTAAGACCTTTCTACTTAACCAGATGTTTGGCAGGTGGGGGATAGGCTCTAGGGACATGGTTTTTTTAGGGGGAGTTTATACTTACATTGGAGCTTATTTCATATTTTCAGTTTTTCTTTGTCTTTATGTGCAGTAACCTGCCGCGGAGCCCTTGAGACAGGGCCGATTATAAATTCATAATAAATACAGGCGAAGGTCGAGAACCTAATCTTCGAGTCCTTCACTGGGAGGGGTGGAATTGGGAAGGATGCTCAGACTGGCGGTGTAAATGGAAGACCTTCTTACTGCCGTGCGTGTGATTGAGCGGGATGGGTTTTTTAAAAAATTCGTTTATTTATTTTTATTCAGATGTATACCCCACCCTTTCCATTAAGGCTCAGGGTGGCCTACGACGTATGAAAACATCGGAACAAATCTCCTTACGCCCCCAGCCCTTTCCCTAATCTCCCCACACCCGATCTGTTCCTGCCTGCTTAATGCCTGGCGGAACAGAATCGTTGCTTCCAGAAGAGGAGCAGGCTCTGGCTTAGATGAATCTCGGCGGGGAGGGAGGTTCCAGCATTCCATATGGTTGCCGTTGCTTGGATTTTTTGCAAGGTACGCCGTCTCTGGACTGTAACTTGGTTTTTTAATTAAGGCAGCCTGAATCTGTAGGCTCTGCACATTTACCAATTAAAATGTGTTCTTTAACTTCTGCCAACCAGTTTAAGAATCCACAAGGCCGCCTGTAACTTCAGCTTGGTAATTACATATCTGGGGTATAAGGAACCTATTGTGGTGGGGGGAGGCCCTGTTCACGGCGTGTTCCTCGTTCGTGGCAACGGGGATAACACGGTGACCGCAGGTCCCTGCTCCTCCTCTGCTGGTGTTTGCCCAGGATTGCACTCCTTGGTCTAGTAGAGGGCAGTAGACAGAGGCTGTGACCGTACAGGGAGTTGGAGAGCTGACAATAGGATAGAACGAGGTGGAATGTAATGAGCAGCCTGCTCAGTCTCTTTCTGCCATTGTTCACTTCATGTTGTCGTGGGTTAATGAACGATCTTCTCTCTCTCATTGACCAACAAGTAGACCTTCCCAGCCCAAGCAGGGCCTGACTTGGATGAAGCTGGACTCTTCCAGGTAACGTGGCCGTGGACTTGGTAGAGCGTCACGTTGTCCCGATCCTTGTAAGCGGCGTGGCTATGTCAGGCAGGGGTAGGGGGTTAATCGTTTTGTTGAGAGAAAGTGAGGGATAACTTAAATTCCACGCCACACTTTGCAACATTTCCACAACTCTTTGCAGAAATAAATAAATAAACTAGATCCAGTTAATCCAGGCACTAAATTTTTTTCCCAGCAGTGTTAGCTGGTGTCGTCAGAAATACGTTGAGCCGGTAGGATCAGTATTTCATACGAACGGCAGCATCTGCTGTCAAATGTCAGTTCAGTTGAGGCTGCCAGGCTCCTCCACCTTGGGAGGTTGAAGGGCAGACATTCTGGGAGCCCAGAGACATTGAACCGGGGCAATCGTCTTTGTGGAGAAAAGTGAACAGTCCCTTTGTCGCGTTGCTGTTCTGAGGTGGATGAAGAGGGGCCAGATCCTGGTATGCTTTTGCCGTGCTGTTTGAAGAGCTACGAGGAGAAGTGGGAACTCAGTCTTATCTGCTGGAGGACAGTGGGGGGAAGAGGGAGAGTTTCCAGAAACAAGAACCGTCCCTACCTTTGTTTCTACTCGCTGCTTGTTAAACAGTCAAATGAGATTTGTAAGACAGTGTCCCATTTCACCTCTGCTTAGACTCTCCTGTAATTAGCAGCGGTGAGTCCCTCCTCGTAAATCTCATTGCCAGGCCCGAGAGATTTGTTTTCCTATCCCCAGCAGGTACTGCCAGCGGGCGTCCGTTCCTTAGCAGGTGTGCGCACCAACGGCTACCAGACACCCTTGTTGTGACTGGTTTTGAAAGTCAGATTACGCCCTTTCTTCTCCGGGGTGTCTGATCCTGATGTTAGTACGCTGTAACTCGTTCAGATTGCAACAGTCTCGCACCTTGTGGGCGTAGGTCTCTGCCCCCAGCATCTAATGCCCATTTTAACTATGTATTTATTTATATCTTATTTCTCAAGCCTTTGCACAACATCCATTCCATGGAGCCGAGTGCTGTGGATTTAACAGTAGCCGGTCGGTCCAGTTATTGCTGCTGCTGTTCATTTATACAGCGCTAGCAGTGTCCCTGGCACTGAACACTTCCAGTGATGTGATTACAGGGACGGTTTTCCAGAAAATGTTGAATTGGTAAATGTTCTGGAAATTTTTCCAATGCTCTGAATCGATTGGGTTCGGAATTAGCATGTGTGTTTGACTTCTATTTACTCAACAAAACTCAAAAAGTATGCCATGTTAATTTTACATGCTGGATAAATATCTCAACAGTTTTTCCCGTAGCCAAAAGTAGTAGAACTGGAATATTTCATTAGGAAAAAAAATTCAGCAAAGCACACTTAGTGTGGTTTAAATGTTATCGTGATTGTGACTGCCCCTGTAGATGGCAGGAACCCAATCGGGGTCCCCTCCACGGTCTGCGAAACTCTGGGCTAGAGTAACAACCCTGAGAAACAGACATGAAAATTCAGCGTTTCACATATTAACTAAAGCAGGGAAAGATCTTTTCCCACAAGATTTGAATGGGGACAAGTTCATTGACTAGAGAAGACTGAATGCGATGTGCTCTGCTGGAATGGGATTATAGTGTAGGATGAAAGAAAGCCGTTCTTTCCAAAGTTAGATTCTTGATTTCAAAATGGTGAGGGTTTTGCGTGTCTACTCGGGGGGGTTGGTTTGCATGAAACAATGCATTTTTAGATCCGGAAGATTTTCTGGAAAAATATATAGTGCAAAATTTTCCAGAAATGTTTTAGTTATGGAAAATGTTCTGCCCCACATCACTACGTGATTATAGAGTTAGGTCCTTGCCCCGAGGGGCTTACAATCTGGAATGGACGAGGGAAGGGGCAATAAAAGGGATGGGGCACATAGGGAGGGACAGGGAGACGTTAATAAAATGGAGAAGCTGCAGGTTCATGTGCTTGGTTTAGTTAAAAGGGGTGGGATCATGAAGGATGGGACAGTCTAAGCAGCATAAAGGAGCACTCTGTGAGGCTGAGGAGTTAGGGTTGCCTGGTGGAAGTGCCTTACAATCTGTCTTGATGATCTTACCAAATGCAGCCCCTTTTCATTTAAGTGTGAGGCTGAGAAAAAATGCTTCCCTCTTTTCCATACTGTGAAGACACTGAAAGCTAACTTCCCAGATCACCTTAACTCTGCCCCCTTTCACCAAGTACAGCCCACGGAGACCACCCTGCTCTGCGTCGGCTACTTTCACCCCTCCCCCGTTCTGCACAACTCCCACCCTTCACCCTCCGCCACCCCAGCCCACAACATGCCCTTCTCCAAACATTGGAATGATGCATATTTCATCTGACAGTGCCATGGCTCTAGAAATGGGCTTTGCCTCCATCTGCTAGTCAAGCAGGATTTTACTGATGTTAAAGTCTCCTTCACAGTCCACCAGGAAATCAACCTGCTTTATCTGCAGGGTCCCACATGCCTACTCCGTGCAGACACGTGTCTCAACACCCCACCCTGAACCCTCCTTGCCTTCTGCCTGTGGCCGCTGCCAAAAGATAAGAGCCGCAGTTTTAAAATCCTCTCCAAACTGCTGTAGANTTTTTTGCAGCAGGTTGGAATGCCCATAGGAATGAATTGATCTCTCCAGAATGCATAGGGATCCATTAAAAATGGTCACATTAATCCAAAGAGTGATGGGGGCACACTGGAACCCCACCCGGCGAAGCCGTATAAAAATGGCCTGTGAGGAGCCACTCGAAGAAGAACAGAAGGTTACAGAACCTTGTAAACGAGGTTCTTTGAGATGGGTCCGAACATTCTCACAACACCCACCCTTCCAGCCCTGCATGGAATTTTTTTCTTCTATTCCTGGAAAGAGTTGGAGGGAACTGTCATTCTGAGGGGGAGAGTGCTTTTTATACTAGAGGAGATCGAGACCATCACGTGGTCTGCTATTTGAATAGGGCAAGCATGCAGAACCCGGTGGTGAGAATGTTAGGCGCCATCTTGAAGAACCTTCTTTACAAGGTAATAACCTTCTGATCAGCACCTGGGGAGGAGTTGTCGATCAGTGCCTGCCGCTGCTGCAGCTACTAGGAGGCAGAGGCAGCTGAGGGATGGGGACCGGAGCCAGGGTGAGGAGTCAGAAGAACTTAGGCTGCGTTCTCACCGGCGGTGGTGCAGTGGCGGCAGCGGGAGGAGCAAGGGAGAGCCGGCGGCCGGGAAAAGAGCTGCTGCGAATTCAGATCTGCCGCCCAGCCCTGCAAGTATGGGGCCCCAGCTAGCTGCAGGGCCATGTGCAGCTGCACATGTGGCACATGCCTAGGGCCAGCTCTGGTCTCTTCCAATCAAGTCTCCTGTACATCAGGGGTGGAGATTCGTTCCCCTTTGACAAGCCCCTTTGACTATCAGCGCTCTGGGTTCTGTTAGCCGCATAGGAGTTGGAGGCTGGGGTGCTTAAAGGGTGTGTTCAGGTTTACGGAAGGGTGGGGAGGATCCAGTTAATGGATCCATCCTCTGTCTTTGAATGCATGGCCTCATCTCCGCTCTCTTCCCCCCCTCCCCTCTGAGTGTGTATGATTAGGGTCTGGATCCATGGGCCAAATGCAGGATTTGGAACGGGGCTACAGGCTGGATGCGACCCTCAGGCCTTTGGTCGTCCTCCCCTGTACACGTAGGCATGTAAACCTTCTTTCACAGAGCAAATAAATGTCCCTGTACAATGGAATTCGCAAGGGATCAAAGACTCTCCACTGGGAATTGGGTTGGATAAACGTATATTTCCAATTCCGTTGTGTGGTGTCAAGTGTAGGTTCTGGGGAAGGATGGTTGTGGGTGTTGGACTTGTGCAGAATGTGGGAGGTGTGAAAGCAGTGAAGGTGTTGACGGGGAGGTGAGCGGCTGAGCAGAATGGTTTGTGGGAGCAGAGTTAAGGGGATGTGGGTTGGGGTGACTTGTACCTTAACTTGTCATTTCTTGGCTTTGAGGTTGAAGTCGTGTTGTACTCGACTTTCTGGAAGGGCAAGTATGAGTAATGATACACTAACTATGTTTAAAATGTCTTTGTTGTTTTTTCCTCTCAGTGAACTTCCTTGTTTTTGAAATGGGTGAATGAAATCGAATTCATGGTTGCAAGCAAGGAGCAGAGCTGGGAACAGCCTCTGTTAAATCACTGCCTAGTTTGTAGTCAGTCTACAGCCTTGACTGGTCCCCAGGCCCTTCTAATGCTTGGGAACAAGGTACCTCAACTCCCCTTGGACATGTGGTCTGCGTGAGGCACCCAGGAGGCTGGAAACTGTGGCTGCTGCCTGTTCCTGGCTTGTTAGTTCAGACTTCTTTTCCTGCCCGAAGAAGGGCACCGTGTGTAAGACTCTCTTTACCGATGGAATTGGTTCCAGTAAAAGAGATCATCTGAACTGCTTTGTCCCCACCTGTCACTGTTACACAGCCCTTTCAGTGCAGACACCAGTGGTGTCATCTCTGACTGTGCCTCCCTCCCTCCTGCACCCCCTGCTCTTCCCCGTTGTCCCTACTACTTTCCCTTAGCTGGTTTGGGCACCGGATTCCCACTAGCTGCCTACTGGTTTGGGCCCGCCCACCCGTGTTCTCTGTGTTGGCTGCCTGTAGAGCGGTGGATTGAATTTAAGATTTTGCCGCTGGGTTTTAAGACCCGTGAATGGTTTAGTGGCCTGTTCCCGGAACCTCACCCCGCGGCCTACTTGCCTTCAGATACTACCTGCTGTTTGGGGATCCCACCGTCGCGCCTTGGTTGGCAGGCCGTTGGGCCTTTGCTGTGGCAAGGCCCTCATGTGGAACTTGCTCCCTTGAACGCCCATCTCGGTTCCCCCCTCCTCACCTTCAAAAAGCACGTGAAGACTCTCTTATTCTCTGGGTGCTTTAGAGAAGGGGTGGGGAACCGTTTCCCATCCAGGGGCCACTCTGAAAATTCATTCCAGCTCCAATGGCCACATAACCGTTTGAGCAGGGGTGCGTCCAGAAAGGGGAGGGTCCAGATCCAGGAGCTGTCCCTTCTTCTCATGCGCATGCCTTCATCTCTTGCTCCCCGACCCTGAACTCAGTCTGCCAGTACTTGTGGGTAAGAACCGTATCCAGGAGCTGCAAACGATTCCATTTGGCCCCCGGACCTGAGGTTCCTCACCCCAGTTTTAGAAAACCTGTTGCTGGTTTCCCTTAATGTATTTGTTTCTCCCCCTGTAAAACTTTTTAATGGATTTATATGGATTTTAAGTTGTTTTATGGTGTTTTGTTGTGCCTTCCTAATGTTGTGACGCAGCCTGAGCACCATTTGGCAGGGGGTGGCACAATATAAATTCAGTTTATCATCATGATGATGATGATGATGATGATGTACCCTTTAAAAACCCTGTCTCCCTCCACCCCCAATCGCCGATGCTTCACTCTTGTTGCTGGCAGGAGACCGAAATATAATCCTGTGACCGCAGACAGGAACAAAGACAAAAGTACCTAATATCCATTGGGCTTGTGTCCCCATCTGCCGAGGGCGTGACCCCATTTGGGGTCCTTGCTCTCGTCTGAAACAAGTTCAAGTAAAACTGTTTGAACATTCCTGTGGTGAAGTCATTCGAACCTCAGTGCTGTGTTACCAGCCCTGTTCATAGAATTGGAGGTGTTTTTCCCTTTTCTTTTCTTTTCTTTTTTTTGGCATAGGGTTTAGAGTTCTGGCATGCTAATGAAATTTCCCAACATTCAGCGGGTTGAAATGCTTGAAATAATTTGAGAGGCAGCTCTGTTTCAGCAACTAATTCTGACTGGACTCAGCAGCTCCGAGAGATCTGTGTAGAAAGCCAAAAGTCTCTGAAGCATAAAAGCCACATACTTGTATGGATTTAGCAGACGAACTGGCCAGGCAGCAATTGCAAAAAGATAATTACTTGCCAATATGATTCTGCCTTGCAGAGTTGTTTGTCTGTCGGGAGGGGGAAAAAAAGACGAAATACTATTTATTTTTTTAAATCAGTTGCCACTCATTTATAAATACTGCGGTTGCATTATATAGTAATAACACAATGAGCTTTTGGGTTTTAGGGGACTGATATTAATGTCCAAGACTGAATTTTCTTATAAAGTTGTGGACTTTGGTCTAGAAAGGATCACTGCAGTTGGCTGAATAGAATTAATGTCTATTTTGCTTTTAGAAACATTCTGTCCAGGCCCAAAGACCCGACTGCTGTGTATATTTTAAATGTGACTGATGGGGTTTGTTCTGCGTTGAACTGACTCTGGACTGCTTGAGGATTTTTGTCCCGTGCCAAGTAACTTAACTCTCCAATTGCTCCTTTTTGTAGGGAAATCCGGAACAAAGGGTGTGTGTGTGTGTGTGTGTTCATTTCAGTGTGTTCATTTCTATCATCTGCAGTTTGAATTTGAAAAGTCTCTTGTTTTTTAGGCTTGATCAGATTCTTGTTGCTGTCAGGACTGGCCAGATTCTGGGCTCCCTCCCCAGTGGGTGGGTGGGCATCAGATGGTTCAGAGAGCTCCAAACATTGTGGGAAAGTAAGGGATGAAACGGTGCAGAGATTGGAAAGGCATGTCCCATTGACGTAAGCACTCAAGACTGGGGAGGAAGGCAGGTGGGGGAAGCATCTGTGATTAAATGAATGAGGGGGGATGGGAGTCAAAGGCAAATGGGTGTTGTGTGAGTGTTAAACTAAACAGCCTAACTGAGTCCGACCAATGGTCCATCTCAGCCCAGTATTGTCACAACCTGACATGTCAGCAGGGGTTTCAAATTCGGATCCAAATCCGGCTCTTCCGGGGTCTCTGGCAGAGGCCATCCCGGCATGCTACCTGTGAGACCCCCCCAAGCCCCCAGCAGAGGCCTCCCCCAGGCATGCTACCAGAGCTCCTGAAGTGGAGATGCCAGGGATTGAACCTTGGACCTTTATGGGGTCTGTTTCTGCTATCTCTGTCTCGCCATGGAGAGCTGTGGAGTCCCAAGGGGTTTACCTTGATGTGGATGAGGAGGAGGAAGTCTGCGCACTGCTGGGATCATTGAGGCCCACTACGTGAGCCTCCGACTCATGCCCATCCTGGTTGCTGAGGGCGAGCGCTGAGATGGTGGTGCCTTTATTGAGAGGCATTGTTAATTTATTATTATTATTATTAACAAACATTTATATAGCGCCAGCAGTGTACCTGGCACTTTACAAAGTAATAAAATAGACATGGTCCCTGCCCGTAGGGCTTACAATCTGAGAGACAGGAGCTGGGGGAGAGACTTAGGAAGGGGAACAGAGGGAAAGACAAGGGGTCTAACATTCATGAAGATGCGA
>QEPC01008553.1:258989-271722 GCA_003113815.1 Sphenodon punctatus | reverse complement strand
CGGAGGAGGCTCAGTTGGCCCCCACCCTCCTGTCGTTTCGACGTTTGCGTTAGACTTGGCTGTTCCGCCAGGCCTTAGGGGGGAAGGGGGTGAGTTTTTCTGACTTGTTTTAAAATTTGTAGATTTATTTTAAAATGTTTTATTGTTGATTTTGTGTGTGTGCGTGTGATGTTCGCCGCCCCGAGCTGCCTTTGGCCAGGAGGGACAGGATATAAGTTTTAAATAAACAAATAAATAATAGATGGAGGTCCACCCCCTCCTCAAGAAACCATCTCCTGATGCTGGAGTGCTTGCCAAATATTGCCCAGTCTCCAATTTGCCTTTCTTAGGGAAGGTGATCAAGAAGGCTGTGGCCATGCGGCTACAGAGACACATGGACTCCCAACAATATTTTGGGAAAATTCCAGTCTGGGTTCAAGTCTTCCCACGGGGTAGAGACCACACTTGTCAGGGTGTGAAATGATCTGCCGATGATCTTAGATTGAGGACAACTGGCCGTTCTGGTCATGCTGGACCTTACAGTAGCATTTGATACATTGACCATGGGTTGCTACGTCAGCAGCTGAGGGACGTTGCTGGTGTGATGGGAGCTGTCGATCGGTGTTTTTAGTCATACCTGGAAGGGAGGAGCTAATTGGTGGGGATGGATGGATGGATATGTCATCTCTAAGTGGCCTGTATTGCAGTGTTCCTCATGGTTCTGTTCTTTCCCCCATGTTGTTCAACGTATACATGCTGCCCTTTAGGGATTTCATGATCAAGCATGGGGTTGAGTATCATCAGTACACTGAAGATACACAACTGTATATCTCTTGCCCCGTGAGCCCTGCCAACTCAGCCTCTGCCTTGGAGGAATGCTTAAATGATATAACCGTCTGGATGCATCAGAGCTACCTCGTGCTCAGTCTGGGGAAGACTGAGGTGATGTTGGTGAGAACGGGCAGCTGATATAAAGATCTCTTGCCTCCTTTGGGCCTCTGAATGTGGGTGGGGGTCCTGGGCCAGGTAAAGAACTTGGGTGTCCTTTTTGACCATGCTCTGACCATGAAAACCCAAGTGTATGTGTATGTGTATGTGTGTGTGTGTATATATATATATATATATATATATATATATATATATATATATATATATATATATATATATACACACACATACATACATACATATATGTATGTATGTATATATATATATATATATATGTTATGCCCTTATTTATCCCAGGCTGACTTTGGCACGGTGACCCATGCCCTGGTGACGGAGGCTTGATTTTTGTAATTCCCTCTTCTGTGGGCTGCCGGCAGTGCTTACCTGTTGCTTGCAGCTTGTTCAGACTGTGGCAGGGCGGCTGCTGACTGGTTTGGGCAGCCACAATCCTATTACGCCCGCCCTGCATCGGCTGCCTGTGGAGTGATGGATTGAATTTAAGATTGCGCTGCTGGTTTTTAGGGCCCTGAACAGTTTAGGCCCTGGCTAATATTCGAAACCTGCTCCTGGAGTCTCTCACCGATGGGTATCTGCACTCCGGAACCACCCGCTCTTTGGGGGGTCCCACCACTGCGTCTTAAGTCGCCGGGCGATTGAGCTTTTGCTGTGGCGGCCGGGCCCCTCGGTGTGGAACTCGCTCCCCCCGGCTGTCCTACTCAGTTCCTCCCTCCATACCTTTAAAAAGAACCTAAAAACATATTTATTTTCTAGGCACTTTTAGGATCCACGGCCAGTTCCCTCAGTGTATTCTCTCCTCCCTTTTTCCTTCCACTATTTTAAAGTCTTTTATGGTTTTAAATGGTCTTAAATTGTTTTATTGTTTATATTTTATACTTCTGTAATATGAAGCGCTCCGAGTGCCATGTAAGACAGAGGGCGCTATATAAATAAGAGTATTATTATTATTATTATTATTTTATCTTTTTTGAGATGGGCCGACCAGAACTGCACACAATATTCAAGGTGCGGTTGCACCATCGATTCAATAGATTAGATAGAATAGGGCAAGCTTTGTAAATGGATGTAAGGGTTTAGTGTGCCTGGGTTTTGTACCTCCAGTAGCTCTTCTTTGAGATTGGCACTGTGGGGAAAGTTTCCTTGTAGTTTATTATTATTAGCATTTATATAGCGCCAGCGATGTACCTGGTGCTTTACAAAGAATAAGATAGACACAGTCCCTGCTCGAGAGCTCACAATCTAGAGACAGGGGGAGGGGAGACAGGGAAGGGGGAACAGAGGGAGGGACAAGGGATGCGACATTCATGAGGATGCGAGAGCTCAGGTGCATGTTCTTGGCTTGGTTACAGTAAGTTGGGAGTTTGCAGATAGCAGGTGGGGGATAATCCTGGGTGGGGATGATTAGCGGGAGTTAGGAAGGGCGGAGCGGAAGAGGTGGGTTTTGAGGAGGGATTTGGAGGTGTGGAGGGAGGGGGGGGGCAAGGCGGATGAGAGCAGGGAGGGAGTCCCAGGCGTCTGGGGCAGCGAGGGAGAACTTTTCTTTCTTATTCTTGGAACTCTTAATGGTCTGAATAAAACCCCTTGAGAAGGAGGTCTGCGGGGCTATTCCTTTTATTATAAGCTTCTGGAGTCGGAGCTGGCTGGGTCAGGCGACTCCTTTTCTGAGAAAGTGCCGATATGCTCTTTAACGGTCGCAAATGGGGAAGTATTTCACTTGGATTTCATCCAGCTGGATCAGGGAGCGGGGGCGGGGGGGGGGCACTTTGAAAATGTGTACAAGCTCCGAGGGCCGCACACAAGCTGAGAGCAGGGGGTTTTAAGGGGTGCACTCCAGAAAAGGAGGGTCCAGTTCATAGCTCTGTGCCCCTGCTCCTTGTGTGCTGACCCTCATCTCTGCTCCCTTCCCCTGAGCTCACTCGTTCAGTGCTTGGGGTAGAAATTGGATCCAGGAATTGCCAAGAAGCCAAATACTGACTAGCCACGGGCTGCATTTCCCCCCTCTGCTCTAGCAAGTGACTCTCAAACTTTCCCACCTGTGCCTCCCTTCCCATTGTCCATGGGTAGCCACGGCGCCTTCCCCCATCACCCACCCACCTTGCTTCCCCTCCGACACGCCTAGGGTTTCCCTTTTCCCCACCTGGCACCCCAACGTTTTGGAGATTTCTCTTACCTCTGAGTGGAACTCAGTGTTCATCAGCTCTGTCGGCTGCTTCTCCTCTGCCCCAAGAATGCCACCCGCGCCACCCCAGGGCATCCGTCCAACCAGTTTGAGAGCCATTTGCTCCGCAGAGCATCATCCTGGCACAGTGGGTCACTGCTAATTCAGTAGTGACACCCCCCCCCCCATTTAAACCATAAATCCCCCGTCTTCCAGCACCTTGGGCCCCACTAGAGAGATGAGGTGTAATAATTAACACAATTAGCCCTAGCGTACAGAGCATTGACACACAAACATACCCCATGTCTTCCAAAGGCGTTCTGTTTGAATTCGGTATTAACTCTGTCTGATTGCATGCTCCCCCCCCCCTTTACAGTGGCCTAAATGTTTGCATTGCTGGGGTGGCCCAGTACGAGCGGCAAGCTATCTGACTAGGGTGCAATTTAACCTCCCGCTGCTCCCTTCAGTGACATCCCCAACCGCTCAAAACTAGGTCAAATCTCTTCCTTCCCAGTGACACGCAGGATCAAGGGTGGCCGGGGACTGTTCTCTGCTGGACAGTGTAACAACTCTTCTGCCGCTAGACTCATTCTAACTAGGTGATGCCCCTCCTCCTGGAGTTTTGTGGTGTCATGGCGCTCTGTGGGGACAGCGCCACACAAGGAAGGGGGCTGGGGAATGCCTTAACTATGCCCCTTTTCTGACATAACCCTGCTCTCTTGAGCGTCATGACTAGGGCTGAAACTCAGTCTTGATTTTTCTCCTCGATTCTCACTGAGAATCACGGTTCTCGACTCCTTTTTAGTGAGAATTGATAAGCAAGAAAATAGCTGTTTCTCGACACTATCTCGGCCGAGAATTTTTCTTGTTTTACTGTGATGACTGTTTACTACGATGTACCACATACCACATACTAATTTACTGTTACCGCGTGTACCATGTTCATCCTAGTAATACGCATGCGCAAGATGGCTGCCCTTTTCCAAGTTGGCGGTGATGCTACTGGCGCCATCTTGGAAGAGGGCTGCACATGCACAGAACAGCTCCAGTGGGCATTTGTTGCGCATGTGCGTTGGCAGGACGAACATAGTGCACAGTACGTGGTACACGGTAGATCAGTATACGGTACACGGTAAATCATGGTAAATGGAGAAAAATTCTTGACCAAGGTGTCTAACCATTACTGAGATCATCCCGCAATCTCGGTAACAATTCTCAAAGGTTATTTCTGCCCTAGTCATGACCTCATGTCCGGGTGGGGCGGGGGGAGAGCACATCAGGGAATGGGCATGGGAAAGAGGCTCTCGCCCCAGAGAGCCCAGCCCAGGTTTGAGGGGCTTGGCTTGGGGGCTCCCAAACTGAATCGAGCCCGATAGCACCAATTGGGTCATTCCAGGTTTGCTTCAGCATGTCTGAGTCTAAATGGTAAGCTCTTGAGTTACGGGGCCAGGCCAGTGTTGAGCGAAAGGGCAGCAGCCTGTGGGCCCCCTAGTGCTCGCGTAGATCCAGGAGAGCGCTGCACCTCATGTCGGATGGCTAGTGTGAACCCATTGCTCCATGTGTCAAATCCTTTAATGAAGCTAGGCTACGTTTAGCCAGAGAAGCTCTCCGATCCCAGAACCTGTAGGTCCAAGCTAGCTATCGGCAGGAAGAAGAGCCAATTGCTCAGCCAGATGGAGCATAGTCAACCACCTTGTGACCCGAGGAGAGTCTTTCCCTGTAATTGCCTTTAGTTTGCCTCTTGTATGCTTAATTGTGCAGATTCAATTACATAACATTCAGAAGCCGCAGTGAGTCACCGGGCTGCCCCTGTGATTGGCGGCAACTCCCCCAAACCGGCTTGTCTGCCCAGCACTTAGCGGAACTTGTAATTGCAACCATGTGAGAGGCCGAGGACATTTTTCCAATTCCAAGGAGTTCAGCAGAGCGATCTTGGATGAATCAAGCAGAAATAAATCACTCCGCAAAGGGTGTTGTCCTAGCCTGTCTCCCTTTAAACTGTATTTAGTGTCCTATATTCCCGCGTTCTCCCCATACCCCTGAATGCTATTGTTACATCCTCTCTGGATTTTAGTCCAGCACACATTTGTGTCTTAATGCAGCTCAGGACAGCTAACAAAGCATAAAAACACAATAAAAATATAATATAAGTACATCATATTTCATTTCATATGGAGGCGTCAAATTAAAAAATACAGCAAAACCCTTCCACCCTAACCCAGTCCTCCCACCTTTCATCCGTTTCCCTAACCAAGCGCCAGGTGGAACAGCCAGTTCTTGCATTGTCGTTGAAAGGAGGAGAGGTCCGGGGCCACTCAGGCCCGTGCCGGGAGGGAGTTCCACGGCCTTGGTGTGGACACCAAGAACTCCCCCTCCATAGTCGCCCCCTTGGGGACTTTGAGAAAAGCGCTCCCGGTCGACGGCAGCAGTCAATCCAGAACCCAGGATGTGAGGTGGTCCCACAGATAGGTAGGGTCAAAGCTGCGTAGGGCTTTATAGGGCCGATGGGAACTTCATTCTAGCCGCCTCTTGATCCCATCTTGTGCCTTTTTAACTTGGCCAAGGTTCTGCCATCCGGAGCCTCTTCCTCTCCCATTACACTAACCACATTTCTGCCTCTGCACTTGAGACTTCAGTCTTCTCTTGCACCTCATCCTCGCCTTTTAAAGCTCTGCCCAGCTCCCTTCCCATCCCATGCATCTGAAATTTCATTCCATCCATCCCGTCTATCTCCCGACGGTTCCATTCTTCGTCTCTTCCGCCTTCGTGCGCGCTGCTTGGTGCGCTGGGACACCATTTAACAATGTTCCGCAAGCACAGCCCGTCTTCTCCTTCCAGTCGCTCCCACAAAACCCATCTGTTGTGCAAGGACCTTCAAGTCCAATCAGACAGTTCGCCGCGGTTGTGTTTATAGCTGGCAAGACGTGTAAGACGGGAACCTTGACTTGATCTGTTTGTGCATTTCAAATACGGACAAATGCCACGTGTGGTACGGCACTTTACATGCTCTAAGCATGGAATCTATTCTTATAGAATCCTAGAGTTGGAAAGAACCTCAGAGATCCATCAAGTCCAACCCCTTGCTCAGTGCAGGAAATTCACAGCGACCGCATCCCCAACAATGGCCGTCCAGCCTCCAGCGGAGGAGAGCCCCCAACCGCCCTACGCAATCTGTTGCACTGTCAAACAGCTCTTACCGTTAGGAAGTTCTTCCTCATGTTGAACCGAGATCTGCTTTCTTGTAATTTGAGCCCATTATTTCTAGTCTTGCCTTCAGGGGCAAGAGAGAACAAGTCTTTGCCACCCTCTCTGTGACAGAGAGGAAGACTATCATGTCTCCCCTTAGTCTGTACGGGGGCAGGCTGGTTAAGGGAGCCTGGCCCTGTAAGGAGGGTTAGCGCTGGCCTGAATGCAGCACTTGGACTGGGAGGTAAGGGGAGGGCCCTGGTTCAAGTCTCACTTTAGCCATGTACTCACTGAGTAACTGTGGGCCAGTCACAGATCTCTCAGCCTAACCTAGCTCACAGGGTTGTTGTGAGGATTAAGAATTGCATTAAATTAGTTAATGTTCCAGTTAATAAGTTAAAGAATTGTAAGCCACTCTGAGCCTAAGGGATATTAGGGTGGGATAACAAAAAAATCTTAAATAAATAATATGCCTCAGCTGGGCTAGCCTCCAGAGCCGGGCAAGCAAGAGGATAATGCGGGCTAGGTGACCCTGGGCGTGGCTGATCCAGCCCAGAGGGCTAAAAGGCTAAGCCTGCAGCTCTCTGAGGAGAGAGAAGGCGTGGAGGAGCCAGGAGCAAGGAAGGGCTCTGCCTCTCAGCTGGCTACAGCAGGGACCAGGCCTGGCCTTACCAGCGTAGCCTGGGGAAAGAGAGAGACTCTATCTGAGGGTGACAGGGAGATGATGGAGCCAGTAGCCTAAGCCAGATGCTGGAGGATTGGAGGGGGCGACAGAGCCGGTAACTTGAGGAGAACCCGGCCGCAGGCGGGACTTTGCCTGGCCGGGGGGAAAGAACTGTTGGTGATAGATTGGACCTTTTGTAAATCAAGGACGCTAGGAAAGAAGGTCCCATGTGGGCCTGGGTTCTTGAGGGACTGATCCTGCAGACACTTTCCCCTCAGGGACCTGGCCCTGGTTCAAGATCCTATGTAGCTAGTCTTCAAACCAACCATTTTAAAAAATATTTTTTTAAAGAAAGGTTCACTTTTCAATTCGGAGAGTCTTGGAAGAGAAAGAGGGTGGTTTCCGCGCTGGTCCCAAAAGTAAGAGATGGAAACAAAGTAGCTCCGTGTGAACCAACTTCTGTTGGTGAGAGTCTGCAGGCGGGGGGGGGGGCAGGGCCCTTCCTCAGGCACGCAAACAGACAGAGCGATGCAGGACATTCATCTACAGGGGCAGTTACTTGGGAGGTAGCTGTTTTAAATACAATGCGGGGACACCAGTAATCAAATGGTAAAATAGATGACGGCTCGCGATGTGCCTTCCCTACGTTGCAGGCAGTCGTTGGGAGGGAGCAGTTCAGCAAAAAGCCATTAGCGTTTCGAACATCAAAATACAATGAAGGAAAATCAAATTGAAAAACAAAGTAAATGCAAGGGAGGGGCCCTATCGTAAGATGGAAAGACAAGCGTAAAGGGCATTTTATAACATTTAGATAGAATCCTAGACTTCGAAGGGGGTTTCAGGGTCATCTAGTCCAGCCCCCGCTTGGATGCAGTACGGCGACAGCTACATCATCACTGACAGACGGTTTGTCCAGACTCGGTTTGAAGAGGGAGAGCCCGCGACCTCTCTAGGCAGCTTGTTCCACTGCCGCACCGCTCTTACCGTTAGAAAGTTTCTCCTGGTATTTCACCGAGAGCTACTTTCCTGCTGTTTGCTTGTTTGCATTTATACGCTACCCTCCCCCCGCCCCCCTTTCCCATAGAGGCTCAAGGTGGCTCACAATTCATAAAACAATGACAGTAAAATCCAAGGAATAAAATCTCCCACCGTACCCAAAAACCCAACCAACCCCATCCCTGCCCTCCAAATGCTTTTTCAGATCATTTTTTTTTACACTGCTTCCGGAAGATGCTTGGAAGTGAACTTCCTGGGGAAGGGAGTTCCACAAAACCAGGGCGGCATCGGAGAACGCCCTGCTGTGCCCCCCCATCCCACGGACAAGGGTAACGGAGAGATCCTGCAAGAGGGCGTTCCCAGCTGACGCTGTGGGTTGCAGTGGGACACAGCAGGACAAGGCAGTCTTTCAGACGTATGGGACCCAGACCCAAGTTTGGGGCTTTAAAGGTCAAAACCAACCCCTTGAATTGAGCCCACTAGTTCTAGTTCTGCCCTCTGTAACTGGCCATTGTAGGCCAACAGGCAAAATGCTCCACCTGGGCACAGAAGGAGACGCCGTAGGAAAGCCACGGGCCAAGGCTGGGTGCTGGCCGCTCACAGGAGGTGCCTCTGCACATCTTAGTGCCACTTTCAGACCCAGCTAGCCTGCAAATGCCTATAGGCAACACAGAGGCTGAGGTTGGACACTGGCTACAATGGAAATGCCAGTAGGGAGCGTACATGGAAAAGCCACTGGCCAGGTGCTGCGGAAGGGCCAGGGGGAAACACGGTGGCAGACAAGAAACATTTTAAAAGCCTTTTATTGATATCACAAAAATCATTTAAAAATTATTCACCACCTGGAAGTTGATAGCCTGGAAGAATGAATTAACTTATTTATTACAGACTAGCTTTTGCCATAATCCACAATTAAGACATTAAATAAACAATAAAACATACCAGTTTGGCCTAGGACCTCATAAAGGCCAATTACAAACTGGTTTTATACATAATTTAGTCTAAAACGACTAAGAAGTCCTTACTCCAGTCAGAGCATAAACACAGCAACTCCCAACTCGAGACAAAAAAAATATTCAGTAGCCTGAAATTAAATATAAAACTTCCATTACTCCTCTCACGTAAAACATACAGCATAAAACAAAAATGCAAGTCTGTACAAAACATAAAACCATAACTTATTAATCAAAAATGTTTGCCGTATTTCCTCAGCGCGCGAGGCAGAAATGGCAAGACGATTCAAAAATACCTCATTGTCATTTTGAAGAATCCATATTACTTTCTCATAATTAGTTTTTTTTTTTTTTTTTAAAGAAAACCAAGGTGGGTACAGTTGTAAAAATTGTTGCCTAATATCAGCAAACAAGGGAGACACAAGGATGTAATGAACTGTGTCCTCAATAATGCCAGAACAATTGGGACAGAATCTTTCCTCCCTTGTTTTCCCGCAACCTTCATTCTTCTAGCGCAGCCGTGGGCATAAGCCTGGAAGAAAAAAACGGATCCGGTGGCTGTTTCTTCCCATGCTTTGCCGCGGCAGTGAGCTGCAGCAGGGGGTGAAATCCTGCGAAGGGGCAGATGGTGGAGAAGGCCGCCTGCCTATTGATTAGGCTGGTCACGCTGTACTTGTGCGTGGGGGCGGCACAGATGTACAGCTACGACACACCAGGGGTTGCTCATTTATTAGGCTCTACACGCTAAACGTGTGAGTGGGGGCTGTACGGACTGATCCCAGACTCCAGTGGCACCTGCAAAGAGGGCGTTTGTCAACACCCAAAGGTTGAGAAATTTTGGGAAAATGAGCATCCACTGTTGGTTGTCTTTGATCCTTTTTTTACCCTGTGAGTTCCTTCATTTATGAAAGGATCGCTTGGCTTCACCAACATCGTTTCCACAAGGGAATTCGGTGCGCTAAATGAAGTGCATCACACGCTGCGATTGGCATGTCTCAGTTCCTTGTGTTCTGTTAGCGACACCCTCTGAGTGTCAATAACCGTTGTCGTAGAGCTGTGTTGGCAGGTTTTACAGCTACTTTCCTGTTTGGGCGAGGGTGTCCTGGGTAGTAGGGAAATGTGCCTCGGATACGCCATTCCGTGAGGTGGTTTGACGAACGGGAGAGAGGACTCCGGGGTCTGGAGAATTTCTGTTTACAAAAGGCCTCACTTGGTATAATTTAATATTGTACGATGAAATGAATTAGCCTTTTGAACAAAGAATTAATATCATGGTTAATTTGTTTCCTTTTTCAAGTGGGCTCTTTAAGTTGCTTCTAGACTTTATTTTAAAGTTACTTTATAACTGCTTTGGGGATGCTCCAAATATGATACAGTTTGCTGCAGAAGTTGAAATGGATTAGTCCACCGAACTCAGCCCCCAAAATATGACTCTCCTCGCCAGTGTCCGGGCATGCCAAAGCTCCGTGCGATCATGGGGCAACACCCTGAACATAATGAGAAAAACCTGGGCAGGGCTCCATTTCCTCCTTGATAAAAGTGTGTTCTCTTACGGGGGGAGGGAATAGTAAAATCTCCTCTTTCCAGGCTCCTCCAAGATTCCTCTCCTAAGTGGGATTTTCCCACCTTTTAGAGTCAAGAGAGTCCCAGAGCTGGAAGGGATGGGTCATCTAGCCCAGCTCCCCTCCGTATGGTGGGTAAGACCCACCATATTCCAGACATCAGTGAGGAGCCCATCATACCCTTCCCAATGAGACCCCTAGCTGTATGCGTCACATTAAAAAGTCTTTAGGTATTAATTATTATTATTATTTATTTATTATTCCTTCCTTCCTTTCTCTCTCTCTCTCTCCCTCTCCCGAATTTGATCTCATTACATGGCTATTTATCAGGGTGCAAGCCGTTAGCACCGGCACAGGTTCCCTTGATGCGAATGGGACCTGCACCAGCATAAAAGGGGACATAGCTCTGGCTCTATGCATGGAAGCCTGCGCTGCCGGTCGTTCCATGGTATTCAAGCTATTCCACGGACAAAAGGAGTTGTACTTCCTTGCCTTTTTGTTTCTTTTGGAAGATCCTTATTTGAGCTGGCCTCTAATTTTCTAATGTCAATACATTCTTTTACAATCCCAGCCTTGTCATGGATTGTCGCCAGGGATGCACTAAACACAGGAAATACGATTAGAACATGCTTTGGCCCCAATCCAGATAGCACCGGTTAGCAGTTAGCGCAGGCACATACCCCTACAGAGAAGCCTATGCAATAGAAAGAACCTGTTCCTAAATGAAGGTAAGTACGTACCAACCTGCTCCATTCTGGATTCATTTTGAGGAGGCTTATACATTTTATATGCCTTTTCTCTGGACTGAACGCTTGGCATTAAATGATCTACATCTAATTCTCTTTATTTAATGCCGAAAACCATGAAATAGAGGGAAAGCAAAAGTTGGGTGTCCTGGTGTCTCTGAAAAAGAACCATGAAATGAGTGAATGTAAATTAGTATTTCTAGCTTATTTTAAAGAAATAAGTCACATGGGCCACTTTGACAACTAGCGCAAGCTCCGAGGGCCATATACATGTTAGGGATGGAGGCACTTCAGGGGGGTGCCCAATAAAAGGAGGGTCTAGATGATGGATCTGTGACCTAGATCTGTCCCCTATCCTTGTGGTCATGCTCTCATCCGTGCTCCCTTATCCTGAGCTCCGCCTTTCAGTGCTTGGGGGTAGGAACTGGATCCAGGGACTGGAAAGGGGCCAAATAAAAACTTGCCATGAGCGGCATTTGGCCCCGGAATTGAAGTTTCCCGTTCCTGCTGTATACTTTCCTCACCAACAACATTATTATTATTTATTTATTTATATAGAGCCAGCAATGTACCTGGCGCTTACAAAGAACAAGGTAGACACGGTCCCTGCCCGAGAGCTTACAATCTAAAGACAGGGGGAGGGGAGACAGGGAAGGGGGAACAGAGGGAGAGACAAGGGATGCAACAATCACGAGGATGTGAGAGCTCAGGGACACGTTCTTGGCTTGGTTATGGTACATTGGGAGTTTGCAGATAACAGGTGGGGGATAATCCTGGGTGGGGATGATTAGCAGGAGTTAGGAAGTGCGAAGCGGAAGAGGTGGGTTTTGAGGAGGGGCTTGAAGGTGTGGAGGGTGGGGGCAAGGTGGACGAGGGCAGGGAGAAATAGTTTTTTTAATCCCAATCCTGATCTTTTTATTACTTTAATTTTGCCAAGGTTGGATGCTAAAAATCAGTTACCCCCCAACTCATTTTTTTTTAACACACACAGTCTAATTCTGACTTCATTGAAGTCAATGAAAACTTAGCCGATGGCCACACTCAATCCCAGGCGGGATCCGCGCAGGACCCACACGGGATCTGCACCCTGGAGATACGTGCAGGGCATGGGATCACCCCCCATTGACTGCAAAAGTGTCAGGATTGCACTCTCTGTTTCACATTCTCAGTGCTGGCAAGTTTGGGTTTCAAGTTGCATTTTAAAATTATTCTTTGGAAATTTTTTTTTTTCTTTTTTTTTTTTAAAGTTCAAACCTTTCTACTTGTCCTAGACTTTCTAAAAAGCCTGTTTACATAAAATTTAAATTTTGGACCAAATTTATTTGTTTTTATTTCTGTCTGACCTTTCCCAAAAGCTCAGGGCAGCTTAATTATTATTAACAAACATTTATATAGCGCCAGCAGTGTACATGGGACTTTACAAAGTAATAAAATAGACAGGGTCCCTGCCCCTAGGGCTTACAATCTGAGAGACAGGAGCTGGGGGAGAGACTTAGGAAGGGGAACAGAGGGAGAGACAAGGG
>QEPC01008553.1:230248-249218 GCA_003113815.1 Sphenodon punctatus | reverse complement strand
CCCCCCCCCCCCCCCCCCCCCCCCCCCCCCCCCTCCCCCCCCCCCCCCTCCCCCCCCCCCCCCCCCCCATCCGTCCTCTCTCTCTCCCTTCTCTGTGTTCATTGATGGGGTCAGCATCCAGCCCATCGCTCAGGCACGTACCCTAGAGTTCATCTTTGACTCCTCCCTCTCCTTTAAACCTCAGGGGCCAAATAAAAACTAGCTCCCAGCCACATTTTGTAGCCCAAATTTTTGGCAACCTAGATGTTAACATAGGTTGGGTTTTATGATTTCTGTTAAAAAATGAACTACGAAAAAAGCGACATGAATGCTACCTCAGAGATGCCTATTTCAGCATGGTGATCATAAGAACCTTAAGTTTGGGATCTGATGGTAACATTATCTCACCCAGATTTCAGATATAAGCTTAAACGTGGCCCTTGTACTGACTGGGGCAAGGTAGCATTACTAGGAGAATCATAATGGTGAACTACAAATCGCATTAAAAGGTTGATCCTTTTCCACTTCTTTATACTTAATATAAATATTCAATAATAATACCTGGAAATCTGCCTTTCCCATCAGGTTTTCCCTAGCTTCCCATTCGCTTAGTCTGCTCCCTGATTTATGCCCAAGTCGTCTTTTCGCCTGGAACTAAGTTAAGCGCGTGCACTTGCGATGTCTCGACTTCATGAACGTCTCCCTGTCCCTTACCCTGAGCGTGATCTTTCAGTGTTTGGGGGTAGGAACAGGATTCAGAGGCCACATTCAGGAATGGGGAATGGGCCATATTTGGCCCCTGGGCCCGAGGTTCCTCACCCCCTGCTTAAGGACTAGTACCTTTAAGTAAACTACCTTTAAAGACAAACCCTTTAAGAACTTGTACTGTTATTATTATAATTACAATAATTTTATTATAAACATTTATATAGCGCCAGTCATGTGACCTGGAGCTGTACGACTTCTGCTCCTGTGGGCGGTCTATTTTACCACCTTCTGTTGACTCCTTTTTCTGTGTGTTCATGCTGCCCCATTGCAACAAACAGGCTCATTATTTTCTATTTCTGTTTTCAGTCACAGGGCCGTTGTTGGAGTTACAGATTGCATACGTATGCCGAGAAACGTTACAGGTATGGTACTTCTCTCGCCGCAGAAAATGACCTCTGTTTTATATGCCCGTAGGGAGATAAACTTCTCCAGAAGGAGGTAGCTGTGGTATCGTTTGTATTTTCCGACATTAGGAATAACAAGTAAAAATGACATCCCTTTGCTAGAAATTATTTTATTGATTTAGATTTTGATCCCACCCTTTCCCGCGGGTCTCGGGGCGGCTCACAGTTAAAACGATACAAAATTCCCGTTAAATTCCCCACCTGCCAAACCCTAAACCCACGTGCTTAAAGCGTGACCGGATAAATAGGTCTGACGTTGGGGCCAAGCAGGAGGTTAAAAAAGCCCCTCCGAGAGGGCGGCGAGAAGACCGGCTGGCCCGAAAAGATGCAAGACGTCGCTGTGACTCGCTTTGTCCTTAGCCCGGGCTGTGACCTCAGACGTTTTCCAAGCTCAGAGCCCAGGCTAACCCAGCGTGGGGGGCAATCCTAGGCCAACGTCCGGCGGCACTTGCTCAGCCGTGAGGTGAGGTCGGGTTGAGAGCGGGCCACCGCGGGCCGTTGTCACCTCTGTGTTTGCCCGTTGCCTCCTGGAGATTCAGTTGAAAATTGCAAGATTAAATTTCTGAAGAAACTGGTTCCCAGGGTTAGTATAAATTGCGAGGCGATTAAAATGACAGGCATATGGTGCCGCTCACCTTTTACCGATCAGTCTTTCGCTCAGCACTTTGTATCGCAGTTCACACACACACACGCTGATTCTGCAAAGGGATGTTCACACCCATAAGAATCTGCGTTTGTGCGTCCCATTGAAAGACCAGAGCCGCAGGTGGCGATCCAGGACTCGTAGCGCCTGCTCCAGACCACGTGGTTTCAGGATTCAAGCTTTCGGTTCTGATCCTGCTCATGTTTTAAAGGTGTGATTTGTCCCAATGAAGGGTCTGCTTACAACATGCTTAAGTCTTTGCAGGATTGGGGCCTGGTGGTTATGAGTAGGGTGGCCACCTTCCAGGAGAAAATGATCCAGAAAGGCACTGGGCGGGGCCGTGCCATAAGGGGTGGAGCAAGAGGGACTCTCCCGCCCCCTTTTGATAAGGCCACACCCCCTGTAGAGCAGAGCGATAGCATGACCCTCCAAAGTGGGCATGGTAGGGGGTCTCTCCGCCACTTCCTGGTGTGACCATGCCCATTCTAATGTCACGATCGGCCCTTCTAGGATAGCAGCTAACCTGGGGAAATCTGGATTTCCCTTGGTGCCCAGAGACAGGGCTCTGGGGTGAACACCCCCTCACATTCTCACCAGTGTGCAGACAGTACAGTCATTTACAGCGGGCAGATTTTCTCCGCTAGCCCCTTCTCACAGGATGGGGCCGCCAGGGAGTAAGTTGCTGCAGGATTATGGCCCAAATCAGCCGACTCAGGGAATGAGCTTATAGTGTTCTTCATTTCACAGTGTACCTCCATAACAGCCTTTCAGGTCAGGCAGCCTCCGTCTGGGACCGCCTTACACCAAGCCACTGCACCCCTTTCCCTCAAGGGCTCCCAGGCCCTTTACTTGCTTCCCTAGCAGTCTCTCAGATACGCCTCCTTCAGGAATATTCAAGCCCCTTAGCTGGGTTTAGCACAGAGCTCTCCTTAACTTTCCTGGCTCCTTCTGAGCGTCCTTACGCTGTTTATCCACTCTGGTGGCTTTCCTCACACCGTAGCACTCTCTAGGGCTCTGGCAGCTTCTCGCAGCACACTGCCATGCTCTGCCGGCCCTCTCTGTCTGTCTCTCTCTCTCTCTGACTGCACTGGCATGGCTGCTCGCTTGTATAGCTGGAGCCCTGCCCCAAGCACTTGGGACTTCCTGAGGCAGCCATTTTGGGACTAGCCTGTGGCCATTTTAACTCTGTCAGGACACAGCAGTCCCTTGTGGCTCTTCCCAGCCACACCCCTGTTCTCCCTTCATTCACTTGCTGCTCTCCCTGTCTTGGGCACCACAGCGTGTGCCCCACTCTCCTGCTGTCCTGGCTGCTTCCCTTTTCCATGGACCCTTGTTTCCAGGACCCTGGACAGCTCACAGTGAAAACCCCCTCTGCTCCAGGCGACTGTCCTCTCCAGTGGCCTGTTGCAGACTTCCCGTTCTTCAACCTTTCCCTTTTTTATACCCCCTCTAAAGGGGCGGGGCTAGTGTTGGGCAGACTGGCCTTAAAGGGCCATGGCCTGCTCATCACAGACTCCAGAACCCAAAGACTTGGGGTCAGACCCCAAGAGGCAGGAACTCTAGTTACAGATGTTCTTGTAATTTGTTACAACTGACATGGCGACTTGGTGCAACCATTGTTTAAGATAACATCTGACTTGCTGCACAAGAAGCTAGTCCCCAGTAAGCGATGGTGAGTCATTCATAACTAAAATGAATACTTTTATAACCTATCATTATTTTGTGGCAGTAAATGCTAGAAGGTTGCAGGGGAGGAACACTTGGGTTTTGGCTATTAAAATCCTGGTTCATTTTATGATTGTTAAACATTCAAACCTCCTGCTTCAGGCTGTAAACGCCTGAGGTTTGGGCCTTGGGAAACCATTCTGACACCTTATTACTACATCTTTAGTAGATCCGAAATGGATATCTAATTTAGTATTCGTAGGTAATTCCTGCATTTTTAAGTACTATGCCAGGTGCCTGTTCACTGATGAAGTATCTGAGTACTCCCAAAATTGGTAATTTCTGTTGCCGATTCCCCTCCCCCAATTACGATAGGTAAATCGGGATGGAATTCACTTGCTGCTAGGATTGGGAAAAATTGAGACAGGATGTCGTATTCTGGGAGTGGATATTGACATTCGGGTACCCAAATCATGCACTAATCAGGTATCCGTTAGTACCCAAATGTTGCAAGTCGATTCGGGTACCGGAAATTCACTGACTCTACCAGTTTTTGCGGGTACTTGTTTTTGCATAGTGTGTAAACAATAGACAATGTTCACCTTCCTGTGAAGCATTGAGTATGCTGGCTCCTGCCAGTGCCCAAATGCAAGGCTGAGTAATTAACTTGGTATCTCTCTACCTACCATCTTAGTTAAGTATATTGCTATCCATGGTTTACCGACATTGCAAGACTCGTGATGACTCAAAAGAGCCAGGGTTCAGAGTGCCACCAGAAATGAGACCAAAGTTATTTATAACTTAAACTTTAATACCTGATTGTAACCAAGCCAAGCACACGCACCTGAGTCTTCGCATCCGCCTGAATGTTTGTCTCTCTTCTCCCCTGTCTCTCCCACTGTCCCCTCTTCCTGTCTCCCCCTCCTTGTCTTTTAGATTGTAAGCCACAGGCAGGGACTGCGTCTATTTCTATGTTCTGTAAAGGCACGCAGCTGGCGCTATACAAATGTTTATAATAATAATAATAATAATTTCGGTATATCTGCTTTACATAGAATTATAGAGTTGCAAAAAGGGAAATTCAAATTTTGGCTCAAAAATTTCTGAATTTTGTAATGTAAATGTGCCTTATTTGTCATTCATCAATTTGAGGCCTCTTTAAGTTAAAACTAAATAAAGGTGAAGACTTTAACAAGCTGTTAACAAATCCGCATATTAGGTTTAGAGTTGGAGAGATAAGCATTGCTTTCTGACGTTACATGGAAGGGGCAGGAACTTGCACAGTCATGACCGTGGCTCTGTAATTGCAGGAATTAGCTCCTGTCAGAATGCACTAAATCCCCTTTTGTCACGAGAACACACGTCCTTGTTTGGGGACCCGGTAATGCGTGAGTGTTCTCGCGGGCTAAAAGGCGATTGGTGCATTCTGACAAGCACTAATCCCCGCAGTAACAGAGCAAGTTCCCGCCCCTCCCATGTAATGTCGAAAAGCAGCCAAAGAGCTGAGAAGCCAGATGTTGAATTTCTTAAATGCTGCAATTTCAAGACTTCTGATTTAGAAAGCAACCAGGTTTAAATGATGTTACCAATAATGGGATCGACTCTGTGTAGCTCTGCCATGTGTCACCATGAGACAAATTTGATTTTCCTGTTGGTTTGCTTTTAGGGTCTGTCTTATTTGCACGTGAAAGGCAAAATGCATCGAGATATTAAGGTAAAGAGAATCTCTACAAACTCTCAAATTTTTGTCTGAAATGTTAAATAATATATATATATATGTCTATTTCAAACGTCGTCGTTTTAGAACATAAACTTTTTGAATGTTTTGCTTCAGGGTGCAAATATTCTGCTAACAGACCATGGAGATATAAAACTAGGTAAGCAAGATTAATTTATTGCTGAAATGGAAGACAAGTTGGGTGGTGGTGGTTGTTTTTCCCCAATTGTTCCTCGTATCAAAAGGTGACACGTTAGAGTCTTTGTTTTAGCGAGGCAGACTACGGACGTTTGTTGTTCTTAGCAAATGAAGGCAGTTAAGCCTTGTAATCACTTAGATACTGTGGTTTTGCTTGGTCTCTGATAGCACAGTGCTTTCCTAGTGTGCAGGTGTTAAATGCTAATTTCTGTAAAATGTAATTTTATTTTAATTCACCTTTTTTCTTTTTTTCCCCAGCTGATTTTGGCGTGGCAGCAAAAATAACCGCCACCATTGCAAAGAGGAAATCTTTTATCGGTACCCCTTATTGGTAATAAATTGCTTTGATTAAAAGCATGAGTACTTACAATCAAAAGTTACTGTTTACAAATTATGCTGAGAAGTCTGATCAGGCAAAGAGCACAGTGAAGTGGTCTAGGGCTTGGGCAAGGAAGTGACAGCTTTATAATTGATCTGCTTTGTAATATTGGCCGTGCAAAACAGACAACTCTGCTGATCGAGTACAATCCTCATTTCCTCCCTCCCCTCTTCTGTTCCGTGTCCTGGATGGGAAATCAGTCCCGTACTATGCCTTCCTTCTCTCACCAGTCCCAGTATTTTTACATTCAAGGTAAACAATATCTCCAGAAAGAACAAAGATAAAACTTTTTACTGAGCTGTTGAAATTCCCAGCCAGTCAAAATTTGCACTTGGAAGCATACATGGACTATTTATTTATTTATTTATGAATTCTGTAGCAAAGTATTTCAGTCATTTCCCTAACAAATTCTAAAGTTAGTTTTTGGGGTTTCCTCCTTTTTTGGGAAACGGCTGAAACCACGACTGATCTACACATCACTTGCACTAACTTCCACTTCCCCGTAGCACGTTCTCTCCTCCCTCTTGACTTGAGCTGAAATGAGTAGCTGCAAAAAAAAATGGCTGTACTGTCAGATTTCTAGTGCCTGAATCGACTAAAAAAGTTTGGGTAAAAATTAGTCCCCAATTTCAACCCGATTGAGGTACCTGATGGTTCCAAGAATGTTGACTTCCGGGTTCCGGAATGCTGACTTCCAGTCCCCATTATTCACGTTTCCGTTCTGATTTACTGATTGGTAATCAAACAAATTGATACTGGAAATGACCGATTTTTTGGAGGGGGGGTAATCAGGGTTCCCGATTGGGACTCCGGTAGCCAGCTGAATACCCGAGACAGTACTTGAATATGTGGCTATTACCCACGGGTACCAAATTGACGTGCCCAATTCAGCTCTACAGTCTTTCTCCTCCTTTTTGAAATTGTTTGAAACCGATTTTACATTGTTTTATTGTCTGGATTCTGTGAAGCGCTCCGAGCAGCAGCGAAGCAAGGCTGCGGCAGGCCTGCGCTAGCATCGCAGTGATGGGGGGAAAGGGGTTCTTTCTCAGGCCATTTTAACCTGTTTGTTGGGGAGGCAGGGAAACTTTTGTCGGAGCAATAGCGGCTTTGTTCATACGGCAATTAGCGCCCGGGGGAACACGCTTCCGCTTTTGTCCTGCGAGAACACCCATCCTTGTAAATGCTACTTTTGGGGACCCGGCCATGCGCGAGTGTCCTTGCGGGATAACGGCGGACTAGCCCGTTCCCACGTGCGCTAATTCTTGCGAGAACAGAGCCGCGATCGCTCTGCTGGATGTTTCCCTGCCTCCCTGGGAATGTGGCGTAAGTGGCGACCCCTCAAGGCTTCCAGCTTTGGGCCCAGCTTATCTGCGGGACCGCCTCACTCTCCGCGTCCTGGTTCGATCCCTGCGGTCAGCTGGGGATGCCCTGCTTAAGGTCCCCCTGGTGCGACGGGGGGCCCACGTTTGAGAGGGCGTTCTCGGTGGAACTCCCGTCTTTTATGGACTCCTGCTTTGGTTTTTTATTGATCTTTTTAACTATCTTTACGTTTTTTGTAAGTTGTTGTTTATTAGAATGTTTTAATTGTTGTTATTTTGTTGAGAGCCGCCCCGAGCTGCCAGAGGCAGGAGGGGGCAGCCTAAGAATTAAAGTATAAAATAAATAAATTAATATTTTAACTATTTAAATTTTGAAAATGAAAGCTTTTCATAAATGTTGAAAATGGAAGTTTTTTATACTATGAATTTTCATATTAAATTTTGAAAATGGAAGCTTGTATTTAATGTCGTCAACCCTCGGCCCTGTGGTAATACAGACATTCCCCAGTATTGTCAATGCCACAATGGAGATGGAGTCACGTTGGCAACATAGGATCAATGCATCCTATATTGCTTCATGATAAGAAAAATAGACTTGCGGGGAGGGAGGCGGGAGAAAGGATTAAAGCCCTTCACGGCCTGGGCCCTGCCTATCTGCGGGATCGCCTCACTCCCCATGTGCCCGTGCGACCCTTGAGATCGTCCGTGGGGGCCTTTTTGGAGGTTCCCCGGGCGAGGTCGGTAGTCACCGATGTTAGATCTTTTTCGGTGGCCGCCCCTGTGCTGTGGAATTCGCTCCCGGAGGAGGCTCGGCTGGCTCCCACTCTCCTGCTGTTTCGGCGTGTATGTAAGACCTGGCTGTTCCGTCAGGCTTTTGGTGAGGCGGAGGGGTGGGGGTGGGGTTTCCCCGCATATTGTATTTTTAAATTTAATTTTAAAAAAAATTGTTTTATTGATTGTTTGCTGCCCTGTGGGCAGGAGGGGCGGGATATAAATTTTAAATAAATAAATAAATAAATAAATAAAATAAATTGTCTTGGGGCCAAATCATCTGTGTTAGGAGTTGCAAGACCCTGGGATTCCATTCCCGATTTGGCTTGAGAGTCATTCCTAAGTTCAGGCAATCCTCATTGGCCAGCTTCACAAGGGGGTTAAATTTCATGGACCGTGTCCTGCCTGCTGCTAGCTTACCGGGTGGCGGAATCCCCATTCACAGGGAAAGGCATGGATGTGTGTGTGAGAGAGAGCGCGAGCGAGAGGGTACAATTGCACCCCTACGGCTCCCACTCCGACCGTGCCCTTCCAGCAGGGGACGTGACCGTGTCTGAAAAGAGTGGGTGCAAAAGGGCTCTTCCCCCCCCCCCCAGCTTCGTGAAGGTCAGGATATCACTATGGTCAGAAAGGGGGAAGAGGGGGCTTCATGTCACAAAGGAGCTAGGTTAGCCCCTTGGCCACGTCCCAGACCCCTTTCCAAGCCTCATGATACGAAAGTGAATTCTGCCAGTGCCTCTCGCCCGCGCGATGCCAGCCCCCTAGAGCCCAGGGCAGCCTCTCCGTGGGGTAAGGGCTTTGGTGAGGTCCGACCACTCGTAATATGCCCCAGGTATCAAGGTGTGTTCTGGGCCCCCGCCTAACAGGCAGCAGCCCAATGACTGTGGGTACGTTGCAGAGCGATGCCTCTTGCTGGGAAGGAGGATTTGGCACCCAGTGAAGCCTAGCGCCACACACTTGAGAGGCCGCTTACACACGTGCAATCCCCCCTGCGCACCTTGATCCCACTCCACACGCTGTTTATTCTGGAGCCAGTCCCCTCGTCCGAAGTATCCTGGCGAGGATACTAAGGTTTGTTCTTAGCGTGGCTTGATTTCCCCATAAATAGAGGGTGGTTCATCTCAGCGTAGACTGCTCCGTGACATCTCTGTCTTAACCAGGCTTTTGTCGTAAGCCTTCTGCAGTGGAATTATAATTACGATGTTGTATTTATATTGCGCCAGCAATGAACCTGGTACTTTACAACTGTTGAAAGCAGACACTGTCCCTGCCCCGGTGGGTGGAGTTACAGTCTAAGAGAAACGAAGGAGGGGCGACAAGGGGACATAGTTAATTAAGAACATAGACTATTATTATTAATAATAATATTTTTATTTGCATAGTGCCCCCCTGCCTGCATGGTACTCAGAGCGCCTCACATATGACATAAAAGCACAATATAAAACAATTTAAAGCAAGTAATTAAAAGGATATTAAAAATTGTAAGATTAGGGAAGGGAAAAGGGAGGAGAGAATACATTAAGGGGACCAGCCGTGGGTCCTAAAAGCCCCTAGAAAACAAATACGTTTTCAGGTGCTTTTTAAAGGTGTGGAGGGAGGGACGGAGATCAGCATCCGGGGGGAGCGAGCCAGCCTGGGTTTCCTCAGGGGTGTACGCAGCAGGTTACAGTGGAGTAATCCATTTCCTGCCATCCTCCTCCGGCTCCCGACAGCCAAGGGGTTTGTTTCCCTGACTAACCCCACTAGTAGCCCTTCATGGACCTGGCCTCCAAAATTTCCCCCAGTCCTGCTTTTGAAGCCAGCTATGCTACTGGCTGGCACAGCATCCTCTGGCAATGAGTTCCGCAGATCGATGGTGTTTTACTGTAAGGAACGTTGGGCGCTTTGAAATGTTGAGGCGGGGGTGGGTGGGGTCTGGTGAAGTTTCCTGTTCTGCCTGACCAACTGGTGTTCTTTCCCCCTGGAAGGATGGCTCCTGAGGTTGCAGCTGTGGAGAAGAACGGGGGCTACAACCAGCTGTGTGACATCTGGGCCGTGGGCATAACGTCAATCGAGCTGGGGGAACTGCAGCCGCCTATGTTCGACCTGCATCCGATGAGGTCTGCTATCGATCGCTTACTGAAACGTTTCTTAAATCAGAAGTCGTGCAAATATTTTATCATCATCTACCCTTTCTAGAGCACTTTTATTTTTTAAAGTGCTTCACAATCCTTATCTAGTTCACCTTCACACCACCCCTGCTGTTGTCACTTTTATGCCCATTTTGCAGCTGGAGAGCTCAGGCTGAGAGACAGTGACTTGCCCAAGGCCAGTCTCATGGCTAAGACTGGGTTTGAACCCCAGTCTCCCAGGTCCATGTCCCAGCCACTAAACTACACTGACTCTGGTTACGGACTTAAAACATTTTAGTAACCACGCTGAGTGATTAAAACGATAACCAGGGAACGTGTTGCTGTGTTGGTCCCAAATGTAAGAAATGGAGGCAGAGTCATTCTGAGGGACCAACTTCTGTTGGGGAGAATATGTGAACGTTTGAGGCCACACGGGGCCCTTCCTCAGGCTTGTAGCAAGTCAGAACTACAACTAAGGGAACGCGAGACAGGTGTGTGTCTCTGTCTATATACACTTGGGGTTACGGTTAGGAAGAAAGTCATTGGCATATCAAGCATTAACGTACTATGAGGGAGAATCAAGTATTGAATGATAAGCAAGTGTAGTCTGGGGGTGTTCCTCGATCCACAGCTTCCCTGTATGTTCCGGTGGCAGGAGCACGTTTTGTCAGCTACATCTGGTGTGGCGGTTACGTCCGTACCTCTCCGACTGGCCTAGCCACTATCATCCGTGCCTTCATCACCTCAAGATTAGAGTACTGCAACTCGCTGTGTGTGTGGGGGGGGTTATCCATGGTGACGGTTCGGAGACCGTAGCTTGTGCAGAACATGGCGGCCCGCCTCCTGAAGGGGACGGTTACGCCGGTGCTCTGCTCACTGCACTGGCTGCCTATAGTCTTCCGGGCCCCATTCAAGGTGTTGGTGCTGACCCATACAGACTGGGCCCCACCGACTTGCAGGACCGCCTCACACACCCTGAAGCGCCCTTCTCGAGGTCCCCCGTGTACGTCCGGTGGCGACGATGAGGAGGGCCGCTCCAAGGCTGTGGAACTCTCTCCCGGCGGAGGGCCGCTTGACCCCGGGTCTTCCCTCTTTCCGGAAAAATTACAAGACCTGGCTTTTTTGGCCGGCGTTTGGTGAGGGAGAAGGGTGAGGGAGGGAATGGGATTTTATCCTTGATACTGTTGATTATTTTATATTTGTTGTTGTATTTTATTGATGGTTTTATATTTTTATATCGTAAGCCAACTCAGGCTGCCTGCGTCAGGATGGGGCAGGGTAGTAAGAATTGTAAATAAATAGACAAATAAAATGCAGGTTTGGATGCATGCATAATTAGTATGCAGTAGGGAGGGGCTGTAGGGAAAGAGTGCAGGTCACAGAGGTAATTTGCATATCAGAAACGGTCTTGCGGATGGGAAGTTAAATAAACAGACTTTATTTGAAATATCTCTATTTTAATGGGCAGCGTTCTGGTCTCTCTTCCAAGGTGAATTGTAAAACTCAGTTTTCCATCGGTTCATGCCACCTGGTGAGACAGAGTTGGGTGCAATATTTTTCTGCAGCCTCTGGGGCGGGGACCTCAGGCCCGGGCTAGTTTTTATCTGACCTCTTTCCGGTTCCTGAATCTAGTTCCTTCCCCCATACGTGGGGCGCACACACAAGGAGAGGGGGGCAGAGCCACGGCACAGATTCATGATCTGGAGCCGCCTCTTCATGAGCGCCCCAACGTCTGTGTGGCCCTCGGATTTTGTACTGCTTTTCAAAGCAGCCCCGGGGAAGGAAAAGGTTCCCTGCCCTTACTCTAGACAGTACAAAGAAACTAATTGTTCTATGGGATAATTACATTATTCTTCCTTTATTTCAGAGCCTTGTTTTTAATGTCAAAAAGTAATTTTCAGCCTCCAAAGCTAAAGGATAAAACAAAATGGTAAGTCAAGTAAATGTGCCTCTCTTAATTCAGACCATGTTTAGAAGATGGTTAGAACAATGTCTCATCCTCTGATCCTGCCGCTACGTAGGCTTCCAACCTTACGTTCGTTAATAGTCCTTTAGAGTTCACCAATACTGTTCATAGGCATAAGTATCCGCAGGAGCAGCACCTTATTTATTAATGTTAATCTTAAAGGTCCTGGCCGCACAGTGGTTGAAAATAGACATGATGGCAGCGAGACGGGCGCCCTGGCTCTGGGGCAAACCACTGCAGCCGCCGCTCCTCGGATTGGCAGCGAGGGCTGTTTTTTCTCTCTCACTCATGCGTGGGGGCTGATGTCGCAGGCCCCTCCATGCCCGGGGTTGGCTCGAGGAGCTGTCCATGCAGGACATCACTCCTGGGACAACGTTGCTCAGAAGGATCGGCCCCCAGGAAGAGCTGCCACCAACCAGCTGATGGGGGGCCCCAGGAGTGCTCCCCGAGTCCCCATCAGCTGTTTGGTGGGTTTGGGTGAGCGTGCTCCTCCAGGCCTCCCCGATCAGCTGTTAAGCATGAGTGCGGCAGCCTGATCCACCAACCTCGCCTCAGGGCTTGGACACAAAAAAGGCCTGTGGAGCCCTGTTAGCCCAAATTGGCCCGGGTGGGCAGGTGTTGGCTCGAACTGAGTCTCCGAGCTTCTTTAGAGGATGCGTCCCATAGCAGCCGACCAGCTGCCCCGGGGCATACGGGGGCCAACATTTGATGGCGACGGAATAAACCTCTAGGTGATTGCCGAGCCAACGCGGGCTACTGTCTCGTCTGTTGTCACCCTCTGAAAACTGTCTCCCTGGCCTTGGTGAGTCAGTGGTTGGTCTCTGAATTTTCCAGTGACTAGGACTTCTCTAGTGACCGAAGCTTTGTGATGTGATTTAGTTCCAAACTCTTCCGTTTTTCTCCATGTGCGCTTCTCTCCTGACGTCTTTAAAGAAAGCTCTGGCTCAAAAAATGGGCCATTGATTGCTCCACTGTACAAAAGAAGGACGTGAAGTTTTGTGCTAGCTTTCGTCCCAGTGATTGGAGAAATAATGCTCTCTGAGGGGGACGTGCTCAGACACCCCTGCCTGTCTCTAGAAGTAAGACTGATTTTCATTTTCAAAACACAATTTGATGTTACAAGAACATCAAAGTACACAAGGCCCGCTCGATTATACTGGGCTGGTTCAGCCCACTTGATCCCAATGGATCATCTTTGTTCCCCGCGAAAAGGCAAACTCCCTGTTAGTTCTGCTAGCATGCCTTGCTGTGTAAAACTCCTGTGCCTCAAGAGTTATTGTAGTTTAAATGTTTAATCCCATTTAAATGCAGGGAATACTGTTCTTTCTCTTCAAAGTCTTGTCAGGCAGCCTGCCAGGATCTCGAAGACTGGAGATAATTAAAATGGTTTATTATCCTCAGTGGGAAAATATTCCTCTGCGAATACCTTCTCCGCACTGCATTTTTTAAAATAATAAGCATGTTGCTCCCTTGGAGGATGTCCTGCTGTGGCTGTCAACGTCCCTTTAAAAAAACTTATCTAAAGCATTCCAGAAATGTTGGGGTTTTGTCTGCATTGTACACACTTCTGTTCTCATCATTTGCAGAGTTTCCCCCCTCCAATACAGCTGCCCTGCCGCCTGTTTTAGAGACGTCTGCTAAACCTAGTGGCCATTCTGCCTGCCCTAAAATCACTGGAAATTAGAATCATTAATACATTGGAAAAGTCACAACAGGCTATCATGCTAAATTATTTGCTTTTCAAAACCATTTAAATCAGTCACTCCTCTTTCCCCCCACCCTCAAATTATCATTTTAAAAACAATTTTCAGTTATTAAAATACTATATAGGGGTTTAAGCAACCAAAGTATACCAGAAAATTATATATATATTTTATTGGCGTTTGACAGTTGAACATTTGTGTTCCCCCACCCCCAAAGAAATTGATTTAGGATCTCATGGAGTGATGACTGGATGTGTGTGAACTCTGCCTCTGAAAACAAAGTAAAATTGTAAGGATGGAAAGTAATTGTATGGGGAGGCCATGAGAATATAAAAAGTCCCCAGCTACGTCAGACCAATGGTCCACCTAACCCAGCATCCTGTCTCCGATTGCAGTAGTTTTGGTTGCTTTTGAGAATGTGTTTTCCTGACTTGGGGATGTCATGGAGGATGTTATAATATATTTTTAAGATATGAGAAGAGAGCACCCAGTATACGGAATAGGCCTCCTTTTAGCATTTGAACACATCCAAATAAATGCCTCTTGAAAGATATATTTAAAATAACGTCTGCGTGTAAAACAGATTGAAGGGGGAGAGAGATTCAAACTTCCGTTCATTTAAATGGGAAGTGTCCATGTTCCCCTGGACTAGACTGAAAATCTCAAGCCATAGAAATGAAAAAAAAAACAACGCGATCTCATCCTGCTCTTAACACATTGGGCAAAAAATTTTCTATTGGTAATAGAATGATAAGAATTGCCATTGTTTCCCGGGGTCTGGTAGTGGTTTGCTGTATGTATGAAGAGAAGTCTATATTCTGATGTGCAAGCCTG
This sequence comes from Sphenodon punctatus, assembly GCA_003113815.1. NCBI lineage: Eukaryota > Metazoa > Chordata > Lepidosauria > Sphenodontia > Sphenodontidae > Sphenodon > Sphenodon punctatus. Next base: position 234,761 of record QEPC01008553.1, on the reverse strand, counting down.
GAGCAGGTTTCGTTGGAATTTGGTATCTGTTTTCTTCTGAGACACATCGCCATGGCGTTAATCTCCCAGTTAAATGGGCACCAGAATGGCACATATCGGAAATGCCTTGGGATATTGGAGCCAGTCTAATTGTTGTGTTTTGTAGAACACCGACGTTGAAAAGTGATTTGTTTGTTTTTTGGTTTGGGAGGATGAAATATTTTTTAAAAACTGAATACTTAAAATCAGTGAATACAGTTGAGCCTGTTGTTCTGTGTGAAAGGTCATCGACATTCCACAACTTCGTCAAAATAGCACTTACGAAAAATCCAAAGAAGAGGCCAACAGCGGAAAGACTTCTGACTGTAAGTATTTTTGAAAGTCAAAATTGGCATTGGCCCCACTGTCGGTTTTCAAGCATTTGGGTTCTTAATGCCCCCAATAAAGAAGCCGCTGTGGGAAGGGTGGCATATACATTCAAAGAAATAAAGGGCGGTATTGCATTTTCTGGTCGTGTCTGTAATTGGGTGTCTGTAATTGGCATGATAGCCCTGTTGTGGAGCTGGGAGTGTTGTCTGTGCCATGGGTGGCAGCACCCAACGTACACGGCATGTGGGCGAGTGTCAGAGGACACTTACTGCTCCAAAATGGGGCTATTGTCCATCAGGTCCTCCCCGCCTCTCTAGCACGTCCATGCGCCAGCTGCTCATCTCCTTCCCAGGTGGGAAGGAAACAAGTAGGACTTGTGAGCGGCGCACAGAGGCTCCTTCCCAGCAACCCCTCTATCAGACAGCACATAAGAACATAAGAAGTGCCGTACTGGGTCAGACCAACGGTCATCAAGCCCAGCATCCTGTCTCCGACAGCGGCCGATCTCGTTCTCTTGGGAGAAGTACCCAACAGGTCACAATGGGCAATCCATTCCCTGTTGTTCCAGCCCCCAACAGCAAGAGGTTATGTCCCCAAAACCTACTTGGCTACTAGTCATTAATAGACCTATCCTCCAAGAACGTATCCAATCCCTTTTTAAAACTAGTTACACTACTGGCTGTGACCACTTTCTCTGGCAGTAAGTTCCACAAGTTAATTGTGCGCTGAGTGAAAAAAATGCTTTCTCTGATTTGTTTTAACTCTGCTACCAGTGAATTTCATGGAATGTCCCCTTGTCCTAGTACTCTTAGACTGTTCTTTTGTAACCTGGTGTCCCGGCTTCACTGGGGAGCCATGTACCTTAAATGAGCAACCCAGGCAAAACTATCAGCAGTCAAAGGCAATTGAGACCCCGAGCCTCTGTGCATGTATGGATAATTGCTCACTCAGGAGCCATTAACCAAATATTCCCCTGGCCCCAAGTCGTTGTCCTGGGTGGTGGGAGGCTTATCAAGTTTTGTCTCCTAGGAAAGTCGGTCTTTGCAAGCCAGTCCTAACTCAGTTCAACCTCATTTCTAGAAGTTTAACTTTGGAACGTGTTTCCTATTTGTGCTTTTAGCACAGTTTTGTAGGACAGCCTGGTCTCTCAAGATCGCTAGCAGTTGAACTGTTGGACAAAGTCAACAACCCAGACAACCATGTGCACTACAGCGAAACGGACGATGATGATTTTGAGGTGAGGCGGTTCTCTTTGCATTTCGCCCCCATTTAGGTGGCTGAATAGTCTAAAGCTTATAGGGTGGGATAGAATTCCGGCTCGAAAGCGGAATTTGCTCCATGTCTTAGAAAAGCTTTTGCCTTGGCTAGGGTCGCTGTTTCTCAGTAGTACAGTTTCTCAAGCCGCGCATTATTGCGCCATCTGAAGAAGGCATCGCAAGCGTGATTGAAATTTGACCTACTTTGTGACCTTGCTGCCGTTGGGGTCATGGGATTGATTATATTGAAGGGTTAAAAACAAATTTAGATGTTAGCCCTGCAGAGTTCGGGTTCACTCCATGCAGCCCCCACTCACATGTTTTGTGTGTCCAGCGATAAACGGGCAGCCCCCGGCGTGTGTTTCATGCACTTGCGGGCAGCCCCGGTGAGAGTGAGAATGGAGAGAGGATGCTCTAGGATTTCCACCCGCGACTCTATGGTGGTGCCGGCAGTCCTGGAGGCACTGCCCGCAACCTAACGAATGCGGCGTGGACACGTGGGCGTGCATTAGCCAGTCATGGCGGGCTCCACATTCTCCAAGACCCTGTCGTGGGTCTGGTGGGCGATAGCCCCGTGTCCGATGTGGGCAAACACCTAATAAACGGGCAGGTGGACACTCACCTGGGATAGGCTATAGCAGACTTACGTCTCGCTTAATACCGTTAGTCTCAAAATGGGGACAGAACATTTAATGCGTTTAAAACGACAACCGCGTTGCCTTTCTCTGGAATCGTAACCCAGATGAGATCAGTGATTCTCAGCCTCTTTGTGGGCGGGACCGACCAAAATATTATTTGTTTAAAAATCCCTGACCTGCCTTTAAGAAATCCAGACTCAGGAGCGACTGTAGCAGGAGGTGCTGTCACATCAGCCACAGCAGGGGAGTGATGATCTCTTGACAGCAGGGAGGGTATGTAATCTTGTCTGCAAGAGTGGGAGGAGGGAGCAGTTCCGGCAGTGGCAGTGAAGAACCTTATGGCAGGGGGGGCGCTATATAAAAATAAAGATTATTATTATTATCATCCCACCACTGGTCTTTGGTGGTACAGGCAACCAGAACAAGTGTCAGGAGGGGACTCAGCAGGGGACATGATGGTGGCATCAAGGCTTGTGGATGCCCCAGGTCTCTCCCCGGGGCACACCGAGGAGAAGTCCCCTCTTGGGGGAGATCGCCACCCCCTGGTTGAAATCCACTGAGTTAGATAATAGCTTTATGGATGCAAGTTCCAAATACTTCCTTGTAGAAACGACAAGGCTGTGGCCTAGTTTTTGCTCAATCTCCACTTGAGGCAGACACAGAGAAGCAGTTATTAGCTCCTAGCCATTCACAGTTCCTTTTGAAATAGGTAGGACGAGTCTCTCCCAACTGGTGAAAGGAGCCTTGCTTATTAGGCCGAAGGGCCACCGCTGTAGCATTGCTTCTGATGTCTTTCCCTTTGCTTTGAAAAGGCGGAGGTTTGCTTCCTTGCGGCGTCCAGCTGGTCCCCTGCCGTAACATCTAGAGTGTTTATAAGTAAAGCAGTAGCCCGGTGCAATCATTGTCATCGTCTGCACATCCATGGTCAAATCAACCTCCTCTCAACCCCCGGGACTATACGTGTGTCCTCTTAGCTGCCGACCTCAGACAAATGTGTGTTCTAAAAAAGAATCCTCCTGTCTGCGTTTACCACTGACGCTTGACACCGTCACTTCTCTATAAAAACTAGATTCTGCCAAAGTTTTAGAGTTTTCTTTCCTACTCTAAGCAAGAGACAAGAGTTTTTTTCTCTCTCTCTCTGTCCATACAGCCCTCCCTCACATTTTTGTAGCATGTAGGTCTAATAAAGGCAGCCTAATGGATTTGAATGCTTCTGACTCTTGCAGCCTCCACATCCCATCATTCGCCACACCATCCGCTCGACAAACCGGAATGCCAGAGCCGAAAGGACAGCATCCGAGATCAATTGTAAGTGCCTTCGTGTGTACCTTCTCCCCGCTCGGGTAGTTTCGTTTTACCGACGGAGAGTGCCTGTGTAAGGCTTGGCAAGAAGTGTTGGAAAACCACTCTTAAACGTACCCCACGTAAAACAAGGTGTTCCTCCGTGTGCTTTGCCAGATTAAAACTTGTGTGGTTTTTTTTTGTTACTTAGACTGCTTTCTCACATTAACCTGGGGGGCGAGGAGGGAATCTCCCATGAGGGCAATCACAGCTCTAATCTTGCAGGAATTAGCACACGTAGGAATGTGCTGTTCTGCGTTTCTCCTGCAAGAACACTCGCGCATGACTAGCTCCCCCGATTTATTTATTTAAAAGATTTGCTACCCCTCTCCTCCTGCCACAGGCAGCACAGGGCGGCTTAGCCATTAAAACATCACAATAAAACATCATAAAAGGAGGAAGTAACACGTTCCACCCCTCTCCCCTTGCCCAAACGCCCGGCGGAACAGCCAGGGCTTACAACTTCTCCGAAAGGAGGGAAGATCGGGGGCCAACCGGGCCTCTACCGGAAGGGAGTTGCACAGCCACAGTGCGGCCACCGAGAATGACCTCCCCTGCATGGACTCCCTGGCACGGGTTGGAGGGTCCGCACCCCCACTTTGCCGGGTTTGAGTGACTCAGTTTCCCTCGCGCACAGCCCGCTTGAATTAGTTTCTCTATCTGGCTAATTCAGGCCTGCCGCAGGGACAACTGCTTTGTCACTCAAGGGCCCGATCCTTCGCGTTTACAGACTCTTTACTCTCTGGGCTCGCAAGAGCTTGAGAATTCTTGTTGCTCACTTGTGTTCCAATGTTAGACACAGACACTTCTTCATAAAGATAAGAAGTCAGTTTATTGATTACATAAGCAAGATAGTTGATACAGAGTGGTTACTAGAAATCAAAGGTAAATAGAACGCATTCCTGATCTATACTGGTTGAGTTCCTAAAT
>QEPC01008553.1:196292-221791 GCA_003113815.1 Sphenodon punctatus | reverse complement strand
CTTATCCTGAATCATCGTATCCTGGGTAACATTAAATGAGTAACTACACCTTTGTAACTAAGCCAAGCACGCACCCCCGAGACCTCACGAGTTCATGTACATATCCTTGTCTCTTCCTCCGTTTCTCCCCCCCCTTCGTCTCCCTCCACCCCTTGTCTCTCTTAGATTGTAAGCCTGCTGGGGCAGGGACCATGTCTCGTTCTTACAATTGTAAAGTGCCAGGCACATTGCTGGCGCTATATAAATGCTTAATAATAATAACTTCATTCCTAAGGCAAATCTGGATCTTTCTGGCTTTGAGATGATTTTGAACAACTGCTGCAAAAGCAGCCTTCCTTTCTGGGCACCAGTTAAAGGGCTTTGGTGAGGCTGCAGCAAAAGGATAATAGATTAACTGTCATTTTGGGAGGCTTGCCAGCGGGCCTGTCATTTTTAGGAGTTCCACTGTCGTCATAGACTGAGAGCATGGGCCCCAAGAGGGGTGACCGATTACCACCAGTATCCGAGAAGAGAAGCTTTCTCCTTAATTCTTACACCAAGCCCTTTGAGTGAACGTCCCTCGCTGCCCACTGGCCAGTTGGGCTTTTCTTCCAAATGGTTTTTCGGATCAACCCAAAGAACGTTGCAATTTGTGCCACCAGACTCTAAAGCACGCCTGGATTTCAGTCCTGAAGTTGCCTTGCTTGTGCATCATTGCACCCTGCAACTCTTGGGTTACTTTTCCAGACCCCCAAAAATAGGTGGAAATGGGCTCAGTTTGAAACGTCTCATTTATACACGAAGGTGCTGACCTGCAATTTCTGCATCCACAGATTGTCCCGGCAGGCGCACACTTCGGTTCCCATTGGAATCCTTTTGTGGATGGCGCCAGCAGCAGCAGGTAAGAACCTGGGCGAAGAGCTTTGTTGTTAGTTTGCGTCTGTGTTTTGAAAGCAGAACTTCCAGGAAGGGTGAATTGTGGCAGGAGAGAATGCCCCGAATCGGATCCCTTCTAACGATCATGGCCTTTGGAGAAACGTGTCGGGTCCAACCATTCTAGATGGGCTTCCTGCTGCCTGGCGGAATTGCCGACTGACTGGCTGGGGTTCTGAAAGGATGATTTTGGATCTCCTTGCGGATGAAAAGCATTTTTAAAATGCTTTTTAAAAACCAGTCTGTGAATAGAAGTGAATGATTTAGTGTGTAGAAATAACTGTTGTGGCGGATACGTCTCCTTCAGAGGAGGGTTCTGCACTGACCTTGCAGCGCGCTCTGCCTGGTTTAGGGCAGGATCCTGAGGTGGTTTGATGCCAGTGCTAGCCCTTAGCAGTGACGGGACTTGGTTTTTTGGTTTTTTTGCTTCAATGTGATTCACGTCAACGCTTAGGCCTAGCACGGATGTTAACCGGCTTGCGGATCAAAGGTAATGCAATTTTAAAGTTTACAAAGGCCAATGCAATTTTGGGCCGCAGTTAGCAACAGCATTGTTCCCAAGTAACGGGAAATAACGGCTCTGTTCAGCGCTGGTGAAGAAGACCTTGCTTAGATTACGGTGTCCAGCGTGGGCCACCTCATCTTAAGAAGAGCATTGACAAATGAGAGCAGGTTCAGAGAAGGGCAACAAAGATGAGAAAAGGTCGGAAAGCATGAGAAAAGGTCGAAGGAACTGGGTATGTTTAGTCTAGAAAAGAGAAGGTTAAGGGGAGGCACGCTAGCATTTTTCAGATATCTAAAGGGTTGCCACCAAGATGAGCTAGCAAGGAGCTGTTCTCTTTTGTCAGAGGACAGAATTGGAAATAATGGGCTCAAATGATACAAAGGTAGATTTTTTTTAACAGTAAGAGGGGTTTGGCAAGGGAACGAGCTGCCTAGAGAGGTGGCGGGACGGACAGCCAGCTGTCGGGGTGTTGTAGCTGTGGACTTCCTGCAGGGGTGGGCTAGGTGACCTTTAAGATCTCTTCCCACTGAATCACGCTGCTCATGCCAATAGCACGTGCAATGCTTGGCCAGGCATTCCGTTGGAGGAGCGGGTTTAGTTTTGTGAGTTTTTAAAATTGTTTTACATTTGTATTTTATACGTGTTTTGTGAGCCGCCCTGAGCCTTCAAATCAATCAGTCAATCCCATCGAACGTTGCGGGACAAATGCGGAATGCCAGCGACAGGCGTTTGCAAATAAAGGAGTAAATGACTTGCAAATGAACATTTTATAAAATGGTAAAATACTTTCCGTGTCGCCGTGTTTTTATTTTGATGGAACGCACGATAAGGCCGTATTCTCTCGGTGGTCAGATAGAACTTTGAACAAGAAATCGCTTTGCCATTTGCCTTTTCAAGGCAAGATGTTTTATTGTATGCCAGAGGCAGCCGCGGCCCTGCTGAATGAACTCGGAGCTGGATGTCGCTTTTAAGAGCGACCTTTGTTGACTCTACGTTGCTCGGCTCTGCCTTTTAGAAGGGAGATTTTCTCATGGCCAAATACGTCTCTCTTAACTGGATGACCCAATAAGGAAGGGCATTTTAGCAATCTCTCGTTTTGCGAGTTGCAGTTACTGATAGGCCGCTGGGGGTCTGCTTTCCTTTGTTTATTTGAAAGCACTTAGCACGTAGTAAATGTCGGTGTTTTCAATGTTGCAGATAACCTTTGAGCTTTGGCTCTGGCATTGCCATTTCCAACCCGACGGCCTGGCCATGGAAAGCACAATAAAACCCATTGTGTTTTTTCAGTGCGGGAGAGTTTCTCCCTTGTTAGGATCAATGGGTTTTCTGTGTTCTTTTGGCCTTTGATTCTTTAATAGTAAAAACCCACAGGGGTTCTCTAACTCTGCCCTTTTTGTCTCCATGAAAGCCCTTATAAGCTGGAAAGCCTTGCACGCTTACATGCTAGAGATTCTGCTGGGATTTCCAGGCTTGGGGCTCTGGCCAGGAAAGGCGCACTTACTGTGTCCTCTTCACAGTTAGTTGGGACTAGGAACCCAGGCTGCTTGAAATGTACTTGTGAAATGTAGCTTGTCTGTCTGAAATTGCACCCCAAGAGGCGACATCCAGCCATAATAACCTGGCTTAGAAATAAGTCACCATGTGCGTTTTATTAAACGCTACGTCAAGCTGGGGAGAGGGCAGCGTTCCCTGTCATGTGATGGTATTTGCAGCAATGTAAACAGGAAATGCTCCGTCCCTGCGAGGCCTGGAATTCTGGCTTCTGTCTGAGATTTAGAAGGGGGGTGGGGAGGCTGGTTTTGAAAATGGGGCCAGGCTGGTTTCTCTGCGAGAGATAACACGGAGCTTGATTTATAGCCTCGCTCTGTGAAGAAGGGAGCGGATTCTCCGTCGTCCTTACGGCGGCTTGACCGTTCGTTCCCCAGCCGCCACGGCTCAGTGGTTTTAAAATGACAATTTCCCACACTGCTTTCGGAATTCCTGAATGGGCTTTTGCATGTTTGCTAAGGACTGGAGGGTAATGCCTCGGTGGCTGTTTGTGCAGTAGTCACTCTCTGATTAGCGGCAGTTCTGGGATCTACAAAAAGCAGCTCCTAGAGCACTCCCCCAGTCACCACTCACTGATGCTCCTGCTCTCTGTCGTCCCCTTCTCCTCCTTCCCCGCTGTGAAAACCTATCCCATCAGACTCGCCCTAGCACTTCACACTCTCCCCCGAGACTGCTCACTGCTGCTCCCTCTACTGTCCCCCTCCCTCTCTTTCCCTCCCAGTCTTCAGATCCCTCCTCTAGAAACCTCTCCCACCCCTCAGGCTGTCCCTAGATCAGGGTGGCTGGACCGACAGTGCATGGGACCCACTTGATCCCAATCTACCAGGATGCCTCCCACCCACTGGCTCCAGAGCTTCAGGCCAGGACCCCTCCCACCGGCTCCCAGCTAAGGCACCTTGGCAACTGGTCTCGGGCGTAGAGAGGTGCCCTCTCCTCAGAGAGAGCATTCTCTGATGCGCTGGAGGAGATCCCAGCTTGTCTCCTCCCTAGAGACACTCCCTACTCTTCTCCCCAGGGGCATCTCTGAGGGGCTGCTCCCCCTCCACGCACTGTGATCTGCTGCAGACTAGCTTATGGATCTAACGTGTTAACACGTGGCCCTTTATCCACGTGTGGACATGGGGTTCCCAGTGCCCAGGCACGAACTCAGAATTTACGGAATTAGCCTTTTTCAGTTGCCTAGGTTCTCCGCGTGCTAGGGATTCAGTCTGAGGTCGTGGTGCGCTACAACCCGTTGGCCTACCTTCCTCTCCCCAAAAGACGTACCAGAAATGAGGAACAATCCAAAGATTATTTAGGTTGTAAGCCGTAGGCAGGGACCGCGTCTTTATCTCTGTTCTGTAAAGCACCAGGTACACGGCTGGTGCTATACAAATGTGTATAATAATATTAATCAAGAGGGGGTGTTTATTCATCAAGGCTTAGCAAGACACAGTCCAGCGCTGCCTAGTCTGGATTGGTGATTTACAGGGTTAAACTAAACCGTGCGGAGGGGAGCTCCAGATCGTGGAGAACAGAGAGTAAGCTAGTCTGCCCAAGGTCAGAGACAAGGGGGAGAGAGTGAGATTGGTTAGGCAAAGAAGTCTTCCAGGGGGGGAACTTTCAAGCCTGAGTTTGAAGTGGGGAAAGAGAGGGGGGTGGTGGGGAAATGGGTTACCTCTCTTTGCCTGTTGCGAAGGGGTCGGGTGAGCCCCAGTGATCCTGCAATGAGTCGGGAGTGGGAGGGGGACAGCCCTAGGCCTGGGAGACCCTTAGAGCAGATTCGCACAGGAGACCCGTGCGTATTCACATCCCAAAGCAACTCAGCTGTACCATGGGGAGCTCATCTCAATTGTAGGGACCAGGGGACAAAAGCCACACACAAACTCACACTGGGTGTTGGGATACTAGAAAGAAGCTTCCTGAGTGGGTGCTTGGGAGCCCAGGACTGGACAAAGGCTCGCAATGGGGGTTGAACGGGCTCTTTCCAGGTGGGTCCTGGGAGACAAGGAAAAGGATGTTTTGGGGTAAACGTTATTTCCCTGTCTCTCCCTATAGTCCCCACTTCCTCGTATCTCCTCCCTAGATTGTAAGCCCCTTGGGGCAGGGTTCTATCTCAAATTAATGAGTGTTCCACCCCAGGCTCATTGCTGACTTTATACAAATAATGAATAATAATAATTAATAAGCGAACATGGTTTGGTTTTTTTTTAACATGTCTTTGCTCTCCCCATAGTGTTGCAGGTGGTTTTATGCCCTTCTTATTCCAAGCTGTAGCACCCCTCCCTCTTGTCATCATGTTCCCTGTACGAGCTGGGATTGCTCACCTGCCCAGCCTGCCTCGCCGAAATCGGTCTCCGGCAAAAGAACAGACAGCCCAGTTGTCTCTCTCGCCATCCGAGAGCTGAATCGCTAAGACCTGAGCTCGCTGGATTTATTGGTCACGGCGATCCACTGAAATCTCTCTTGCCTAGGCAACCCCCAGGGACGGCAGCGTTGAGGGATTTTGTCAATATTCATCTCCAAAGTAGCCTCCTATCCAAAGCGCAGCCTGTAAAGTTTGCTCTAAATGAGGTACAGAAAGGTGGATGTTTTCTGGGGTGAGAATCACAGCCCCCCTGCTCTTCGGTAGCTGGAAAAAGTGTTGATATGAATGGAAGCTCATTCTGCGGGGTAACCTTGCAGCCTCCACCCCCAGAGTGGGGGGAGCACCCTGCAGCGTCAGACAGGAAGCCTCTTCTGCGGCGTTCCCTGACTTTTTATCATGATTCATCATTTCTGTAGCACTTTCAGTGTTCAAAGTAGGGCTGAAACTCAGGCCGCTTTTATACGAGGCGCTGAAAAGCGGCTCCCGAGTCCCGCGTTTAGAGAAAAGCCACGCGGGGGAGTGTGTCCATGTTCCCCGCGCTGCCGGAAGGGACGCGCTCCCTGCTGGCGGCAGCGGCAGCGCCGCTTCCCTTCTGTCCCTTCCAGCAGCGCAGGGAGCATGGAGACACTCCCCCACGCGGCTTTTCTTTCAACGCGGGGACACTTTTCAGCGCCTCGTATAAAAGCGGCCGCAGTTTTGTTTTTTCTTGATTCTCATCAAGAATCAAGAAAAAAAAGGAGACTCAAGTCCCGATCTTGACAATTTCGTGTCAAGATTATTTTTTTCTTGATTTGAAGGGGGGGGGGGAAGAAATAAGAAGTTGCGCCTTCGAACGTGGCTGCCAGGGCCGTTCTACCCCAGGTACAGACCCCTTTTCAAAATGGTGCCGGGAGTGTCACAAACGGGCAGCCGTTCCGCACGTGCACCGTGGCCGTTTTGTGCACGCACAGAGCCACTGCCCTTTGGGGGGGGGGGGGGGGAGTCTGCACCCGGGCAGAACGGCCCAGCAGCCTCCGCAGTTTTTTGTTTTTTTTTAGCAAGATACTTGTGAGAATCTTGGCACCGTTACCGAGTTCTCAGTAATGGTGCTCAGTTCTCGTAATAATCTCGTTTCTGGCCTAGTTCAGAGGGCGCTGCCATCTTTATCTGGTTGCCCCTCACCGCAGCCCCGGGACGTAGGTCACTATTGATCCTGTTTTTACAGATGGCGTAACATGCCCAAGGTTGCCCAGACTGCTCACTGATGTTCCCTCTATTGTCCTGTCACTGCAGGTCCTCCTCTCCCTGTAACTAAGCTAAGCCCATGCACCTGCATCTTCCCAACTTCCTGAATGTCTCCCTACATTCCCCTATTCCTTGTCCAGCCTAGATTGTAAGCCCCTCAGGGCAGGGACCTCTCTCTAGTTAACAGTTGTTGGTGTCGGGCACATTAACTGGCACTATGTAACTAATTAATAATATTTTTACATAATGGTGCCAGAACATAGGAGGGATAGCCTAATTATTTCTTGGGCGGCGGAGGAGGGGGGGCAAGTACAAAACTGAACGAGGCCTAATTGTAATGAAACGGACCGATCCCCATTCTGAATTCCATCTGAATCGATTGAATTTTCAGCTGCGAGCCTGGGACTCAACTTTATGTAAACGTTTTACCTAGGGGCCCTCTGACCAAATTTGGCGATGGCAGCGAAGATGCTGAGGAGTGAGTGACCCTTGTTAATTTTTCACTTCTCTCTCTCTTTAACACGTGACTCTTTCTTTCACGGGGTCGGAGTTTTATCCAAACCGCGTCCCTTCTCGTGGCGCGGGCGACTCGTCTGCTAGCTTAACTTTCTTGGGTGGCTCTCTGAAAGATCCCCGGGGGACCAAACGTGGCCCACAGTCAGTTTTTATGTGGCCCCTTTCCTGTCCCTGGATCCAGTTCCTACCCCCAAGCACTGCCAGAGCGAGCTCAGGAGAAGGCAATAGAGATGAGGGCAGGCACACAAGGAGAGGGGACAGATCCATGAACTGGATCTTCCTCTTCCTGGGCGCCCTCACCCCAAGCTTCTATGAGATTGTACTAACTTTCAAATTGGCCCCTGGAACAGAGAAGGATCCCACCCCCGGTCTAACGCCTCCATCACTGCACATCTGGGCAAGATCTATCCGGCAGTATTTGGAGGAGAGAGCTACCCACTTCTCCGCTCCTTTAATCAAAATAGACAGAGAAATTCTGCATATTTTTAAAGGAGAGTTTCTGCTGATAAAAAAGCAACGCTATTAGTGAGCAAGGCTCATGTTTGGCTCGTTGGTGCCCAAGCCCCTATAGAATTCTCATCAGTCGTACATCCCAACCCTCAGCCCGCCAAACCCTTGTGTTGCATCCAACACGCGGCGCAGCTGCCGTGGGTTTCATGACGCCCTCCGAATACTCCGCAGCTTAAGTGCAGGAGAGCTCCCTGAACCTTCTGAGGTTTGGTTTTGTTGCAGGGGTGGAGGGCGTCTGGCCTGTGAGTCAAACTTGACCCACAGCTGGTTTTTCATTTGGCCCCTTTCCAGTTGCTGGATCTGGCCCCTGGATCCCGTTCCATGCCACCCAGCAGTGAAAGCGTGAATGAGCTCAGGGGACAGGAGCAGAGATGAGAGCGTGGGGATGGAGCCATGGCCCTTCTCTTCCCCCAGCGTGAACACCCCCCAACTCCTGTCCGATCCGCGTATCCGTTTTCAGAATGGTCAGCAGGATAGAAAACCCCACTAGGTTTGGCTGCCGAGGCTCGTTTTTATTTCCTGGGTGTCAGTGCCTCCTTGTCTCCCCACCCCTGTTTTTTGTTTTTTTGTCACCTTAGAATAATGGTTCTCAAGCCTTTTTGTGCACGGTCAATTCTCAGAATTTCTCATGGCCCGCCCTTATTTCCCGGTGCTGTGCACATTTTTAAGGAACACTTGTGAAAAATACGTATGTGTTTTCATTGCAGGCCAATGCACGCCCTGCAACATGTATTTTTCATAAGTGTTCCTTTAAAAATTGCATCGGTGGCCGCCCTGTGGCCATCGGCAGGAGGACCGGGGGCCTGGGGAATGACCACAGTGTGGCAGGGAAAATAGAGCCATCCCTCCCCCAGCCCCTCACTGGAAATAGCCAAAACCCCGCTTGGCTACAGCCACGGTCAGTCCATCAGCCCCAAATAATTTACTGCAGCCTTCTGGAGCCCAATTGGGAGGCCACTGCTCTGTGATGTGACTCAGCTGCCTGGTCCTGCCTGGTCCTGCTAACTTCCAGTAGCTTTGTTGCCGCAGAATTCTCTTGAACTCCGCGTAGCGAAAGAGCAAGCCTTCTGATTTAAAGCAACGCTAACCTGCAAACTGGCTTTTCTCAGCCCCCTCCTCTATCTGTAAGGGCAATCGGTTGGGTCCATCTAGCTAGCTTTATTGATGCAGTTACGTTTCCAGCTGAGTCTAGATATGTGCCTGCCTGAATATCTGCCCCTTTCTGTTTTAGATCGACTCTGAAGCGACTAGGGCCGCCTCCCCTTCCTCCTAAGGTAAGTCCGCTTGGTGTTTTAGAGACGACGACGTTGGGGGGGGGAGAGACTCGGGTGGCTATAATGCTTGAGCACGATGTAAGTTCTGTTAGCGGCTTGCACTAGCGCTTCGGGGAAAGCAGAGCGGTGAGCGTCACCTGGCTGGGACCGATCGTGCATCCCCTTTCACCCCGTGCGATTGCCTCCGTGTCGTTAAAGCCACGTGTGTTTGTTAACGCAGGGGTTTGGGATCTCTTTCTGCTTTAAGCGACAAGGTTTTTCCTCTGTCCGAGGCTGCTGGCAAACATCTTGCCATGGTTTGCTCAGACCTCCACAGCGAACCAATGATTTTCATAATGGATTAACCTTTCTGCTCCCTGAGCCACCGTTGCCCCCTTCTTCCTTGCTGCTCCCAATGCCGGGAACTCCTTCCCCGCACACGTTGGTTCTGCTCCCTCTTAACTTTCAAATCACTCCTGAAAACATACCTCTTCTATCAGGCTTTCCTGAACTCCTCACCCCCTGCAGCCCCTCCAATGCCTTTTCGTTCAGGATCCTTCCTCTAAGCACGTGCACCTACAACGTCTCAACCTTCTCTCTCTCCCTGTGTTCCCCTTCCTCTTGTAGCCAAGCTAAACACATGCACCTTTGATTTCTCAGCTTCGTGGATTCCTTCCTATGTTTCCTGCTCCCTTATCTCTCCGGGATTAACTGTAACTATGCCAAGCACATGCCCCTGTGACGTCTCAACTCCATGAATGTCTCCTTGTCTCCCCCTAGGTGCCCCTCTTCCTCATCTCTTCTTGATTGTAAGCCCCTCGGGGCAGGGACCTGACTCTAATTGGGGAGGGCAGGGTGCCGGACTGTCTCAAGGAGGCGGTGGGGCGGCCCTGCTCAAGAAGCCATCATTGGATGTTGGCGTCCTGGCCAGTTATCAGCCAGTCTCTAACCTTCCCTTTTTAGGGAAGGTTATTGAGCAGGTGGTGGCTTGGCAGCTGCAGGAGCATCTGGACCGTATTAATCCTCTCGATCCCTCGCGGTCAGGCTTTCATCCGGTTCATGGCACGGAGACTGCGCTTGTGGCCTTGGCCCGTGAGTTGGACCAGGCTCATTCGACCCTGTTAGATCCTGTTAGACCTTTTGGCTATGTCTGATACCGTAGACCGTGAGCTGTTGGGGACTCGGCTGCGGGACCGGGCAGGGATTGGCGGGACCGTTCTTGAATGGTTTTGCTCTTTCCTGCCCGGGAGAACCCAACGTGTGGTGCTGGGGGGGTTTCATCTTCTCCCCGGGGCCTCACGTGTGGGGTCCCGCAGGCTTCTATCTTGTCCCCTCTCGTGTTCAGTGTGTACATGCAGCCTGTGGGGGAGGTTGTCAGGGAGTTTGGCGTACGGTGTCATCAATATGCTGATGACACCCAGCTCTCTCTCTCTGTCTTCCATCCGACTCAGGTCCGGCAGTCTCGGTGCTTACCTGGTGCTTGGCGGCTGTGGGGGATTGGATGAGGTTGAGCTGCCTGAAGTTAAATCCCAACAAGACGGAGGTGACGGTTGTGGGTAGGACGGTGGGTNGGTCTGTACTCCCCTCGTTTCTCAGGTTCGGAGCCTGGGGGTGCTCCTAGACCGGCAGCTCCGCCTGGATGTCCAGGTGGCAGCTGTGGCGAAGGGGACATTTTGCCAATTACATCTGGTGCGTCGGCTTTGGCCGTACGTCTCTGACTCAGATCTGGCCACGATCGTCCATGCTTTTATTACCTCAAGACTGGACTCCTGCAACGCACTCTACGTGGGGCTGCCCTTGGGGCTGGTTCGGAGACTGCAGCTGGTGCCGAACGCGGTGGCCCGTCTCCTAACGGGGACGGGCCGATGCGAGCACATTACACCGGTGCTTCGCTCTCTGCACTGGCTGCCGATAGTCTTCCAGGTCCAATTCAAGGTGGCGCTGACCTTTAAAGCCTTAAATGGTCTGGGCCTCACCTACCTGCAGGACCGCCTCACCCGCCGGGTCCTGGCTTGGCCCCTGTGGTCATCCGGGGGCGCCCTCCTCAAGGTCCCCCAGGTTTCTTGGGTATCGACCTTGCGGATGGCATTCTCTGTGGCCGCACCGTGCCTGTGGAACTCCCTCCCACTGGGCCACTGACCTCCCCTCTTTCCGTAGACAGTGTAAGACCCGGCTGTTCCACCGTGCCTTTCCCGAGGGAGATGGGGTGGCTTAGGGAGCGAGTAGGGGGTCATTTGTTTTTATTGTGTGGTTTTAATTGTATTGTTTTATTTGAATCTGTTGTTAGCCGCCCTGAGAGGCTTTTAGCAGGAGGGGGCGGCATACACATTTTTATAATAATAATAATAATAATTAATGATCAGTGCCAGGTACATTGCTAGTGCTATATCAATAATAATAATAAATAATTCTCCGTTAGAATCATGGTCAGTCTGTACTGGAGCTGAACTGAGTAGCTGCAGAAATGGGGACGGCTTTTGAAATCCCAGTCCTTAACCTGGCCCGGTAACATTGGGCACGGCAATCTACCAGTTTACCTTTTTTTATTCCAATTTTTTTATTTCTGGTACCGATTTTTTTGACTTCCTGTCCCGATTCTTTTACCGATCGGTAACTCAGTGATGGTATTACCCAGTATTTTTGGGTAGCCAGGTTCCCGACTTGGTATTTGGGTTCCGATCTGGCCCCCAATAGACTGCGCAGGTATTATCCGCGGATAGCCAATCCTCGGCCCATTTCCGCTCTAGAACGCTGTGGGGATGGCGTGATGGTTTCCTCTTTCCGAGCGCCGTCTGTCTTGTCTGTCACAGCCTAGGATAACGATTTACACCGAGGAGCCCCTTGCCGACGATGACAAGTCTCAGACGATAAAGCATTGTCCCGACTCTCAGAACAGAGCGCCGCCGGCTCATCGGAGACAGAGCATCCCAGTTTGTGGGCCTCAAGTCGAGCCTTCCCCTATCGGGATGACCAGCAGCATTAGCAGCCCAGGATTGCTCACGGCGAGATACAGCGACGTGGGTAAATGCCCGTTTCAGTAGCGACTTGCTTCCCAGCCAAACAGATCCATTTCACAGCTGGCTTGATTTCGAGCTTCGTGGTTTGGTACCAAATGTGGGTTTTTTGGGTGGGGTCACTGGGGATTTGGGAGGTGGGGCGATGACTGCCTCGCAGGAGCCACAGGGAAAGCAAGTGGGGCTGCTGGGGGAGCAGAGAAGACAGGGCAGGGGGGAAGGGTACCCTGGAGAGGCACCTAGGTGAGATACGTAGGACTGCTGAGAGTGGGGAGACTGGGAGACACCGGTGGGAAGTCAGCAGAGCAGGGGAGAGCGCGGGTCAGTGCAGGTGCTGGGAGGGCAGGGAGGCTCTGTGAGTGAGCAGGACACCCTGCCTGCTCAGTATTCCTGTCGTCTGCCCTGCCCCGTTATCTCCTGGAACACCCCGCCCCCTGCCCAAGCATGGGGGCACTCACAGGGGGACAGTGGCAGGTGACGGAGTTGCAGCAGAGTCAGTATCCCTGGTGTAGCAAAATGAGGAATATCCCTCCGCGTCGGAGCGTGTCAATGCTTTTCTGATGCTCCGTGATGATGGAGATGACTGACTGGGCTGGGCCGGGCCGTCCCACATTCCAGCAAATTAACCTGGGATACGGCTGTAAAAATGTTTGTGTTTCCTGCACGTTTGATATCCAATTGTGTGTGGGATTCTCTTCAGGAAATGGGGACAGCATGCTGAAACTCATTGAGGAAAACGCTGAGGGCTCTGGGCACATTCCCCAACTGCCACGAAAAAAAGACAAGAGAGACTTCCCTGTGAGTATTTTTGTTCCGTGCCTTTAACGTCCTTCTCAGCTGGGCCCTGTTAATTCTGCGCTGCTGTGATCGCGGAATTAGAGGCCTGGTTGAATTCTTGCAGAAATTGCCTCCAGCAACACAGAATGTCAGCCTAAATGGGGAGGACTGTGTGCTAGCCAATGGGGTATTGGCACGGCTGCTTTTCTAGCCAATGGGGTATTGGCACTGCTGCTCTTCTAGCCAATGGGGTGTTGGCAGTGCTGTGAGCTTTTAGCATATATTCTGGGGGTTCATAGGGCCCCCTGTCATAGCTGGCTAGCAGGAACAGCCCACAAAGACTCACCTCCTTTTGAGGGGTGGGAAAGCATAGAATTTCTCACTGGCCCGCTGATTGCTCTGTGTGGTATTTCATCCTCGTTTTTAAGTGTGGAATACCATGCTGGGAAATGCATTTGCATTTTTAAAATTGCACAATTGGGTTAATTTTTGTTATTTATTCTGTTCACAGAATGTGGATTTTCTGCAGAATTTAGGTTCCCTGGTAGCAGAATTTAGGGGGGTGGGGATACACAGGGCCCTGGTTTCCAATTCCCAGTTGAGGTCCTGGTTGCTCCATCAGGGTTACTTACTTTTACAGACAATTTAACAAACTGTAAACGCAGAAAGTGGGAGTGTGGACTGCACCATTTTAACCTGGAGAGCACTCAGTATTTTAAAATACGTTTTCCCCACAGAAGCCAGCAATCAATGGCTTGCCACCGACGCCAAAAGTGCTGGTAAGAACCCGTTCTTCTCCCCCGAGTCGCTTTCAAGGGGCTGGTTCCCCCCTGCACACTGATCTACTGGAGACAAGCTTGTGATCTGCCAGGAGATATCGCAGTCTTACCCCTCGGTTCCTCACCCAGTGCTTCCTCTACCCTCCTGTTGATCATTCATGGTCCCTTTCTTCGCAGCTAGGCTAAGCACGGGCACCTGAGACGTCTCAATTTCATGAATGTTTCCCTTCCTCTCCCGGATTGTAAGGCCCTTTGATGCGAGGACCAGTCTCGGACGCTATATAAATTTGCTGGCCTTAGATCAATACTAAAGTAAAATAAGACTGTATTTTAGTGTTCTTGGAGCAACAGCTGGCTTGCTCTCATAGCAAAAGCCACCCTGAGCCTTTTGGAGGGAAGGGCAGGATGCAAATTTAAATAAGTAAACATTGCAATACAGGTGTGTGCTCGGTGACTGGATAACTGTTGTGTATACGCTTGTGTCTAACAAATGCAGTCAGGCCGCTGGAGGAGGCTGTGCGTGTGTGTTGCAAGCTTCTCTCTGATTTTAAGTTCTGACTTCTTTCAGATGGGAGCGTGTTTTTCGAAGGTTTTCGATGGCTGTCCTCTGAAGATTAATTGCGCCACATCGTGGATCCATCCAGATACCAAAGGTAAGGTGACCTTCTGTTTCAAACGTTAAACCCCCAGTATTGGGGGGAACATATTGAACCAATCTCTCCTTTCTGTTCCAGACCAGTATATTATCTTTGGGACGGAAGATGGTATTTATACATTGAATCTGAATGAACTCCATGAGGCAACAATGGAACAGGTAAATTATCTGTTTGTAGGGGTGGGACTCCAGGGGGATTGTCAGTTATCGGAATTATCTGTATCGGATCTCCCGATATCGGATTTATCGGTTTCAGAATATCAGATTTTTAACATTGCCGATTTTCTCGCCTCTTTAACATTGCGGCCATGTTAAATATGGCCGATAAAACGGCTGTGTTAAAAATCCGATATTGCCGATACGACAATTATCGGTATTATTGGATTAATCCAATACTGCCCATTTTTGGCATGATCGGATTAATCCAATACCAATAGTCCCACCCTTACTGTTTAGCAACCAGGCAAAATTTAGCTAAGTTTATAGAAGTTTATAAAAGAGCAACGCTTTTAAATGTTTAGGCACTTGGATAGCAGTAGTATCACCGTTGCATCACAGGGAGAAGCCACATCAAATCATTAGAATCCTAGAATTGTTGAGTTGGACGGTACCTCCGCGGTCATCTCGTTCAACCTCCTGCTTAGTGCGGGAAATCCACAGCCACACCATCCCTGGCAGGTGGCCGTCCAGCCCCTCCCGCGAAGGAGAGCCCCCCACCGCCCTAGGCAGTGTCTGTTCCACTGTCAAGCAGCTCTTACTGTTACAAAGTTCTTCCTGATGTTTAGCTGAAATCTGCTTTCTCATCATTTGAGCTCATTGGTTCTAGTCTTGCCCTCAGGAGCAACAGAGAACGAGTCTGTTCCATCTTCTGTGCGACGGCCCTTCAGGTATATGAAGACAGCGATCATGCCTCCCATTAGTCTTCCCTTCTCCAGGCTAAACATACCCAGCTCCTTCAACCTGTCCTCACAGGACTTGGTTTCCAGACCCCCCTGACCCTCTTTATCGCCCTTCTCTGAACCCATTCCAATTTGTCAATGTCCTTCTTGACATGCGGTGCCCGGAACTGGACGCAGGACTCCAGATTGAGCTCTGACCAGCACGGAATAGAGTGGAATCATAGATTCGTAGAGTTGGAAGTGACCTCAGAGCTCATCCAATCCACCCCCCTGCTCAGTGAAGGAAATCCACAGCGACAGCATCCCTGACAGATGGAACTGTGACTTCTAGTGATCTGGACACGACGCTTCTGTTAACGCAGCCTAAAATTGCATTTGTTTTTTTAGCAGCTGCATCACGCTGCTGACTCGTGTTCAGCTGGTGATCAACTACAACCCCTAGATCCTTTAAACATGTCCTGCTGCCGAGCCAGGTGTCCCCCACCCTAGACTTGTGCATTTGATTTCTCTTACCTAAATGCAGAACTTTACATTTATCTCTGTTGAATTTCATTTTGTTAGTTTGGGCCCAGCTTTCCATCCTGTCAAGATCATTTTGAATCATGTTTCTCTCTTCTAAGGTGCTAGCGATCCCTCCCAGTTTTGTGTTATCTGTAAATTTGATAAGCATCCCCTCTGCTCCTTCATCCAAGTCATTAATAAAGATGTTGAACAGTCCAGGGCTCAGGACCAAGCCCTGCGGCACCCCGCTCGATACCTCCCTCCAGATTGATGGGGAGCCATTGACGAGCACTCTTGGGGTACGGTTCTTCAACCAGCTAACAATAGTATCATCTAGCCGATATTTAACCAGCTTGTCAAGAAGGATGTCATGGGGGACTTTGTCAAATGCTTTGCTGAAATTGAGATATACTACGTCCACGGCATCCCCATGGTCTACTAAATTCGTAACTCAATGAAAAAAGGAAATACGATTAATCTGGCATGACTTTTCTTGACAAACCCATGCTGGCTTCTAGTAATCACAGCATTGTTTTCTGAACGCTTACAGATTGACAGCTTTATAATCTGCGCTAGAATCTTTCCAGGTATTGATGTCATGCTAACCGTTCTGTAGTTTCCCGGATCCTCCTTTTTGAAGATAGGGACGTTTAGCTGTCTCCAGTCTTCCGGCACCTCACCCATTCTCCAAGAGTTCGCAAAGATTATAGACAGAGGTTCCAAGATTACATCTGCAAGTTCCTTCAGAACCCAGGATGTAATTCATCTGGCCCCCAAAACTTGAACTCAGTTAAAGTTGCTAGGTGTTCTCTTACCATTTCTTGACCTATTCTGAGCTGCAATTTCTTCCATTCGTCATCAGTGCAACTTTTGCCAGGTTGGACATAGTTTCCCTTGTGGGAGAAGACACAGGCAAAATAGGAGGACCAGAAATTTACTCGGCCGACCTCTTCTTTCTTATGCCCACTAGATGGCGCCCCAGCCCACCCCGTGCAGAGCGCTGTTGCTGCTCTTGCTTGCCAGGCTACAGCTGATAGAGGCCTTGGCCGGCTGCATCTCCTAAGAGCTCTTTGCTCCCCATGTTGTTTCTTCCCTGCTTGGCTGCCTGCCACGCCCACATCCCCCTTTGTGTCGTGACTCTGGGGGCAGCAATCTGGCAGACCATGGAAAAAATGCAGCCCTCGGTTTCTGTCCCAAAGAAGGGGCGGTAGGGGTGGGAAATAGACCAGCTGTCCCCTATCAAAATAGAAATGATTGCCAAAAATTTTTTGGAGGGCTTGTAAGTTTATCCAGCATTCTCCAAACCAAGCAAAGCAGCAGTTCTTCCCCTGAAGAGCCCAAGTCCCAAGTGGAAGGCAGCAGGTGGTGATTGTTCAGGAAGTGTTAAAGGGAAAGGCTTATTTGGTGGGCAGGGGAAATCTGGAACGGCTTCAAGCCTTGAAGGAGGGCTCGGAAGGAAGAAGCATCGGTTGCTTCACAAAGAAGAAAAAGAAAGCAAGCACACGAAGCCAAGTGTGTCCAAAAGAGACCGGGGGGGCGGGCTGATCTGTTGATTCAGGCAAACCGGTCAACACGGAGGATAAGAGAACAGGACTGAATTGCTAACAAGACCTTTGAATTTGATGTACGAGTGTGGAGCTAGGGGTGCAAGGCTGCTGAGAAGCAGAGGAGAAGGCAAGACTTGGGGCAAGAGACGAGGATCATGACCGCACTGCACTTCAAGGAGGGTGCAAACAGGTTGGATTAGATTCAGAGGAGAGCAGCTAAGCTGATCGGGGGGCTGGAGGACAAGTCAAATGAGGAAAGACAGGAAGAATTTGGGAATGTTCAGCCTAGAGGCAAGATGAAAGGTTTTGGGGACGGGGGGCGTGAGAGCAGTTTTCAGATCTCTAAAAGGAAGCCACAAAGAAGCTGGGTGAACGTTCCGTCTCCGCTGTCACCGAAGGCAGAGCAAGAGCGAACGGGCTGGAGGCCGCTTTTAGACGTAACCGGGGAGGCGGGGGAATGTCCATGAATGCGGTCGCAGCTCTAGTCTCCTGGGAATCAGTGCAGGTGAGAACTAGTGCGCTATTCCACTTTTCTCCAGCGAGGACACTTGCGCATGACGGGGTTCCCCCAATGTAGTTTTTACAATGACAGGAGTTCGCGGGATAAAATTCCTACGTGTGCTAATTCCCGCGAGAATAGAGCTGGGATTGCCATCACGGAAGCTTTCCTGTGCCGCCCCCATCCCCTCGGCTAACGCGTGAAAGTGGTCTCGGTTTCCTCAATGTACATTGGGTTAAATATTCTGAATAACTTCCCAGCGATGAAAAGCGTTGGGCAGTGGGCTAAGGTGCCCGGGGGTTGGTTGCGGTTTCTCCTTCCTTGGAGGCTTTCAAAACCCGGTTGCCCAAGCGTCTGTCCGTGATGCTGTAGATGCAATGTATCCTGCCTCGGAGCAGGGGGTTGTATTCGATGGCGACCCCCCTGGAGGTCCCGTCCAACTCTCACGGTCTGTGATTCTGTTAGAAGCAGCCGATCGCAACGACGTGCGGTACAAAGGGTCAGTCGGGACTGGAGGAAGGAGAATGAGGTTGCGTCTACTTAACAGGTCGGCAAGTGAGAGAGGTTGGGAGAGAGATGGAATGGTTTAGAGGAGTGAAACCAATGCTGGTTGGAAGGGAGGGGCAGAGTAGAGGAACAAAATAGGGAACTGAAGGATGTCAGCACTAACATGGGTTTTTGATACATGGGCGGAGGCTGGGGCGATGCGTGGAGTGGGGGCAGCAATGCAGTTCTTCTTCCATCTGGTTTCTCCCTGATAATCTCGTGTTCCTTTCTCTAGTTATTCCCACGCAAGTGTACGTGGCTGTACGTCATCCACAACACCTTAATGTCTCTCTCAGGTAGGTGTGCGTTACGCTAGCACATAAGCAAGGAGATACACTGAATGATACCAAACATGCAAGGAATTCCCTCACCAGGTGTGCTTTTCCCCTTGCGCACAGTTCAGATAGGTAGCATCATCATCATGTTATTTCTGTAGCATCCCGCCCCCACCAAAATGGTGCTTGGAGCGCTTTACAAGAAAAATATAAAATACATTTAGAATAAAAATCTAGTTTAAAACAATTTGAGAGGGAGGGAAAGGACACACAAAAAGAAACCAGCAGCGGATCCCAAAAGCACCTGGAGAATAAATAAGTCTTCAGGTGCCGTTTAAACGTGAGGAGGGAAGGAACTAAGATGAGCATCTGGAATGGAGCGATTTCCACACTGAGGGGCCCGCCCCAGCAAAGGCCCGATCACCCGAAGATGCGATGGCAACATCCCCAAACAGCGGGTGGTTTCTGAGCTCAAATATTCATCAGTGCGAGGCTCCAAGAGGAGGTTTCGAATATTAGCCAGGGCCTAAACCATTCACGGCCTTAAAAATCAGCCACGAGATCTTAAACTCAATCCGTCGCTCTACAGGCAGCCAATGCAGAGCACTCAGGGCGGACGACATAGGATCATGGCTGCCCAAACCAGTCAGCAGCTACACTGCTGCTTTCTGAGCAAGCTTCAGGCGATGGAGAAGCACCGCCAGCAGCCCATGGAAAAGGAAATTACAAAAACCAAACCTTGTGGTCACCAGGGCATGGGTCACTGTGGCAAGGTCAGCTCAGGGTAAATAAGGGTGTAGCTTTCGCAAATTGCATAACTGAAAAAAGCATCTCTGAGTCACGTCAGACACCTGCGTTTTCATGGACAAAAATGACATCCAAGTTCTTTTCCTGGCCCACTACCCAGACCCTGACAAAGCGCGGGGGTCTGAGAGAGGTGAGGACATCCTCATATCAGCTGCCCCGCCTCACCAGCATCACCTCAGATTGAGTCTGTGGTAGCTCTGGCGCATCCAGCTGGCTGTTTCGTTCAGTCATTCCTCCAAGGCAAAGGCCAAGCTGGCAGGGTTCACAGGGCAAGAAATATACAATTGTATATCAGCATATTTATGATACTCAACCCTCTGCTTGTTCATAACATCTCCAAAGGGTTGCATGTAGACGTTGAACTACATGGGCAAAAGAATTGAGCCTTGAGGAATGCCACATTCCTAGTCTCTCGTGTATGAGGCATAGCCGCCCATCACCACCACTCCGCCCCTCTAGGAATGACTGAATCCACCAAACGGTAACTCCTGCCACACCAGTGATTTCTCGCAGCAACCCATGCTCCGTCGTACCGAATGCTGCTGCGAGACCCAGCATGACCAAAATGGCCATCGGCACCATCAGCAGGCCATTGCCGAGCGCAGTCTCCACCCCATGAGAAGGCTGGAACCCAGACTGGAATTTACCAAAGATATGATTGGAGTCCAAATGCCTCTGCAGCCGTACTGCCACGGCCTTCTCAATCACCTTCCCCCAAAATAGGTAGCTTGGAGACCAGGCAGTAATTGGCAAGCACTCCAATGTCAAGAGTTGGTTTCTTGAGGCGGGGACGAACCTCTGTCCATTGAAGGCTGACTGGCGCCCTTCTCTCCATAGAGGCGGCGTTAACAATGCCCGGCGTCCATAAAGGGACTACTGCCCCAGCACTCACCTTCCAACAACCAGCATGGGTCAGAGCTGCAGGTGGTGGCTCTCGGCGAACCCAGCAGTGCACGGATCTCCTCATCGCCAACCACGTCGAAGTCAATCAGGGAAGTGCAGTCCCTTGGGATCTCAGCTCTCCACATCCAAAAGCCCAACAATTCCTGCCTGGAGTCCCTCCGTCTTGTCTGCAAAGAATGTTACAATCGTTTCACAATGTTCCCTTGAAGAAACTGTAGCTGGGTTGAAGCATTCTGGATTCTGAACAGTGGCACCGCTCTGTCCTCTGCCGCATCTACGGCCGAGGACAAGCGCGGTCGCTTGTAATCGCCCTTCTGTATACCCGCATGAACTCTCTGTACAGCTAAACATCCGCCTCCAGAGAGACCAAGTGTGCGCCACATCCTTTCACGATCGAATGCTTGTGCAAAGACTTGATAAACATTCAAGTGAATGAGGATGCAGTCTGCCTGAAGCTTCAGGAACTGGATCATTTAACTACAGAATGCCCAGCTTCTCCTGAGTAACGCCAGCCAGGGTGTGCAAATATTTATTTATTGACGTTTATAACCCACCCTGTGGCAAAGCATCGGGTTGGGTTATGACGCACAAGGATATAAAATAAATATTGAGAAATAAAACCATTTTAAAATTCCCTACCCACATACTCCTCAAACCCGATCTCTCTTTTTCCAAATGCTTGGCCAAATAAAAAGCTCTCCCAGACCCGAGACCAGCACTGTAGCCCCACTAGGTTCCGCTAGCTCTGACTTAGACAGGCCCCGCTAGAGCATTGTGACGTCGCTGCGGGGGATGACTTACCCCTTTATATCCTGGTCCCATCCCTTCTTTAAACATTCTGGTGGGGCCCTTGATCATCCAAGTGGCTTTGTGCTGCTGGGGAGATGGCTTTGGGGGCAGTATTTTCAAGGGCCACAGAGATCAATAGGCAGCTAACTTTTCCAGAGTCTAGCCATTGTTTAATCAAATCTGTCTGGATTAAATACATAATATCAGGGGTCCATCTCGAATGAATGTGTTGGATAAATGGATGTGCTGTCTTCAACGTTCTTACAAATAGTTGAATGCTGTGGGTGTCCGAAATGTATTGGTTTTAACTGTGATGTTTTTTTCTCTCCTTTTTTCAATTGGCCTGGATTCTGCTGGCAATTTTTATGGTTGACCCTTTCAGAAGGTAATTATTGCTGTGGTTTTCTTTTTGTCCATGTATTTCTTTTTTAATACTAAAAATTGCCTCGAGCCAACGCGTGTGAGTTTTGACTCCAGATCCTCTTTCTCTCTTACAGGAAAGACATTCCAGCTCTACTCCCACAATCTAATCTCTTTGTTTGAACAAGCCAAGAAAACCGGGCTAGCTGCTCACATTCAAACTCATAGGTTCCCGGACAAAATATTACCAAGGTATGTTAATATGACTTTATCCTCTGGTTCCGTTTTTTTGTTTAGATGTTTATCCTGCTCTAACCCAAGGGCTCAGGGCAGATGATAAAATATAAAATGCAACATATAATTTAATACATATACAATATAAAAATAATGTAAAAATCAACCCACCCACCCCAAAAAAAGAAAACAATCTTGTCCCTACCTGCCTGACCAGATAGAAAGGTCTTAATCACCTCCAGAAAATGCTCCGGTTTGGGCGAAACTCCAGAGAGAGGGAGTTTTCGAGAGAGGGAGCAGTGACCGAGAGCATCTGGCTCCGCGCCCTTGCAGGACACGCTGATGGAATTAGCAAGAGGTGATTCTTGACTGACTCTAAGGATTGCACCAGAGCGTTGGGGAGGAAGCGGCCTTTCAGATAAGTGAGGCCCAGGCCATTGAGGGTTTTAAACTAAGGCCAGAACCAACACTTTGAAAGCTCTTGGAAGCCAGTGCAGATACTGAAACCCAGCTCTGATACCCACCCCCAGTAGAAAAGCAAGCTGTCCCCATTTGCACCAGCTGCAGCCCCCGCCCAAACAGTCGTCCGAAGGGCAGCCTCATGGAGAGCACATTACATCAGTCTCACCTTGAGGTGATGACGACCTGGATGACAAGTCTGATCTGATTCTAGACCGTTCTACGTGAACCTGGTTGACTAAGTACCGTGCCCTGACGCTTGTTGGAGTAGCCCAGGCTGGAAATACGGGGTGGGGGGTAGGATACAGCCACGACCCTTCTGTGAGGGGATGGGACGGGCTTATTGAGTGGGGGCTCCCCCGGGTGAGAGTCAGGGGTGTGTCTGGGGATTGGGAACTCCTTTGTGTGAGAGGCAAGGGAGTGGGTGGGATGAGAAAAGGGGTGAGTTGGGGATCAGGGGTGGGATTTATTTTATATGTATTTTTATGTAATACTTTTTTAAAATTATTGTGAGCCACCCTGAGCCTCTTTTGGAATTGGGGGAGGTTTGATGGAGCGACAATTATAAAGGGCTTTGTGTATTTGTCACTGGCAATACTTTATTTCCAATGGCTTACCAATAACTCAGGCCTGGGGGCCGAATGTGGCCTGTAGCTGTGTTTTATCTGGATTCTCCTCAGTTCCTGGGTCTTGTCCACTGGATCCAGTCGCTACCGCCAAGCCCTGAAAGGACTGAGCTCCGGGGAAGAGAGCAGAGACGAGGTCATGACGCACACAAGGAGAGGGGGCCGATTCATAGCGCTGATTCATGAACTGGACCCTCCTCTTCCTGGGCGCATCCCTTAAGCAGCCCCTGCACCCCCAACGTCTCTGTGGCCCTCAGAGCTTGCGTTCATTTCCAAAGTGGCCCCTGGGAGGGGACACCCCCCACCTGCGATAACGGTTTCCAATAGTTACCAGTAACTTTGTTATTTCAGGAAGTTTGCCTTAACCACAAAGATCCCGGACACAAAAGGCTGCCATAAATGCTGTATCGGTGAGTCATGGTTCAGCCTGACATGATGACCTTGACTGTTGGGTTTTTGGGGTTGTTTTTTTTTTTTACTAAAAAGGAGGATTTTGGTTTATTGGCAGTTTATAATATTTTGAAATGTGGCCGTTAGCTAGTCTGGGAATTAGTGACTCTTTACTGACTATTCAGCTAGTAGGTCGCTAATTTCCGTTTGGCCCAAACGTTGCTGAACCGACATCCCAACCCCAAAGTGTTCTTTGTCCTCCGGCGAGGACGTTAATCGCGTGGCCCTCCCTTGTTTCTCTCGAAACAAACGCTCCTCTCCTTGGCCGTAATCCCGCGGTCTGCGGATCTCCGCGCACAAGCCGCGTGCGGACAGACCAAGTACTGTAATAGAACACCAGACTGTTCAGCCAGATACGGACTATTGATTGAAAACCCAGTAATTAGAGGCACGTTTTCTTTTTCCCAAAACTACCCCTCTGCTGTTTGTTTTCTTTCCCATTGTCCTTTTCTCAGCCCTGCTGTAGGGTCAGGCACAGGAATGCGGCTTCCTATCCAGCCCACGTCCCTTCCCCCCACCTTGTCACAACTCTGCTAACTTCCCCTTCCCTCTTGATCTGTGACGTGCTTTCATAGACCACCCTGGAAGTCAAGACGGGGAGGTTTTCTAAATATTGGAGTGGTGCAAAAAAAGAGCCACATTTTCAGGTTGGTTTGACTTCGGGAAGATGTGGAGTTAACACCTGGCTTTTTGTTTTGTTTTCCCAGTAAGAAATCCCTACACCGGCCATAAATACCTCTGCGGAGCGTTACAGTCTGGGATCGTTCTGCTCCAGTGGTATGAGCCCATGCAGAAATTCATGTTAATAAAGGTGCGTGTTGCTCATCCCCATCAGAGTGTGTCCGCTAAAGAACTGTAAGCCGTTCTGGATTTGATATGATGAAATGTGACCTTTTGTATCTCTCTTCTGGGCATTTGCTAGTTTGGTAGCTAGGATCTCTGATCACTAATGACTAGATTTTTCCAAAGACTCAGCCCACAAGTAGGCATGCAGGCAGAGGTGGCCAGGTTCAGCTTTGGAAATAGCTTTCGCCATGTTTGAATGGGAAGTGGCCTTGATGCTCTCTTATCTGTGTGTGAAGTGAGCTCTTTTGAAAGTCATTCATTTCCCAGCTCTGGGTGTGGTACCCTCAATGTTTTACCCGCCAAACTTAAACTAAGTTCATAGAAGCGCTTTTATTAGAGGTAAGTACCTCCTACCTTGCTTTTCCCTCCCCTTTGTTCTCATGAGCAGGTGGGTTAAAGAGAAGGTACTTACGTCTGCAAAGACACAAAGTTAAAGTGGGGAGGGAGGCTCTTATGCCTGGGAAGGGGATCTTCTGTACAGGAGGGGGGGTGTTATTGCCTCTACCCCCTAATCTGTTCTTCCTGCTTTTGTGTTCCTGTCAAAGCCTCTCTGCCTCTCCGACCACTTGCTATTCAAACTCCCCCTAATGGCAGCTCTCTGCAACTTCCCAAGCAGGGAGTTCAGGGGTTAGAGAGGAAAGAGCTATTTAACCCCCGGCTCCCTGTTTGTGGGAGCAGAAGCAGAGAGGTGTAATTACTGCAGCGTTTAACCCCTCTGTGCTCGTGGGATGAGAGCAAACCATAAGTAGCTATAAACCAGTGGCCACAGAAGGAAAATCAGGATCTTTGCCCTGATTTCCTGGATGTTGGATTGGTCCCTACCATGGTAACGCTGCAGCAGATCCAAGGACCAATCTGATGAATTATGGGAAATTCTGTTCTCTGCGATACAATGTGCAGCTGTTGTGGTAGCTCGAGTTCTCCAGCCACGCTGTGAGGAGAACGGCGTTTCCATCTCTCTCTCCTTGTGTTCTGTGGATGTCAGCATTAAATAACCTCCACGGCTGAGTTTTCTGTGGGTTTTTTCCCCCCCCAGCACTTTGATTTCCCTTTGCCAAGCCCATTGAATGTGTTTGAAATGCTGGTGATCCCGGAGCAGGAGTACCCCATGGTCTGCGTCGCCATCAGCAAGGGGGCCGACCCAAACCAGGTGGTTCAGTTTGAGACCATCAACCTGAACTCGGCTTCTTCGTGGTTTACAGAGATTGGTGCAGGTAAGGCCTTGGGGGGTGTTGCAGGGACGCCAGAACTACTGTCACCTGAAGCTTTACTTACTTCATCTCATTTCGTGTTTGAGTCGCTCCTGCGTTTGTTGGTTTGTTTATATAGCACCAGCAGTGTACCTGGCACTGTACAATCAATAGTTAGAGGGGTCCTTAACCCAAGGGGCTTCCAATCTAAGAGAGACAAGGAAGGGCAAGACGAGGGAGAGATGAACATCGGGAGAGACAAGGAGACATTTACGTGGTTGAGACGTTGTAGGTGCACGTGCTTCACGTAGTTAAGGGGGGAGAGATTCTGAGAGGGGGAAGAGGATGTCCCAGGTCCTGAATTGGCCCCTGCGGCCGGACGGAGCCACCCTTCTTGAAGTCCCCCGTGTACGACGGGGGGCAACGTTGGAGAGGGCGTTCTCGGTTGTAACACTGCAACTGTGGAATTCCCGCCCAGCGGGGGCCTGCTTCTCCCCGGATCTCTCTTCCTTCCCGCGCATTTATTTC
>QEPC01008553.1:60515-83896 GCA_003113815.1 Sphenodon punctatus | reverse complement strand
AGTGAGGGAGAAGGGATGAAGGCGGTGGGGGGAGGCGTGGGAGGGCGAGGGAGGGGATGGAGGCGGAGCGGAGTGCTCGAGCAGGGGTTCGGAGGGAGATCAGAGCAGAGAGGTAGGGGGAGCGAGGTTGTGAAGGGTTTTGTAGGTGAAGATGAGGAGCTTGTGCAGAATACGCTCAGGAAGAGGGAGCCAGTGGAGAGAGGAGAGGAGAGGCAGCACATGGTCAAAGCGATGGGCTAGATGGATGATCCTGGCAGCAGAGTTTTGAACAGAGATGGCGGAAGAAAGGTGAGAGCGGGGAAGGCCAGTGAGGAGGAGGTTACAATAGTCGAGGCATGAGATGACTAGGGCACGAATGAGAGTTTTGGCAGAGGAGACAGACAGGAAAGACATGAGGAGAGAGGCGTTCTTTTAGATACTTGGGCTCCATGTATTGAAGGAGCCCCTCCTGAATGACCGTGATCCACAAGAGGTGGGGTTACATTATAAAGGGGTGTGGCAGCACATTTGCCCCACCCATTTCTGAAATTTTATTTAATTCATTCATTTTATTTATTTTATTTATTCCTTCCTTCCTTCCCAAATAGGCTCAGAGAGCAGCTTACAAAGTACAAAAACATATAAAACAGCATTTAAAAAAAATCCCCTAGCCCTCCCCCCACCAACCTTTTCCCCAATCTCTCCGCTCAACGCTATCCCTGCCTGCCAAACGCCTGGTCAGACAAATAGGACGCAGACCTTCCCCTTCCAGATGACAGCCCCGAGGAAGGCAGTGACTCTACCTGCACCCTCAACTCAAGGGAATGTGCTCCCTCTAATCTCCCTGTTGATACTTCTCTCCACATCAATCCTTCATCTCCTGTCCACTCTGCTCATTTTGGGGTCACACTTGAGCCATATCTGAGATCCAGGACTGGCCGACTGCAGGTTAATTCTGGCCCTGTTGCAATCATGAATTGCCCAGAGCATCTTGTTTTGAATGCTACGTGAAAGGCATGGTCAATAAAGGGGCGCAGCAAGTCTGTGATGAGCGGGACCTGGATTCATGTTCCAATGATGTCCCCCATCACCACCAAGGGCAAGGGAGGGTCTCCTGCCTGGGGCCAAGGTCTAGGGTGGGGTAACCTTGGTGGGACAAGGGCCTCGGGTTCAGGCTGCTACCAATCTCGTGGGTCCCCAGCCAGGTCCCCAGCATAAGTCTTGGCACTGGGAGCCACGCTGCTGCTCCAGGGGCCCCTTGGGAGACCAGCCAGGAGCCATTCTGCAAAGAGACACCCCCCCCCCATAGTCCAACGCCCGTTTTCAACTCAGCCCTCTTGCACCATGGTAGCTTCACCCCTGGGTTATATTATAATACAAGTCAGGAGGCTAATCTAACACATCTCTCTTCCCTTCCACTTAGCAACGTTTGCATGGGGTCCATCTCGGGCAGCTTAACGCTGCACGGATTAAACGTGCTTCTGATATTCCAGTTTTAGATTCTCTCCACTGACTCAAATATTTATGTGTCTGTCCAGTGCATCCACAGAGACGTGAAGCCAGAGAACATCCTGATCACGAAACACTCCGTCATTAAACTCTGTGACTTTGGATTTGCTCGCATTCTAAGTAAGTGATGGGGGCGTCTTCCATGGAGCCAACGGGTTGATGTTGAAGCTTGAGAACGTTTTGTCTTTGCGTACAGACGCCAAGGGATGGTCTTGTAGCAGGGGCTGGGGGGCGACCTGAGTCCTGCAGCCACTGTTGCTTAGGCTAAAACCATTGGGTTGGAGGGGAACTCAATGGTCATTGGCCAACTTCCGATGGCTGGAATATGCTGGATTTGGTGGGTTGGGTCTCTAGAAGGCTGGGCTCAGTGGTCCCCTCGGTACCAAGAATTCTCAAATATTTAAGAAGCTTCCAAAAAGAAGACACAGCAATTGTTCTCCGTTGCAACCGAGAAAAGGACAGGAAGCAAAGCAGGTAAGTTGCAGGTAGGCTAAATTTAAGGTTAGATTAACTATTAGGAAAATCTTTCCAATGATAAGAGCAGTTGGGCACACAGGTGACCGGTAACTACCGATAGCAGGGGTTGGGCACAGGAGTGAGGGCTGGGCAGGGGTTTTATAGGGCTTATGAAAATCAGGGGGCACGTGCTCTCCTCCAAGTTGCCTATGGTTGGGATATAGAACATATTGCCAAGAGAAATGATGGAATCGCCTTCACTGGAGACTTTTTATGAAGATGGTGGACAACCCTCTGTCAGGGATGGCTGAGGTCAGTGACTTTTGTCCTTGTGGGCTGGGTTGGACTAGTTGACCTGTGAGGTCCTTCCATCCCTAGCATTCTACGATTATCTCCAGGGCCCCATGTATTCTGCAACTCTCTTCTCCCCCCCCCNCCCCCCCCCCCCCCCCCAATTCTACAACCAGGACACACATTCTGCAAGCAGAATAAATTATGTAAATTAACTAAATCCTGGGAAATTATTCAAGTTTTGAATGAAAATGAATTTACCAGCATGCCATTCCATCAAGTTTCCATCCTGCCTTTAAAAAACACCAACTCCTCACAAAATGGATCACTTGGACCTATTTTTTTTTGTTGGGGGGGGGAAGATTCTCCTGCTCGTGGGGAGAAGGGGTTAGAGGCTGCTTCTCTTCAGCAGCTGTGGCACAGGACTTCGTTGTCCAGGATATATGCCAACTTCTCATTAGCTAGCTCAGTGCTGGCTTCCCGTTGGTAGCTCAAAGTGCTCCCCACTTAGGCTATCATTCTGCGCTGCCAGAAGCATTTTCTGCCGCAGTTTGGGCGAATCCAGAGTTCTGTATAAAAAGCTGCAATCACAGAAGCACAGAATTTACAGGGCCCTGACCCAAAACCGTTCCGATCCCAATTGCCTTCGTGCTGTCATTCTTCCCAATAACCCTCTAGCTGGACCCTGCGACTACTACACAGACTATGTGGCTACAAGATGGTACCGCTCCCCGGAGCTCCTCGTCGGAGACACGCAGTACGGCTCTCCTGTTGATGTCTGGGCGATCGGCTGTGTCTTTGCCGAATTACTATCTGGGATCCCCCTGTGGCCTGGAAAATCCGACGTGGATCAGCTCTACCTAATCAGGAAGACGCTAGGTGAGTGTTCAAAGGCAGCAGGCTTCCCCAGTTGTTCAGTCGCCTCCTTTGCTTAGGAACAGTGAAAGCAAGGTACAAATTAGGATTTTCAGAATACCCTTATTTTAGGGGAGTGCCCCTTATTTCAGAGCCCAACAGCCCCGTAGAACATAACGGGGCACGGCATCCCTTATCTCAAGAGCTCCATGGAACATAACGGTCGCCCCGGATACTGTCCCTTGTCAATATGAGAGAGAGGATGTCGTTGCCCTGTTGATCCCAACCAGAAGAGACGGAGGCAAAGTAGTTCAGGTGAGATCTTTTATTTTGGCAACTCGAGTTGGTGAGAGTGTGCAAGCTTTCAGGCCACTTCCTCGGGATGTCACAAGTCAGGACTATACACTGAGCAAACGCAGGACAGGTTTGTTGTTTTTAAGACAACTCTAGCGCAAATACTTGACCAAGCTGATTTTGATGCAAATCTGGATCAAGGCAACACTTCCGCTTGCGTGCACGCGTTTGTGTGTGTGTGTGTGTAATATACAAAAGCCCTAGACTACCCATTTATCACAGCCAAAGTTACAGCCCCCTTCCATTGTGCTGCCGCACAGGCAGGAGCCCGGTGCCCAGAGTGCCCTCTGAGTCACACAAGGAAATGTTGTCTCTGGCTACAGCCGGGCTGCTGCAGCTCAAACATACGCGG
Organism: Sphenodon punctatus; assembly: GCA_003113815.1. Taxonomy (NCBI): domain Eukaryota; kingdom Metazoa; phylum Chordata; class Lepidosauria; order Sphenodontia; family Sphenodontidae; genus Sphenodon; species Sphenodon punctatus. Next base: position 80,100 of record QEPC01008553.1, on the reverse strand, counting down.
AAGCCCTTGGATTTCCTGGTAAAAAAAATTGCGCTTGAGAGAGCTGACTACGCAGCGGCAACAGGGTAGGGTGTAAACAACAACTTGGTAAGGATGACTCAGCCTGGCTCTGTCTCTGGGCCGGATCCTGAGCGGAGTGCAGCACCCACAAGCCCCTATGGACGAGACCCCTCAGAGCAGTATCCTTCACCAAAGCAGCAGCTCTGCACCTGTGAAGCCTCAGCCTGTGGTCTTGGGTTTGCTGGGGAGCAAGGGAGGCTGTAGCTCTCTCAGGAGCCCCACTTGCCCCACTCCCACCCCATAGATACGCCCCTGTAGCTCAGTGCACTTGCTCAGATACCGTAAGACGTGGGGCCAAGCAGATAGGGGCAGGAGATCCTCTTTGTCCCTTTTCTGACATGACCCTTCCTCCTGCCCTTCCCTCAAAAATATTTCTCCAGGTTACCCGGGTGCCCTAGATAAATGTGTTTTAATATAGGGTAATTTCAGACGTTACGAGACCACGGTCAACCACAGAGAAACCCCTGTGGTGACCCAAAGTCCCGTAACAGCTGAAGGTTTCCCACCAGATGTTCACCACGGTGAACCTCCGGCGGGAATCCTTTTGACCACGATTCCGGCCGCCCAGAGGTCCGGAATCGTGGTTAGCTTGGACCATGGTCCGGATTCGGCCAAAAGTAACATCTGTTACCTTGGCCGGTTCCGGATCGTGGCCCAGACCGTGGGACGGAACGGGTGCAGCGGCCAAACTGGCCACTGCGCCCGCCTGTCTCCCGGAAGGCGGGCAGCCGAGGGAGCGCGGGGGGGGGGGCTGTGCGGCCGCACGTTGTGCCGTGTGGCCCCGCCCCCTCCCGGATCCCCTGTAGGAATCTGCTGGCACGTCTGCTGGACCGCTGGGCAGATTCCTGTCCGGGATCCAAAACGGATGCCGGACCGTGGTTCGGCGTGGCGGGCCGAAGGGCCCGTCACGTCTGAAATTACCCATGGTCATTAACAATCTGGAAAAGGAAGTAAATAGCCAGGGGATCCAATTTGCCAATGACACAAAATTTTTCAAGATAGTTAAAACCTGAGTGGACTGTGAAGAATTGCAGCAGGAGGACCTTGCAAGACTGGGTGCCTGGGCATCCAAACGGCAGATGAAATTTAATGTGGACAAGGGCAAAGTGATGCACGTTGGGGAAAATTAATCCAAGCTCTACGTACGCAGCGCTGGGTTCTAAATTGGGGATTACCGCTCAGGAAAGGATCTTGGGGTCCTTGTGGACAACACACTGAAATTCTCAGCTCAGTGTGCGGCAGCGGTGAAAAAGCAAACTGAATGTAGGAAATATTCAGAAAGGGATATTATTATCATCATTATTATTTATTATTATTATTTTATTTATATAGCGCCAGTAGTGTACCTGGCACTGTACAATCAATAGTTACAGCAGGTCCCTGCCCCCAAGGGGCTTACAATCTAAGAGACAAGGGAGGGGCGAGACAAGGGAGAGGCGAACAGTGGAAGATACATTCATGAGGTGCGTGGATATATATATGTATGTGTGTGCGTGCGTACATCTGTGATGCGACTGCACCGGAATATTGTGTGCGGTTCCGGCCGCCAGCCGCATCTAAAAATGATCGAGTAGAATTAGAAAAGGTGCAGAGAAGGGCAACCGAAATGATCGAGGGTCTGGAACGGCGTCCGTACAAAGAGAGGTTGGATAAGTTGGGGCTCTTCAGCTTGGAGAAGAGGTGACCGAGAGGCGATAACGTATGTGAGAAGTTTATAAAATCACGAGTGGCATGGAACGAGTTTATAAGGAGCGGTTTTTTACCCTCTCGAATGGGACTAGGACTAGGGGACGCTCCATGAAACTAGCTGCCGGCGGATTTAAAACAAATAAAAGAAAGTATTTTTTTTCCCACTCAACTTAACTTGTGGAATTTGTTGCCAGAGGATGTGGTTGAAGCCAGTAGCATGGCTGGGTTTACAAAAGGACTGGAGAAGTTCTTAACGCCTATTGTCCAAGTAGGGTTAGCGGGGATGGAGCCTCTTGCTGTTGGGAGCTGGGAATGGATCGCCCCATTGTGCCCTGTTGGGTACTTCTCCCAAGCGACCGAGACTGGCCACTGTCGGAGACAGGATGCTGGGCTGGATGGACCATTGGTCTGACCCAGTCTGGCACGTTTTCTGGTCTTGTATGGCAGTAGGCAGCGTTGCTGCTCCTCACAGGGATTTTACCCAGGGGAGGCGGGACTCCATCAGCAGGGGCAGGGCATAAGGGTGGTCATGCTCCCCTCTGATGTAACCCTGCCTCTTACGGATACTGTTATGACATCATGATGGACCATGGGGGCTGGGCCAGACTGGAATGGGGGCGGGGAAATCCTTATGGCCCCTCCCCTTTCTGACAAGGCTTGCCCCGGAAGCCTTGATTTCTCTGGATTACCGGGGCGCCCCCTTGGCTGACCCAGAGAAGCCACAGCTTCCCCTAGAGCAGGGGCAGGGCCCCTTTTCTGTCGCTGGAACCACTTTGACAATTCCCTCTCGAAAGAAAACACTGTAAACGTTCGTGACTTATCTAAACCTTTGCTTAGAATGTAAAGTACTGAAAGGATCCAGAATTTGCTTCTCACAAAGAGAAAAGAGAAAGACATAAGAAAGTGACGAGTGAAATGAAGAAAACAAAGCTTTCCTGCACACGTTAGAGCAGTCACGCGAAACCCCCAATCATGGGCATGGGGAGGATGGTGGCTGTTTCGCGTTATTTTCGCCTTCTCCCGTTAAAGCCAATAACACGAAAGCACCCAAAGTGTTGAATGGTAATATACCCCCTTCAAGTAGAAACCTTTGCAAAGCAATGTCAGTCTGTGAACTCCGCTCCTCCTCTGTCCCCTCTCACCCTTCCACACCTCCCCTGCTCCCCTAACCGCCTTCGTCCCTTCTCCCTCGCTGCCCCCCACGCTTGGAACTCCCTCCCTGCCCACATCCGCCTTGCCCCCTCCCTTCGTACCTTCAAATCCCTCCTCTTCCGCTCTGCCTTCCCCGACTCCTCGCTCCCCTCCCCTACCTCCTGCTGATCCCCTCCATCCAGTACAATCTGTTACCTGACCTCTGTGTACTCATCTCCTCACCACACGGACCAGCCAGCCATCATTCTCGATGTAACCAAGCCAAGCGCATGCACCTGGGACCTCGCATCCTCGTGAATGTTACACTCCTTGTCTCTCCCTCTGTTCCCCCTTCCTTCATCTCCCCTCCTCCCCCCGTCTCTCAGATTGTAAGCCCTAGGGCAGGGACCGTGTCTGTTCAATTACTTCGTAAATCACCAGGTACATTGCTTGCGCTATATAAATGCTTGCTAATAATAATAATAATTAATAATAATAATGTCTCATCCGTACGCCTTTGTATAAACCAGCCCCGCAATTGTATACAAAACATAGTTTATATACATTCAGACTCACGTTGACCTGATTATAATCAGATCCTAATTGGTCTCTTACCTCTGATATCTCAGAAGATACATTCTTGATTGGCTAAACTGAACTGGGTCAAGATAACCTGCTTGCATATCAGTTACCCCCAAAAGAGGAAGCTGTTTTGGGTATTCACAGACTTTGCAATGCCCAAACCTTAAGTTCTTATCAACTCTTACTAGCATCAACGATTTCCTTAGCTTGTCCTCAACTTCACCTGACCTATTCCCTAGTTTCCTAACTTTCCTCTACTTAAGAAACTTCCAGCTGTGAGGACCATTTGACGTAATACCCTTTTGGGGGAAACGGCCGCCAGAGTCTACAGAGGTGGAGATCTGTCCCCTATCCTTGCATGCGTGTCTTCATCTTTACCCCCTTGCTCTGTGCTTGGTTTTTCACTGGTTGGAGGTGGGAACTGGATCCAGGAACGGGAAAGGGGTCACATAAAACCTTTTGGCCCTTGGTCCGGAAGCTCCCCACCTCTGCCCTAGAATCTAGAAAAGCCAGAGTCTCAAGGGGAAATCTGGGACGCTCTAGCAGTGGGGCACAGGGTCACGTAGAAGACCCCCTTATTTGATAGGAACCAGCCAGTCGGTTTCAACAGGATGAGAGATTTCCCCACTGCAAAGTGACTCAGACTTTCAGCCCGTGAGCTCAGGATGAATGATTGGGATTTTTCCACCAAAATCAGTGTTGCTGTGTGCGTTGCCTGGAAGCCAATGCATCTTGTTGTGAGGAGTTGACCTCGCTGCGGGGCAAGCCGGTAAATCGGAGCTGCTGCCAGAAACGCTTTGATTAACCCAGCTTTCCTTTTTTGTTCCTCCCGATCAAAGGTGATCTCATTCCCAGGCACCAGCAAGCCTTCAGCCAGAATCAGTTCTTCAGCGGGGTAAGGATTCCAGACCCAGAAAACACGGTAAGAGTGCGCTCCGTCCGGACCCTCTTGCCGACAGCCTGGTTAGGTGATCTGCATGCTGCGCACGTTGGAGGGGTAGTTAGCGTGCCGTCCGCAGCGCTGGGAAGAGGCGGCATTGAAACAACTGTCATTTAGGATGCACGACAGTTCTCCGGGATGGGTGACCAGCTGGAAGGAATTGTTGATCTCTGGAACTTACCTCCAGCCTCCCTTCTGGTAACTTCCATCAGAAACCACACGACGAGGTGGGCTATTGCTATTGGAAGCAGAAGTTTAGAAAGCGCAGCTGGAGAGCCCGGCCGTGTGGATCGTAGCCCATGATTCCACAACGATGGCTGAGCGGACTTGGTTTTTGAGTGTGTGTGAAGTCCTGTCCGCCTCTAAGTTTCGTTCGTTCTTTCGATTTCTTAGCCACCCCTCCTGCTGCAGCAGCTTGGGGTGGTTCACAACATACTAAAACCCTATAAAAATATATAGAGAGACCAAGGTGGAGCTAAAAAGAACTCTTTCCCCCTCCCGTCTCCCTTGCCAAAAGCCCAGTGGAACAGCCAGGTCCGACACCGTCTTCGGAAAAAGGGGAGGTTGGGGCTGAGCGGAGATCCGTCAGGAGGGAGTTCCGCAGCCATGGCCACTGAGAACGTCCTCCTCATCGTCCTCACCTGAGAAACTTGGGGGACCCCGAAGAGGGCGCTCCCAGCCAACCTCCCGGTCCGATCCAGGACCCCGGGGGTGAGGCGATCCCGCAGATAGGCAGGGCCCAGGCCATATGGGGCTTTATAGGTCAAACGTTGAAGCACGTATGTATGTTTTGGGAGGATCAGAGCCATGGGAAGCCGGAAACTGGGGAAGGGAACATCTTGGCTCCAGTGGCATAGCGAGGTTCAAATGACGTGGCCCCATACCAACTGGGATGGGGGGAGCAGGAGGGAGGCTGGAGTGGTCATAGGGGGAGGCCAGGGCATGGGGATGGGGCAGGGAGGTAAAGTGCAGCACCGGAGTAGACCAGGGGCTGGGAAGCAAGGCGTGGAGGTGGGAGATGAGGCACTGGGGTTGGGGTAGCAGCCACTGCCGGACGTAGCACCGGCTCCTGACTCACCAGGGAAGGCTCCGGCAGAGAGAAAGTAGGGCATTTTGATGTCCCATTGGGGCTGGCCCTACTAGGGACTTACTTGCCCCACCTGGAGCTCTGCCCCTGCTTGGCTCAGCTTGTCCGTCTCTGCGTTTGTGTGAAATTGTGCCCTCGGGGCAAACGCCAAGCTTCTCTAGGACTCCTTCCCGTGAGGGGACGACCAGCATTGGCTGAAGAAGCGTCTGTCTGTGATGCAGTAGGCAGAGGATAGGATAGCCTGCCTCGGAGCCTCTTCAAGGGTTGGACTAGATGACCTTTGAGTTCCCTTCCGATAAACCCGTTACACGCTTACCTGTGTTCACACAAACAAGGCAAAGGGGGTGGCTATTACCTCTCCAACTGGGTGAGTCTACCAGGCCTGGGGTCTCTTAACGGCCTCTTATCTTCTGAACAAAGCCAATTGCAGTTTGAAATGGCCCCTGAGGGTTTCTGCGAGGTGACTATTTTTGCAGCTGAATACGCCCTACCCTGATTTTTTTTAAAATCCCGTGTTCAGCCACCGTTTTCCCTTACCATCCCCTTGTTCCTAGCTTTACGACCTCGTAATAACAACATAAGAGCTGTCCGGCTGGCCCAGACCAATGATCCATCCAGCCCAGCATCCTGTCTCTGACAGTGGCCAGTCTCGGTTGCTCCGGAAAGGTGCACGAGAGATCATAATGGATTGACCCATTGTTAGCCTCCAGCAGTGAGAGGTTACACCCCCACAACCGATTTGACTAATAGCCATTTAGGGGTCTATTCTAAATCCAACCCTTTTTAAAACCCAGTGACGTCATTGACCTCGCAACATCCTGTGGCAGTGAGTTCCACGGTACTTTGAAAGATACCTCATAAATGTTTGTTTTTTTAGTTTCCCCTCGGGTGTTTTAACCCCCAAAGGCGGAGCTGGAGGAGGAAAGGGACAAATAATATATAGTCAATGAGGTCTTATGTGTTGGCTTTGTGTCACTAGTGTCCTAGCTAAGCAAGGTTAGAAAGTTTGAAAAGATGAGAAATTATTGGGAGTTGACCCTTTGTGGGGAAGAAATAACTGAGCAGCAGGGATAGGAGAAGCAAAGGCTTTTTCCCTATTGCCTCAGAGGAAATACAAGTCTGTAATATGAAATGTGGGTGGGTGGGGAAGCTGAGGGGGAGAAGGGAGGGGTTGTACTGTCGCTAGTACATCTGTTAATGCCACAGCAGATATATAAAGATGTGTAAGGATACATCCTGGGAGATGGGGTGGGTATTTCTTAGGGAAGCAACTTCTCTAATTCCCTAATTCTAAAATCCTAATAGAAACATGCTTTACTTTCTCAGGAGCCACTGGAATTAAAGTTTCCCAATATTTCCTACACTTCTCTAGGGCTGATGAAGGTGAGTAAATCAATGGTGGTGCAAAATCCTAAATTTCCGGGACCGTCCACAGAGTACGTTGCACAAAAGTGGAGCTAACAACGTGACGGCAATTTGGGAGGAGAAGGTTTCTGTCCCAACGTAATGTCATCCCTCATTTCTGGCTGTCCTTTTTAAAATTACGTTTCCACGGTAGAAAACTATAAAAACGATATTCCTTGCGTATATGGTAAACAGGGTTCTCTTTTACGAAACGGGGACCTGCAAAGCTATGGGGGTGCCTGTTGAATTTCTGGTACCTGAACTGAATCGAATATTTCTGGTACTTTTTGGTACCCAAACCGGTTTTCGATTGGGTTACTAAAATACTGACAATTGGTATACTGAAATAACAGCCACCGGTATGCCAAAATACCAATTATCATCCTGGTTTCGGGATTTTTTCAAGTATTATTCTGGGTTCTTGAGGAGGGAAAGGGGACGTGATTTGTGTGACCTGCTTTTTGTAGGGGGGGTCTGGAGTAGAGTGAAACGCTGTAACAAGGAGTGTGAGGGGGTTAAAAATAGCCACAAAAACCAACCTGCTTTTATGGGTCATCCCTTCCCACCGGGCTTGTTCTCATGAGCACTCCTTCTGAGGTAGTAACCCCTGAACTTGCCTCACCCTGACTTGGGTTCATGTGTGTTTAAAGCAAGGATAAAGTGGGCTGGTGCTTACCTTGGCAAAGAAACACGGTTAATCCAGGGAGGGAAAGTTCCTTTTAGGAGGAGATGCTCAGGAGGCCTTGTCTGTCTGTTACAGCCTCCCTCCACGCTTCCTAGCATGTCTGAACTCCTTGGCTGTTTTACCTACCCCTGCTGAGGGTGGAGAGGGGGTACCATGCAGTGTGCTCCTGGGGTTCAGAGCAAAGGTTGATTTTTAAAAAGGGGGGAACACCAGGAGGGGACTAATTAAATCCTACTTTGGGAAACAGAAGCCAAGAGAAGCAGCTACTCCGGAGGAACTCCTCCAGATCAGGAACCCTGGATGTGGCATGCTCCTCGGTGCATTCCCCTTGCAACAAGAATTTGGGGATGCTTCGATGGTGTGTGAAGCAGGAAATTCTGGGCTGATTGATAACAAACTATGGGTCCCCCACTCCCCTGCAACTAAGTTAAACACATGCACTTCTGATGTCTTCACTTTGTGAATGCCTCCCTCTCTTCCCGTACGTTCCTCTCCCCTTCGTCTCCCCTCCCTTGTCTCTCCTAGATTGTAAGCCTGCTGGGGCAGGGACCTGCATCTCTCATTAAGAATTGTAAAGCACCAGGTACATTGCTGGTGCTATATCAGTATTGAGATCATCATTGGAAATCGAGGCTTGATTCCTACATGGGTGATCGCAATCCCACCACCCCCGTTCCCCCGTCTGCTTTGTATCCTCAGGGCTGCCTCCACATGGACCCTGCCGAGAGGCTGACCTGTGAGCAGCTGCTGCAGCACCCTTACTTTGACAGCATTCGAGAAGCAGCAGAGCCGGGGAAGGAGCATGAGAAAGCCGTCAGGAAGCCGGCCCGGCCAACGCGGAAGCACATGCCCGGGGTAAGACAGGCCTTATTACCCTTGGAGATGCGAGGAAGGAGCTGATTTCCAGCAGGTTGTGGAACTTGGTGCTTAAGGGGCCAATTGCAGGCCCTGAAATGTGTATTTTTCATAAGTGTTCCTTAAAGATTTGCATCAGTGGCAACCCTAATCACACACCTTTATTCGGGGGGGTTTTCGAGTGGGTGGCAGCTAGGGGTGGCCTTTCCGATGCAAATTCGTATCGGTTTTATTTTCGTTGTGTTTCCCAAAGTTATCGGATTTAAATGTGGATTCGTATCACGGATCCGTATTTAAATCAATTACAAAAAATAATTGTAAAAGTTATTGTGCATCGCAAAAGGGCCGTTGAAGCTTCTGTGCATGCGTGATCCTTTTCCAAAATGGCGCCGGTAGCGTCGCCGCCATTTTGGAAAAGGGAATCCGGTCTGCGTATGCGTAAACGGCCACTGCGCGCGCACAAAATGGCCTCTGTGCGCCTGCGCGGACTGGCTGCCCTTTTCCAAAATGGCGGCGACGCTGCCGTCGCCATTTTGAAAAAGGCTGCGCGCGCACGGAATGCTCCGGCGGTCATTTTTCCGCATGTAACATTCCATAACCCCAGACTCTGGTTCTGCAGGTGAAATGGCAGCACCCAAGTCGTGGTCAAGATGAGCGATTTTTGCCTGCAGAGTAATTAATAAAAATGTCACCGGTGGCATTGGATGGCTCCGGTTCCGAGCAGAGGCAGGCTGAGACATTTTGTGGGACCCTTCATGCGCGTTGCATACGCTCGCATCCCTCCCAACGTAAAGAGGGACGGACGCTCTCCTGCTGATCGTTCCCCTCAGGTTTTTGTCGTTCTGTCATCTTCCTGTCGTCCTCTCAAGGGCTTTTCCTTGGAAAGAGGCGTCCGAAGCTTAAAAGTCTGATCTTTTTGTCTCTCTCCATTCTGAAAGAGGGATTTTGCCCCCCCCCCCCCCAATAAAAGGAACAGTGGGATTCAGAACCTAAAGGAGGACTCTCTGTTCTAAACAGGTACGGTCGGGAGGTAAACGCATCATTGCAGACAGATGCAACAGCCAAATGTATGTTTAAAGCCCAAATGAGCAGTAGGCGGTGTCTGGTAACAATAAGAAATACAAGGAGGTGGTTGAGTACGGGACCTAGACCTTTCTGCAAAAAAGTAAATAAATGCATAAATAAATAAAATAAAAAATAGTTTGCCCTGATTAAGTGGGTGAATGGAATTTATTCAGAGCTCTTCCAAAGCAAGTTGTACAACAACTAGAGAGAGAGAGAGAGAGCTCTGATCTGTGTATGTTTACCTGTGCATAACTGCATGCTTTCTGCAGCCCAAATATTTCTGAGTGGCTGACACCTTCTGTTGGAAAATGAAGTGTACATGATGCTATCCGTTTGAACGGAGGTGTAATTGGTTTAATTTCTGCTTCAGTTACAGTACCTGCCTCAGTTAACCAGTAGCAACATTTTGCCAGCTTTGGATAACAAGAAGTACCATTGGAACACAAGGAAATTAAACTACAATTTTCCCAACATCTAACAAGCCGGCAGATGACCGCTGGGCGATATTTACCATTGAGAGCGCAGAACCTTGCAGACTTTTAAAGGGAGGGAAACCAACCAAATGCAAATGATACAAAATGTACGTACGGAATCTATGAAACGACCTGTGAAATGGGCGCACACGAAAGGAAAGCTGTGTAGCAATAGAGACGTCGGAGGCGAATGTTAATTGATGTTCTTTCTCTAAAGGGCAACACGTACTTTTGGTTTAAAACAATTAAAACAAAAAAAAAATTAAAAAAATTCTGTGATTTATTTTGTGGTTCAGGGTTACCAAGAACCAGTGCTTATGAAGAGTGACTTTAATAACCCAGCTTGATGCCCTATGCTTAAAACTTGTCCGTAAAAGCTTTCCACAAAATACCAGGGTGTCAAAGCAAGACAAATTCTTTTTGTTTTACACAGGGTTAAATGGTTGATCGTGCAAAAACTTAAGTGTGTTTGCATAACTTGGACGTCCTGTCCGTGGACTCCCTGTTTGGCCCTTTTTACACAGACACACTTAACACCAATAAAATGGGTGTTACATTTTATTATACATGGTTCAGGGCAACACTGCAGCCTTGCAACATGAGCCCATTTCACATGAGATGCCTCCCCCCAGTTTCGCTGGGTGGAGGCGTCTGTGTAAACCCCCCTTGCGGGGGTGTAGGTGCGTTCGTGCTCCTGCCCAACACGCATCTCTACCCACCACCCACCCACGGAGCGTTTTGAAGATCCTCCTCCTCCATTTCAGGTATCTTGAATGCTTCCATCAGTGCCCAGTAATCTAGCTTCATTACATGGAGACAGCGTTGCTTTGAAAGCCTATGTTGGAGCACTAGTGGGTGGTGAGAACTCTCCTCCCAAAGGCTGCCTCAGCTGAATGAGAAGTATTGACCTTGTAATGTTTTACAAAGGAGGGGAGAGAGGACCAAGTCGCCACTCAGCAAATCTCCTCCTATGAGGCCCTCGCCTTGAATGCGTAGGAAGTAGCTGCCCTCCTGACAGAATGAGGCCAAATCTGAAGGGGAGGAACCTTGCCCTTTGCTTTGTAAGCCTCGATTATAGCCTGTTTCACCCATTTTGAAATTAGGGTTTTTGAAGCTTTTTCTCCCTTAATACTAGCCCGCAGATTAACAAAAAGGGCTGTAGTTTTACGAAAACCCTGAGTTCTGGCCAGATCGATCTTGAGGGCATGGCGGACATTTAATGTGTGCCAGATTTTTTCCCTGGGGTGAACTGGATTTGGGCAGAAGGAAGGTAGGATCACCTCCTGGGACCTATGGAAGATAGAATTTACTTTGGGAATGAAGGCCTGGTCAAGCCTGAGGGTAACCGACTGTTTATGAAATATACAAACATTTTCCTCCACCAAAAGCGCTCCCAGTTCGGACATCCTTCTGGCTGAGGGAAATGCAATCAGAAAGGCCACCTTTAGCGACAACATATAAAGGGACACCTGAGAAAGGTTCAAAAGGAGATTTTGTTAAGGCGTCAGTAACAAGATTCAAGTCCCACGAGGGACATCTGTGGACAACGGGGGGAGACAGATGCTTTGCAGCTCTCAAAGATTGTCGGATGTGTCTGTGAGAGGAAACATTTCTATTGTCCAGGGAGCTTAACACCGAGTTTATAGCGAACACCTGTCTGGCCAATGTACTATGTCTGAGTCCCTTACCGAGACCCCCTTGGAGGAAGTCCAGTATATGGGAAACAGAGGCACTACATGGGTCCTGTCCTCTGTCTAAGGCCTAAAGAGGAAAAATCTCTCCATGTTGCTCTGTATGATCTCCCGGTCTTCTGGCTGCTAAGAGAGTCCCGCGAACAGCCTTCGAATTACCTCTTTGTCGACCTTAGAGCTCTGACGTTTTCGTGGGAAAGTAGGCCCTGCACAAGTAGGAGCTGTACCAGAGTTAGAGGGAAGGGATCCTGAGCGCTCAGTTCCATGAGGTCCGAGAACCAAGGACGTCTCGGCCACCATGGGGCTACCAGGATTACCTGAGCTCCCTCTTTTTTGATCTTCGCTATCGTCCTTGCCAACAGGGGAAAAGGAGGGAAGGCGTAGAGAAGACCCCCCGAGGCCACCTCTGATTCAGGGCATCTAGGGCAGCAGCTCCTACAGCCCCTGATATTGCCATGAAACGTTTCACCTGACTCTTTCCCCTGGTGGCGAAGAGATCCGTGATCGGATAGCCGAACACCTGAGTTATCCGGAGGAAAACCCCACCCTGTCCAGAGACCACTCGTGAGGGTCCACTTCCTTCCTGCTGAGCCGGTCCGCCTGGTGATTTGTCTGCTCCCCGTATATGTAAGGCCTCCGGGGACGCCAGATGAATCTGAGCCCAACTGAAAAGTCTCGAGGCCTCTCTCTGAAGGAGCAGAGACCTCGATCCTCCCTGATGATTGACACGAGCTCTGGCCGTGGTGTTGTCCGTGTAGACTTGGACGTGTAAACCCTGGAGGTGAGGGGAGAATTGCTACAGTGCCAGCCGGATCGCCCTTGAGCTCCAGGAAGTTTATGCTCCTGGAACGTTCCTTCAGCGCCCAGAGTCCCTGGATGGATTTTTTCCTCCATGTGAGCCCCCCAGCCCCTGAGGCTGCCGTCTGTAGTTACCACCTTCCGGCAGGGTTCTGTTAAGGGCACCGTGTTTGTGAATATTAGAGGGTTTAACCACCAGGACAGGGATGACCTTAGGTGGCCAGGAATTGAGATCCAACGATTTCCCCCGAGGGTGGGCTCTCTGGAACGGCTTGAGCTGCTGCTGCAAGGGCCGTAGGTTGCAGCGGGCCCACCGGACCTGGCGCGATCAGGGATCATTAGACTCAATAACCTTGCTAGCGTTTTGAGCCTCAGCCGGGGTCTGGCTAGAAGGAGTCGAACCAGGGATTGTGTCTTTTCCCTTCTCCCCTCTGGGACGAACACGGCGTCTAAGGCCGTATCTATGATCACTCCTAGATGTTCCATCCTGCGGCAAGGAGCGAGGTGGCTCTTGGAGAGGTCCACCACAAACCCGTGGGAGGAGAGGGAGTTGATCATCCTGGCAACATTCATTCATTCATTTTTAATTTATATCCCGCACTCTCTCGCCTAGGCGACTCGAGGCGGCAAACAACAAAAATGAAAATACATAAATAAATACAACATAACATCACACCCCTGGATGCCCTTTCCCGAGAGGGGGCTCTAATCAGGAGATCGTCCAGGTAGGAAAAAACATGGATCCCTTCCTCCCGTAGATTTGCTATTAACGTGATGAGGGTCTTGGTAAACGTCCTGGGAGCTGAGGAGAGGCCGAAGGGCAGAGCCAAAGGTGAACCTGAGCCATTTCCGGTGTTCCTGCCAGATCGGAATATGCAGGTAGGCCTCCCTCAGAGCCAAGGATGCCAACCAATCCCCTTTGGATAGGCTCTGGCAAATGGAGGTCACGGACTCCATTTTGAATTTTTGTGGCTTCACCCACTTGTTCAGGAGCTTGAGGTCTAAGGCCGCCCTCCGCTTGCCTGACTTCTTGGTACCAAAACCATTATTGAGTAGAGGCCTAGGCCCCTCTCTTTTTGAGGGACTGCTTCTATTGCTCCCATGGCCAACAATATGTTTAGCTCTGTGTTCACAGCACAGCATTTTGGGGGATCCTTGGAGACTGGAGAGGGAAGGAATCTGCACCTTGGTTTTCTCTGGCGCTCTAAGGCATAGTTATCCGCAAGACCCAGGCGTCTGAGATTGACTGTTCCCAAACCCTGTAGAAACGTTGGAGTGTGCCCCCTATGTCCCCATCCCCACCCCCATCGGGCTCATGCTTGTTTAGCTCACTGCGAGGAAGACAATTCCTGTTGTCTGCCCCTATCAGGCCTGCGCTGGTGCTGTCCCCTGAAATGAAAGGATTGCCTATGGGAATCCCTGTCGTGGAACTGATTGTGCCTGGGAAAGCCAGAGGAAGACCCCCCAAATTTAAAGGATGGCGCTCGAAAGGACTTCTTTCTATTTCCAAATTGTTGTAACGTCTTAGCTTTTGCCTTTTCATTGGCATCTGCCAAGACCATATCCAGACAGGTGCCAAACAGCTGGAAACCTTTATAGGGCCCAGTGGCATCCCACTGCCAGGATCTTTGCCAAATTCTCCTTCTGGCCACAACGGATTGAGACAGCCTGTGCTGACCAGGACAGAGCATCTGTAGTCACATCCGCCAGCCAGGCACTGGCCAGCATGACTCTAGAAGAAAGAACTTTGGATCTCTTCTCGGAGATATTTTCGGCCTGCATTTCCTGTAGCCAAACCATGTTGGCTCTTGCCACATAAGAAGATAGCATGGAAACTTGCAGGGCATTGGAAGAGGAATCTAGGCCCTTCCTGAGGACTTGTCGCTAAATCTAAGCACCACTACTCCGTTCTTGTCCTCCTGGACCTCTCCGCTGCCTTTGACACTGTCGACCACTTGCTCCTATTGGACTCGCTTTACTCTGGGCTTCCGTGGCTCTGTCCTTGACTGGTCCTCCTCCTACCTCTCTGACCGCTCCTTTACGGTCTCGCTCCCTGGGTCGACCTCCCCCTCCCTCCCCCTTTCGGTTGGGGTCCCCCAAGACTCTGTCCTTGGCCCTCTCCTCTTCTCTATTTACACCCTTTCCCTTGGTAAAATTATTGCCTCCCATGGGTTCCAATATCATCTCTACGCTGATGACACCCAACTCTATCTTTCTACCCCCTCTCTCTCCTCTTCTGTCCGCTCACGCCTCATTAACTGCCTCTCTGATATCTCCTCCTGGATATCCCGACGTCAACTCAAGCTCAACATGGCCAAGACCGAACTCCTCATCTTTCCTCCCTCCTCTTCCTCTCCCTCTAACCTGCCCATCTGCATCGATGGAGTCACCATCCATCCTGTTCTCCAAGTCCGTAGCTTGGGCTTCATCTTTGACATGCGCCTCTCTTTTAAACCTTACATTGACTCTGTTGCCAAATCCTGACGATTCGCCCTCCATAACATTGCTTGGATCCGCCCCTTTCTCTCTAACTCCTCGGCCAAAACCCTTGTTCATGCCATGGTTATCTCTCGCCTCGATTACTGCAACCTCCTCCTCGCTGGCCTCCCTCGCTCTCACCTGTCCCCCCTTATCGCAATCCAAAACTCCGCTGCCAAGGTCATTCATTCTGCCCGTCGCTTCGACCATGTGCAGCCTCTCCTCTTCTCTCTTCACTGGCTCCCCCTTCCTGAATGTATCCTGTTTAAACTCCTAGTACTCACGTTCAAAACACTCCACAACCAAGCTCCCCCTTACCTCTAGGACCTAATCTCCCTACGCACTCCTGCACGCGCTCTCCGCTCTTCCTCTGTCCCCTCCCTCCCTCGCCCTCATTTCTCCTGCTCACCTAACCGCCTTTGACCCTTCTCCCTCGCTGCCCCCGATGCCTGGAACTCCCTCCCTGCCCACATCTGCCTTGCCCCCTCCCTCCGCTCCTTCAAATCCCTCAAGACCCACTTTTGCCTCGCTGCCTTTCCCATTGTCTGCTAGTCGTCCCCACATACCTACTGTCTGCCCTCCGCTGCAGACTGCTGCCACCAACCTGATTGTAACCAAGCCAAGCACACGCACCTGAGACTTCGCATCCGCTTGAATGTTTGTTTGTCTTCTCCCGTCTCTCCCACTGTCCCCTCTGTCTCCCCCTCCTTGTCTTTTAGATTGTAAGCCACAGGCAGGGACAGTGTCTATTTTGTTCTGTACAGCACCGGGTGTATGGCTGGCGCTATATAAATGTTTATAATAATAATAATAATATAAACATCACACTCCCCACATCTCTTCCAATAATGCCAACCAATGCCCCCCCCCCCCTCACACAGTCTTTCCACCACACCCGCTTGTTTCACTCCTCCAGGCTCCTTTCATCTCTCCCATGCCCACCTGGTATTTCCCTAACTGTCATCATCCCCTCTGGCAATTCCCCCAAGTGCCCCTCGTTCATCCCTCTACCCTGCTCCTCAACGCAAGTGGAAGAAATGGCTTGTTCTGCCGTTTGGTGACGGTGGCTCCTCTGCGTTCTTGGTTTTGAAGGAGGTGCGAGTTCCATGGCAGGTGCGCGGAAAAACCCCAACCACGGAGCTTTGGCCAGACCTTGCGGAGAAGCTGGTTTTGTCTCCTCTGCGGTGGAATAGCCCCGGGTATGAGAGTCCCCAGATGTTTTCATTCTTGCCCCAAAGGCCACAGAACATGTTGCAACACTTGGTCCCGATTCCCATCACAAGCAAATATGAATATTGAGGAAGAACATAAACATGAAAGGCAAGTTCCTCCCCTAAGACCTCAGACAGCCAAAAAGACCCCCTCAAGGAAAGATAAACCCTAGCTTTGCAAGAGGGTTCCTGATGGGCGTATTACTGATAAAAGCAGGCAGGTAGGTATAAAGGTAGGGGATTTTATATGTGATTTACAGTGGGGCAAAATCTATGCCTATCTCTGGAGAGAGCGAGGAATTGTTAGACTGAAATGCTTTATTATTTTGGTGTTTTTAGAACTACAAAAGGGAGGTCACAGCCGGGTGGCACTCCTTATAATGTCACCGAAAGGAATCTCCTTAGTGAGAGGTGTTAGGCCCTCTCTGCTAAGAAAACTTGTAGGACAGGGCTCTGCAAAGGCTGGCAGGAAGCACCAGCATGTTTAGTAGGATTGCGCCTCCTTTTGGAGACTTGAAAGAATGGCAGGACCTAGTTTTAACAGTTTAAAGGGCACTAGTTAAATAAGAACCAGTCCAAACAAACTTCTTGTAGGGATGGACCCAGTCTTCCCAACACTCATAAAAAACAACAACCCGACCCAACCCTTCTTCTGTTGGAAGAAATGGATGGATGTGTCTGCTACCTCTGCTATAAAACATGGAGCTGGAGATAAAACATAAGCAGTGCCGTACTGGGTCCATCGAGCCCAGCATCCTGTCTCTGACAGTGGTCAGCTGCAGTAGCTCGAGAGGACAACTACAGATCATGGAGGCATGACCCATCTCCTGCTAACCACACCCAACTACCAATAGTCAGGGGGTTTAAGCCCCAACTAGTAAGTATTTATGGCTCTATCCTCTAGGAATGTATCTAGTTTCCGTTTGAAGCTAGTTATGCTGCCGACTTTCACTGCCTCCTCTGGCAATGAGTTCCACAAATGTACTGCCTGCTGTGTGAAAAAGTACTACTTTTGTTTGTTTTAAATCCACCTCCATTTAACTTCAGAGTGTCCCCTTATTCTCTTGTAAGGGCAAACAACATTTCCCTCTTTTTCCACATCATTCATGATTTTATAAACTACTATCATATCTCCCTTTAATCGCCTCTTCTCCAAGCTAACCAGCCCTAACCTGTTGAGTCTCTCCTCATATGGAAGGCGATCCGTCCGTTCTATCATCTTTGTTGTCCGTCTCCAATTCTATTATTATCTTTCCTGAGATGTGGCAACCAAAACTTACACACGCTATTCAAGGTGGGGTCGTACCAAAGATTTATACAGCGGCATTATAGTTTCCCTTTTATTTTCCATTCCTTTCACAAAAACACCTAGCATTCAGATTGCCTTTTTGACTGCTGCCGCAAGCTGAGCTGATGTCTTCAAGGAACTAGCCACCATGATTCCAAGATCTTTCTCCAGAGCGGTTACACCCAGATCCGAACCTAGCATCGTGTATGTAAAGTGAGGATTATTTTCCCCTATGTGCATCGTCTTGCACTTATCAACATTGAATTTCATTTGCCATTTTATTGCCCATTCACCTAGTTGTGCAAGATCCCTCTGTAGTTCCTCAAAGTCTCCCTGTGTCTTAAATACCTTGAAAAATTTGGTGTCATCAAATTTAGCCACCTCACTCTTTACCCCCTTTTTCCAGCTCACTAATGAATATGTTAAACAATACTGGTCCCGGCACTGACCGAGGCACCCTGCCGTCTACCTCCCTCCAACTTGAAAAATGACCATTTATTCCTACCATTTGTTTCCTATCTTGTAACCAACTACCAATCCATGATAGGACTCTTTAGCCCATGTCTAGTTAGTTTGCTCAGGAGCCTCTGGTGAGGGAAAAACCTTTTAAAAATCCAAATATACTATATCAACTGGATCACCCCGCTCCATGTGCTTATTAACAATCTCATAAAATTCTAATAGATTAGCGAGGCATGATGTTTACAAATTAAGCTGAGGAGTCTGATGAGGCAAAGAGCACAATGAGGTGGTTGAGGGCTTGGGTAAGGAAGTGACAGCTTTATAATTGATCTGCTTTGCAATATTGACTGTGCAAAACGGACAACTCTGCCAATTGAGTGCAATCCTCATTTCTCCCCTCCCCTGCTTTGATTCTGTGTCCTGGATGGGAAATCAGTCCCGTACTATGCCTTCCTTCTCTCACCAGTCCCAGTATTTTTACATTCAAGGTAAAACACAATATCTCCAGAAAGAACAAGGATAAAACTTTTTACTGAGCTGTTGAAATTCCCAGCCAGTCAAATTTGCACTTGGAAGCATACATGGACAATGAATGAATTCTCTAGCAAAATGAATTCTGTACCAAGCCCCCTATGCCTGGAACTCCCTCCCTGCCCACATCCGCCCTGCCCCCTCCCTCTGCACCTTCAAATCCCTCCTCAAAACCCATCTCTTCCTCGCCGTCGTTCCCGACGCCTGTTAGAACATTCCTTTCAATATTTACTGTCTGCCCTCCCCGCAGACTCCTGCCTAACTGCAACCAAGCCAAGCACGTGCACCTGAGACTTTGCAGCCGCTTGATTGTTATTTATCCCTTGTCTCTCCCTGTGTCCCCTCTCCTTGTCTTCCCCCCTCCGTGTCTATTAGATTGTAAGCCGTAGGCAGGGACCGCGTCGATCTCATTGTTATGTATAGCAGGCGCTATACAAATGCTTATAATAATAATAATAATAATTAATAATGATTTCCATTTGCTAAAGCCATGCTGGTTTTTACCCATCCAATCATGCGTGTCAATATGCCTAATAATTCTGTTTTTAACAATGATCTCCACCAGATTGCCCGGTACTGATGTCAGGATTCCCAGTCTGTAGTCTCCGAGTCCAGGGTCACCTCTGGAGCCCTTCTTAAAAACAGGTTACATTTGCTAACCTCCAATCCTCTGGCACAGAGTTGGATTTTAGGGATAAGTTACATATTACCGACAGCAGTTCGGCAATTTTAAATTTGAGTTATTCAGTCCTCTGGGATGAATACCATCAGGCCCGCGTGACATGCTATTGTTTAAATGATTGATATACTGTCTGGTCCCAGGTGCGAGCCCATGTCCTTGAGATGCGGGAGAGGCACCTTTTGGGGCCTGCGCCACCTGGTGGACCCTCTACTCTTTTGTATTCCTACCAGTCCCTTCTATGGGTGTCTTCAGACGTTACGAGATCACGGTGAACCACAGTGAATACCCACCTGTGGTCACCGTGTCTCGAACATCTGTTTGCGGCGCGCCAGATGTTGGCCACGGTGAATCCCCACATGGGGTCCGTTTGAACCACGCTTCCCGGGCTAGCCGGGGGAAGGTCCTGGGAAGCGTGGTCAAACGGACCCCGGGCCGTGACCAACGAAAAGTCACGTCTGGCCGCGCGCCACGGC
>QEPC01008553.1:1374-18943 GCA_003113815.1 Sphenodon punctatus | reverse complement strand
CCAAGGGGGCAAGGCATAGCCCATTCCCCATTCCCTCACCCTCCCCAAGGGGGCAAGGCATAGCCCACTCCCCATTCCCTCACCAAGGGGGCAAGGCATAACCCACTCCCCATTCCCTCACCCTCCCCAAGGTGGCAAGGCATCGCCCACTCCCCATTCCCTCACCCCAACTCCCCCCTCTCATGGAGGCGGTGAGGCATAGCCCACCACCCATTCTCACTCACCCCAGACCCCCCTCTCTCACAGAGGGTTCAGGGCAAACACCCCCCATTTCCCCCACTCCTGCCCGTACCCCCACACCAGGGGGTCATGACCTAACCCTTCCCCCCCCTTTAACCCTTTCCATCCCCTAGACAATAACCATTCCCTTGGGCCCCTCCTTGACACCGGGGCAACAAGACTATCCCCAATCCCTCTTCTCCCCTGCCCCCCAACAATATTCCCCCATTCCCTAATACATGAGGAGACATCTGGACATCCTGTTCGATGGGCCTCCCTCGGAGGCAGCGGTTGGAGGATCATGGCCAGTGCTTTCACTGTTTACCCTCCAATACCATTTCAGGGTCTGATGGCGCTAGATTCGCCATACACTGGTATCTTGAACTACAGGCAGGTGGCCCTGTCTTATGCTAAGGATTTCCAGGATGCTGGTGGGACTGTCTTGACTGATTTTGAAGTAAAAGATATGGAGATGGCTAAAGAATGTCCTTTGGAAAGTAAAGAAGGTAAGTGCTCCCAACTGATTCCCTCCTAACCATAGAATCTTGTTTTTTAATGGAATTTAGCCCCCGTATATTTGTTGTAATTAAAGTGCTGTAAGTATTCTGCATTTGTGTAGTTCTGAAACTCTTTTGGGAGATGGTGATGATTTATAATTTATATAGTGCCATCAATGTGCCTGGCACTGAACAACTGTGGTTACAGACAGATCCCTGCCTCAAGGGGCTTACAGTGTAGAATGGACAAGAGAAAGAGGCACCTAGGGAGGGCCATGAAGCTGAGAAGTTTCAGGGGCACTTGGGTAGCTTAGTTACGAAGGAGAAGAAGGAGACAATATGAGGAGACGCATAAACAGGGCTGGCCTTACTGCGGGGCTGTTCGGGGCAGCCACCCCGGCCCCCACTCCTGGTGGGGCCCCGCGCTCGGGGGCCCCCAGCTCCTGGCCACTGTCTGTCTCGGCCAGGGAGTGAGGGGGAGGCAAAGGCCCCGCCTCTCCCTCCCTGGTCCCCTCCACTGTCTGTCTCGGTCAGGGAGTGAGGGGGAGGCAAAGGCCCCGCCTCTCCCTCCCTGGTCCCCTCCACTGTCTGTCTCGGTCAGGGAGTGAGGGGGAGGCAAAGGCCCCGCCTCTCCCTCCCTGGTCCCCTCCACTGTCTGTCTCGGTCAGGGAGTGAGGGGGAGGCAAAGGCCCCGCCTCTCCCTCCCTGGTCCCCTCCACTGTCTGTCTCGGTCAGGGAGTGAGGGGGAGGCAAAGGCCCCGCCTCTCCCTCCCTGGTCCCCTCCACTGTCTGTCTCGGTCAGGGAGTGAGGGGGAGGCAAAGGCCCCGCCTCTCCCTCCCTGGTCCCCTCCACTGTCTGTCTCGGTCAGGGAGTGAGGGGGAGGCAAAGGCCCCGCCTCTCCCTCCCTGGTCCCCTCCACTGTCTGTCTCGGTCAGGGAGTGAGGGGGAGGCAAAGGCCCCGCCTCTCCCTCCCTGGTCCCCTCCACTGTCTGTCTCGGTCAGGGAGTGAGGGGGAGGCAAAGGCCCCGCCTCTCCCTCCCTGGTCCCCTCCACTGTCTGTCTCGGTCAGGGAGTGAGGGGGAGGCAAAGGCCCCGCCTCTCCCTCCCTGGTCCCCTCCACTGTCTGTCTCGGTCAGGGAGTGAGGGGGAGGCAAAGGCCCCGCCTCTCCCTCCCTGGTCCCCTCCACTGTCTGTCTCGGTCAGGGAGTGAGGGGGAGGCAAAGGCCCCGCCTCTCCCTCCCTGGTCCCCTCCACTGTCTGTCTCGGTCAGGGAGTGAGGGGGAGGCAAAGGCCCCGCCTCTCCCTCCCTGGTCCCCTCCACTGTCTGTCTCGGTCAGGGAGTGAGGGGGAGGCAAAGGCCCCGCCTCTCCCTCCCTGGTCCCCTCCACTGTCTGTCTCGGTCAGGGAGTGAGGGGGAGGCAAAGGCCCCGCCTCTCCCTCCCTGGTCCCCTCCACTGTCTGTCTCGGTCAGGGAGTGAGGGGGAGGCAAAGGCCCTGCCTCTCCCTCACTCTCTTGCCTCTAGCAACTTCTGATGGTGATGGACGTGGCAGCAAATTCAATATGCTGCCGCGGTTCCCGGTGTGGCCCGGGAGCCAGCAAGCGGGCTCAGGGCCCAGGCCAGTGGTGGCGGAGTCTCGTCGGTGTGGTGGCGGCGGCGGCGGCAGATGAGATAAGTGCCCGCCCTGAAAAATGGCTGGGCTTGGGGATGAGCGGAGGTTAGTGCCCCCAGGCTGAGCCAGGGCTCGCCCCTAGGCCCGCCGCCGCCAGCAGAAGGATGCCTCCCATTTCTCCCCTACCCTGGGCCCCGCAATTCCTAAGGCCGGCCCTGCGCGTAAGTAAGCGATCTAAAGGGGTGAGGAGCTGGGGAATTTGAAGGCTGGAAAGGAAGAGCAAAATATTTAACTTATTTTTAATACCTCCTATTTAATGAACAATATAATTCAATACAAAGCGACAGCAGCTAGCGTATTTAATCAAGTGAGGGCAAGCCCTTTTTTTTTTCCCCCTAGCGAGCTACTTTTTATTTTTCTTTCAAGTGGCGGCAGGAAAACTATCCGGTAAACTAGGTCTGTATCGTAAGTGAAACAAGCTGGTCTCTCAGATGAAATCCTCCCAAGCATGAATTCTGCATGCCCGTGCCGTGAACAGCAGTGTGGTTCCGAGCTGTCCTGGAAACCGATTTGGGTTCCTGTCCGGGTACAGATCACAAAACGTGGCCTGGGGGTGATACAGGACCTGAAGGAAGCAGAAAACTGTTGGGATTCCTCAATAAAAGTCTACCTGTACAAGGCTGCCTCTAGAGCTCTTCAGATCTGAGACGGGGCCTCGTGTATCAGTTTTCTCTTTCTCTCCTGTATCCTTTTAACCCCCCGCTTTTGTCTAATTATGTTACAGGGATGAAACATCCAGTTGTTGTTAGGAGCTCCAAGGTAAGAACTAAGCCACACGTTAAATTGTTCAGCAGAAATGTCTCATTCTTCCCTCCCTCCCCCATCGGGAGAGAGATTGGGGTGTAGTGATAAACTAACCAGCTTACCCAGACAACAGCAAAACATGAATGAATCGTGCTGAGCATGTGGTGCTGGAGAAGGCAATTGCTGTGTATAAAGGCAAGCTGGGCAATCATTACTCTAAGAGGCTCTAATCACAGCTGATCAGTCCCACCAGGTATATTGCTGGTGCTATATAATAATAAATAATATGGCTCTTTCCTATCTTTTCTGCCCTTATTTCACACTGTGAAATGATTCCAGGTTAACTGAAACAATCACTTATAATGAGTAGGGGGAAGGAATATGTTTGTGTCTATATACAAATGTTAGAAGTCTAGAAAGTAAGATGGGAGAATTAGAGTGTATGGCACTAAATGAAGATCTAGACATAATCGGCATCACGGAGACCCGGTGGATTGAGGCGAACCAATGGGACGCTGTAATACAGACGAGAGGACTTTGAGCCGGTGGTGGGGTGATGCTAGATGTTAAAGACAGCACTGAGTCAAGCAAGCTTATAATTTTACAGATAGCAGATTGCGCTCTGGAATCTCTATGGCTAGAGATTCCAGGCGTAACGGGGAAGTGTATAGAAGTGGGACTATACTATTGACCTCCTGACCAGAACGGTGAGACTGACATTTGAAATGCTAACAGAGATTAGACAGGCTACTAAAGTTGGAATAACAATAATAATAGGTGATTTCAATTACCCTAAGATTGACTCGCTGAATGTCTCCTCGGGGCATGATGCGGAAATAAAATTTCTAGATGCCATAAATGACTTTTTCTTGGAGCAGCTGGTCCTGGAACCAACGGGAGGAGGAGTGACTTTGGGTCTCATCCTAAGTGGAGGACAGGACCTGGTGCAAAGGGTAGCGATAGTGGAGCCTCTTGGCAACAGCGATCATAATATAATCAAATTTGTCATAATTATGGAGGGAGAATGACAAAAAAAACACCCTACCACAGTAACATTTAATGTTAAAAAGGGGAACTATGCAAAAAATGAGGAAGCTAGTTAGAGGGAAATTAAAAGGAGCCGTTGCAAGGACTGAATGCCTGAAACAGGTGTGGAGGCTATTTAAAAACACCATCTTGGAAGCCCAGATGACATGTATTGCACAAGTTTAAAAAGGTAGCAAGCGGACCAAGCGTCTGCCAGCATGGCTAATTGGTAAGGTGAAGGAGGCTATTAGAGCCAAAAATGGGCCTAATGAGGAATATAGGAAAGAGCATAAGCATTGCCAAATTAGTGCTAATAAGCCAGGCCAAGAGGCAATTTGAAGAGTGACTTGCTAAAGATACTAAAACTAATAATAAAAACTTGTTCAAGTGCATCAGAAGCAGGAAGCCTGCTAGAGAGTCAGTTGGGCTGTTAGATGACCAGGCGGGTCAAAGGGGTGCTCAGGGAGGATAAGGACATATCAGAGAAGCTAAATGCATTCTTTGCTTCAGTCTTCACTGCAGAGGATGTTGGGGAGATACCCACACCAGAACCGTTCTTTGTAGGTGATGAAACCGAATTTGAAACCCCTGCTGTCGTGTCAGGTTGTGACAATACTGGGCTGAGATGGACCATTGGTTGGACTCAGGCAGTTTAGTAAAAATTAAAAACAAACCAGACCTGAAGAGCTGTCACAAATCAATATGACTGGAAATGATTCTAGAGTAAATTGACAAACTAAATAGTAACCAATCTCCAGGGCCAGATGGAATTCACCCCAGAATGAACTCAAATGTAAAATTGCAGACCTAATATTAGTAATTTGTAACCTACCACTAAAGTCTCCCACTGTGCCTTAGGATTGGAGGGTAGCGGATGTCGCACCGATATTTAAAAAGGGTGCCAGAGGCGATCCTGGAAACTACAGACTGGTGAGCCCAACATCAGCGCTGGGCAAACTGGTGGAAACAGTTAAAAACAGAATTACTGTCCATGTTGGTAAACATGGCTTAATGGGGGAAGAGTCGACATGGATTTAGCAAAGGGAAGATGTGCCCCACTAATCCCCCGTGGTGTTGTGCACCCCAAAGACTCTAGTCTTGGGGGGATCTCAACATACACACTGACGCCAGCCTTGGCGGTGCGGAGCGTGTGTTCATGGCCAACATGGGCCCGTCCCAAGTTGTCAATGGGGGGCATACCTTGAACCTGATTTTTTGCACCGGCTTTGAGGCGGGGGATCCGTTATTTGGGGAGGTGACAGTAGAGCCGTTGTTGTGGATGGATCATTACCTCCTGCGAGCATGTCTCCCGGCGCATGTCTGCCCCCGGAGAGGTGTAGAACACATTTGGATGGTTCGCCCCTGGAAACTAATGGACCCTGAAAGGTTCCGGAATGCTCTGGGGGAGTTAACCCTCTGATCTTGACAGCCGCCCGCTCGACCTCGTGGCCCTTATGGAACATCTTGCTGACGGAGGCCATTGACCGGATGACTCCGTGGTTTCCGCTCCCTTGACGACGGCTCCTCAGGCTGCAGTGGTTGACAGAGGGCCTGAGGGTGTTGAAGCGTGAGGGGCAGCGGTTGGCGTGACGGTGGCGCCGTTCGCGTGCTGAAGCGGGCAGATTGCGACGTAGAGCCAGTTGATGTGCCTATGCTGTAGCTGTAAAGCACTAAATCTCGTCCAGCTGAGCTTTTCCAGGTGGTGAGGGGGTTGGTCAGTCCACCGTCTCTCCGCCCGGCACCGAAGTCATCTAGTACCCGCTGTGACATGTTTGTTGATTACTTTGCGGATAAAATCTCCCGAATTCACCACAGCTTTGACACTGCACTTAATACAATGGGTGAACCAGAGGTTGTGAAAGCCCTGCCATGTCTGGTTTCATGGGATCAGTTTCAATGAGTGTCGCCCACCGAGGCGAGGGATGTTCTTGGGGCAGTTCGGGTCACCTTTTGTGAACTTGACCCATGCCTGTCGTGGCTGGTTAAGGCCAGCCGGGAGACATTGGAGCCGCTGCTGGTAATGGTGGTCGATGCCTCCTTTCGGGAGGGTGGAGTGCCGGTCGGCCTCTGCTCAAAAAACCATCACTTGACATTGACTCCCTCGGCAGTATCGGCTGGTCTCTAACCTTCCCCTTTTAGGGAAGGTTATTGAGCGGGTTGTGGCCCAGCAGCTGCAGGAGCATCTCAACCGTGCCAGCTATCTGGATCCTTCGCAGTCCGGCTTTCGTCCGGGCTATGGCACCGAGACTGTACTTGTGGCTTTGGTCGACGACCTCTGCTGCAAGTTGGACCAGGGTCGTTTGACCCTGCTGATTCTGTTAGATTTGTTGGCTGCTTTTGATACCGTTGACCATGAGATGTTGGTGATTCACCTGCAGGACTGGTGTGGGTGGGATCGTTCTTGAGTGGTTCCGCTCTTTCCTGACCGGAAGAACTCGGCTTGTGGTGCTTGGGGATTGCTCTTCATCACCCCGAGACCTCACGTGTGGTGTCTCACAAGGTTCCAACTTATCCCCTCTCCTGTTCAACGTGTCTATGCAGCCGCTCGGGGTGGGCGTGAGATGGTATGGGGTGCGGTGTCATCAATATGCTGATGACGCCCAACTCTATCTCTCTTTTTCCTCTGACCCAGAGCCGGCAGTCTCCGTGCTCGGCTGCGGGGGACTGGATGAGGGCGAGCCGACTGAAGTTGAATCCCGACAATACGGAGGTGGTGATGGTGGGCAAGGTGGCGGATGTGACAGCCCCTGTCATTGACGGGGTTTGCCCTCCACTGGTTCCCCATGTTTGCAGTCTGGGCGTGCTCCTCGACGCTCAGCTCCGCATGGATCTCCAGGTGGGGTTGGGTGTGAGGAGCGTATTTCGCCAATTACATCTGATGCGTCTGCTTCGGCCGTATGTTTCAGATAACGACCTGGCCACCATCGCCCATGCTTTCATTACCTTGAGATTGGACTATTGTAACACGTTCTATGCGGGGCTACCCATGGTGATGGTCCGGAGACCGCAGCTAGCGCAGTATGTATCGGCCCGTCTCCTTACGGGGTCGGGTCGCCGTGAGCACGTTACACCGGTGCTCCGGGCTCTGCACTGGCTGCCTATAGTCTTCTGGGTCCGATTCAAGGTGTTGGTGTTGACCTCTAAAACCCTACACGGCCTGGGCCCGACTTACCTACAGGATCGCCTCACTCTCTGTGCTCTGGAGGGACCCCTGCAGTCGGCCAGGAGTGCCCTCCTCGAGGTCTCCTGTGTGGCCCTGGGGGCCACTATATAGAGAGTGTTCTCAGTGACTGCACCTCAGCTGTGGAATTCCCTCACGGCAGAGGGACCTCCCTTCTGGCGTATGAGCAATGCCTGGCTGTTTGGTGGAGGAGATGGGGGTGTAGGCAGGGACCCTAGTTGACTGCGGTGTTGCAGTTCACTGCGACTTCTGCAGAATCAGCCAATCCTCGCAGTGACAGGCTGAAATTGTAGCGAAACCGCAGTGGGAGATGTCAGGATCTTGAAATCCTGGCTCTGGCATAAACCTGTCGCCTGACCCCAAACTAAAACTGCTGTTGCAGCTGCCGTCTGTCTGGGAGGTGTGACCGCAGCCCCCAAGGGTGAATAGGCCCCTGGGAGAGGAATTGTGGGTGGGGGAGTCTTAGGCGCCTATATTTTGATGAGGGAGATCTGGGGCTTTAACGTGAAGTGGGAGTTCCGGGGTGCTGAAATTGCAGAGGATTAGAGTGGTGTTTGATTAATAAAGTTGTGATTCTATGTCAGACCTGTTGGAAAAGCATGCTGGTTAGCAAATTTGCATTTATAAATTGTTGCATAATTATGCAAATCAAGTGAATTATGCAAATGTTAATGCTTACAGTGAATTTGCAGAATTTGGCTTCACTGGTTGCAGAATTTAAGTTTTTTTGGTGCAATGAACTCGTGTCCCTGGGTGTAGGGTTAGGGAGGTGGGAGGGAGAGCTATTGTGTGCTAGCTTGCTGTTGTATTGTTTTTATATGTAAGCCGCCCGGAGCTGCTTGGAGCAGGAGGGGCAGGGTAACAGAAATTGAATTCTATAAAATAAATAAAATAAAATAATCCTTTGGAATTTTCTGAGGGTGTAAATAAACCTATGGATAGTGACTCTCAAATAGTACTAGAGCTAGGGGACGTCCATGAAACTAACTGGCAGCAGATTTTGTTTAAAAAGCAAATTTCACTCAATGCCCGGTTAACTCGTGGAATTTGTTTGTTTAAGGCCCTTAGTACCAGCTGGGTTTAAGAGAGGATCGGACAAGTTCTCGGAGGGCAGGCCCATTAACGGCTATTATCCAAGTAGGTTTGGGGGGGGATATAACTTCTGACCACTGGGAGTGAACAGCAGGAAAAGGATCACCCCAGTGTGACCTGTTGGGTGCTGCTTCCAAGCGCCTGAGATTGACCCCTATTAGAGACAGGATGCTGGGCTTGATGGCAGGGCCGGCCCCAAGGTTTGGGAGGCCATGTGCGAAGTCTTGGTGCGGGGCCTAATTTACATAATTAGGCACCACCTAATTATGCAAATGTATACATTTACATAAAACTTACTCCCTCTGGACAGGAAGGATTCCCATTCTCCACCTCCGAGCAACCATGGAGAAGCATGGCCTCCTAATGCTTCCTCCCCTCCCCAGCCGAGTGTCTACCACCACTCCCCAGGAGTGGTTCCACTGCAGGGGCAGGTGGGCGGGCAGTGAGGCAGCACAGAGAGACTGACTGCGTCCACTGCCTTTCTGGGGGAGGGGGTGAGCTTAGCCAGTCTGACCTCCAGGGCCTGTTGCTTCTTGCTGCCGGTGCCGCCTGTGCCTTGTGCGCGCACGCGGTGTGACCAGTTCAGAGGTGCTGCTATCACACACACAAGACACCCAAAATGCAGCTAGCTTATTAAGCGCATTATGCCATGAAAAGAGACATATAACCAGTTCAGTTGTGCCCCCATAATCAGTTCATGCTGCCCCCACCCCATAACCAGTTCATTTCTGCCCCCGCCCCCATATAATCTATTCACGCTGCCCCCCCACCCATAACCATTTAATTTGTGCCCACGGGGCAGCGTGAATTGATTATATGGGGGTGCAAATGAACTGGTTATGGGGTGTGGGTTTAAAGACAGTATTCCTGTTAGCAATAACTTCATTAAGAAGAGTTAGTGAAATAGCAGCCATAATAATCTCAGAACCATATTTGCAGATTTATTTTCCAAGACAGAATAGATATTGCCTCTCAAAGAAGAACAGAAGGTTGCTACCTTGCAAACAAGGTTCTTTGAGATGGCTCCGAACATTCTCACAACACCCACCCTTCCAGCTCCGCATGGAATTCTTTTCTTATATTTCTAGAAAGAGTTGAAAGGAACTGTCATTCAGAGGGGGAGGGTTCTTTTTATACCAGATGGGCTGATAGAGCCATGCTCTGCGGATTAGCTGCCATCCATTCTGCCATTGAGACTCGGGTGCAGTGAATTAAGACAAAGGGCCAGGCAGGCAGCAGCAGCAGGGACTGGAACTGGCTGTGCTTAATTATTTATTTTTTTTAATTGTTGAGGCCCAAGCCATGCCCCTCCTGCCCCAGAAGCCATGCCCCCTGGCCCAGAAGCCACACCCCTCCTGCCCCAGAGCATGTCAGAGCTGGGAACTGAACCCTAGTCCCCCACTAGCAACTCAACCACTGGATTAACCTGCCTCTCTACAGCTGAATATAAAACAAGCATACTTTTGATTTAATCTGTAGGATGGCCAGCTCAGGGAGCAGGACAGGAAAGGTATTAATGAAAGCCAAATAAACCAGCCATGTTTTTTTCTGCCTTTTTGTTTCCACTTCTGAAATGGCCAATATTGGTCTTTTCTTGGGTCTGACATGTTTTAGGGTGCGCGTTCTTAGTGAGAACATTACCTGGGGGGCTCAGCCCCCACCCCCTTGATTGCCGGGGCTGCGTCCTGGCAAGCTCCGTGCCCCCATGAATGAAGCCCTGGGGGCTGGCCCTACCCAAGAGCTCCTTGTGGCTCCGGAAACACACACACACACACCCGTCCCTTTTCTTTGTGGTCACAACTTGGTTTTCATGGCTTGCAGGGGAAATTGCCTCCAGGCACTGAGTTTGTACTTGTGTGTTGTTTGTTTTTCCTTTAGGGAGAAGAACTCCTTTGCCAGCACATTGTGACCTGCGCAGGGCTTCACGCTGACCGCCTCTCTGCCATCAGTGGCTGCAGCCCCGAGCCTCGCATCGTGCCCTTCCGGGGGGAATATTTGGTGCTGAAGCCAGAAAAGTGCTACTTGGTGAAAGGAAACATTTATCCCGTGCGTAGTTTGTTTGGTGGTTCTTGCAGGGTGGCTTGAGGCATGGGGCACTGCTGGGCTTTACTTTTAAAAATGGAATTGTTGTCTGAGTTAGAGGAGCCAGCTTTCCGCAGAGATCTGACTAGCAGTTGAATACACGTCAAGCAAAACATGGTTTAGTTTAGATTTCTAGCCTGCTCTTCCCCATAGACTCAGGGTGAGTGGGTGTGTATGTATACGTATACACGCATACCCACAACAATAATACCCCTGGACCCTATCCCCATCTGCCAAATGCCTGGCCAGCTAGATCGGTCTTTCATTGCTTGTGGGAAATGCTTGGGCTTTGGTGAACCTCCAAGGGAAGAAAATTCCAGAGCTGTTGAGCAGCGTCCAAGAACTCCTCTCTGCACGCCCTTGCAGTACAGACCCGAGGCAGGGATGGAACTCACAAGAGGGCATCCCTGGCTGACCTCGGGGGTCATGGTGGAACACAGGGGAGGAGGCAGTATTTTAGCTATATAGGGCCTAAGCTCCTTAAGATATGTGTCCCAGTTCTACAGTTATCTTTCATAGGTAGCTAAAGCGCTAGACTTACATCAGTGTAAGAGATGGAGACATAGTAGTTCAGATTATGGGACCAACTTTGGTAAACCCACACAGGGCCCTTCCTCAGGCCAAGTCAGAATGGCGAATGGAGCAAATACAAGATATATACACGAACGAGCTTTAGAGACGGTACTGGAAGAAAAGAGGTTGTTGGAGGAAAGGTGGTTAGCATTTCAAAGCATTTAAATACAATGTAGGGAACACAGTGGGTGTAAAGAACAGGCTGTCTGTTATACATTTCTGTAGTGGCTTATGAAGCCCTAATCTTATTGGACACTAAAAGCAATGGGCTAAGATTTTGGCTGCTAAAATAGTCCTTAGAATCCTCATATTTTTTTCTAACTTTCTTAAACACGCAGCAAATCATACATGCTTGTATTGTGCCTATAATAGTCAGTGCAACGTGCGCATACTTGGAGATTTTGGTGGCTCTGCTAATTGTGTTGCTTTTCACCCTCCTTTTGATTTGGGTGTTTTACAGGTTTTGTATTCTGCCCCGTAGGTGCCCGACCCCCGTTTTCCCTTTCTGGGTGTTCATTTCAAACCGAGAATGGATGGCAGCATCTGGCTTGGCCCAAATGCCGTGCTGGCCTTTAAACGGGAGGGTTATCAACTGTGCGACTTCAGCACCAGAGACTTTCTGGACGCAACTGCGTACAGGTGAGTTTTACGTTTTTGGTTTGTATTTTCGCTGCACAAGGAGAATAGGCCGCTTCCGTGCTGGAGGCTCTGCACTCCTTTACTCTCGGTGTCCTTTGTCTTCATTTGCTTCCAGCCAAAGCGAACTAGATGAGTCTCCCTTTGATTGGCCTATCCCTATCCCTCCCCACCCATGGGTAATATAAGACCTGGACCTGCCTCCGGGGGAACAGGCGAGAAGGAGAAAAGTCCTGATTGCATTAATTGGAAGAAGCCTGTCCTTCCTAGGCTACGCTGGCTGTTAGGCTCTTAAGAAGTTCCTCCAAGGTCGCTGGAAGGTGGGGATGGGAAGGGACGCTGTGCAAACGCCTCATTTGAAACTGGGTGCGTGTTGTAACCATTTGAGAATGGTAGTGAAGATGCAAGTCTCGATCCCGTGGCTCACGGATCCCGTGCACAAGCTGGGCACATGCAGCACAATGTGCTGTCAATGGAGAGAAGTGAGATTTCTGCATGGTGTGCACGGGATCCACGGCCCATGGGATCAGACCCAATATATAGGATGCCATAGAGCAGGGATGGGGAGCCTCAGGCCCGGGGGCCCAAATGCAGCCTGGATCTGGTCCTTGGATCCAGTTCCTACCCCCGAGCACTGAAGGACTGAGCTATGGGGAAGGGAGCAGAGAGGAGGGTGTGCACACGAGGAGAGGGGACAGACCCATGGCTATCATCTGTCTCATCCTCTTCCTGAGCGCACCCCTTAAGAATCCCCCACCCCCAGCGTCTAGGCAGCCCTTGGAGCTTCTACTCCTTTTCAAAGTGGCCCCTGGAAGGGAAGAGGCAAGGCTAAGCCCTGCTCCAGGAGTCCGACTCAGTTGGAGTCCATAGGACTTGAGGTGTGGGGTGGGAGGGCTCCCTAACCGAGCTCATCTGGACCTTTTGTGTCCCATTGGGTTGGATCCGGGATTTGGGGCTCCAGGATGCCGTTCTGTTTACCATCAACGTTGCTTTATTCCTTTAGCGGCTTGTGGAAGCTGGCGTTCCGAAACCTCTCTTATGGAATGGCTGAAATCTACAGATCGTTCTTCCTTAGCGCCCAGGTGAAGGAACTTCAGAAATTCATACCTGAAGTTACCATCCATGATGTACTCAGGTAACAAAAAATTCTACAACAAAGAAATCTCTACCTGTTCTTAAACTTGTGACAGAGACCAGTAAGCATGTGCTTCCTTTCCCTCCTCCAAAATGAACCCTTTCAGGAGAATTAAAGCATTCCTGAAGATGGGAACTCAGCCAAACAGTCTCTCGTGCGTGGCTTCTATGCTGCATCGATGATTCACAAAGATGATTTAGCCATCAGATAGAAAGTATTGCTATGAATGGTAGTTTGTACAGCGGTGTGATTTTAGTCCCAAGTCCAAGCAGTAAATTGGAATTTGGAAGTGAGAGAGGCCAATGAGCTGTAGGCCTGCACATTCCGAATCATCTGTGCTTGCAACTTGGTGAAGCTTGAGTCCTAATGGGAGGAAGTTGGTTGGGCCTGTGCTACGCAGGAGGTCAAGCTTAGATTTCAAAGAGATGTGGGAGCTCCCCCTGAGCTCAGTCTTTCAGTGCTTGGGGGTAGGGACTGGATGCAGGAGCCAGGTGAGAACTAGCCTTGGACCACATTTGATCTCTGACCCCGAGATTCCCTGACCCTGGCTGGCATAATATGTCCATTGTTGTTCAGTTAAAATACCCTAAAAGAAACTGCTTGCGATTTGCTTTATTGGGATTTACTAGGGGGTGTTGAAACACATTTTGAAATGGGCCGTTTTGCCTGTTCCGTGCCCCGCTGTCCCTCTGCGACAGGGATGAGCGTGGATTGCTCGTGCGTGGTAAATAAACAATCCCCCGTTGCCCGATTGATCTAGAAGAGCGAGTTCTTGTTGCCCGTGGCAGTGGGGTAGTTAGCTCTGGACAACAGGCCCCAGTGCAAGTGCTTGCATTGCAGACATAATACCATTCTGATCCCATCCGTCACGCCTTGTTTGAATTGCCCATTTCGCCTGGTTTTTTTCCAGGGGCCCAGCTGGTGTGAGAGCCCAGGCGCTGGACAGCGATGGCAATCTGGTTGATGACTTTGTGTTTGACGGAGGCACCGGAGACATCGGAGGCCGAATTCTCCATGTCAGGAACGCCCCTTCCCCTGCGGCAACCTCCTCCCTTGCCATCGCAAAGATGATCGCGGAAGAGGTGGAGCAGAGATTTGCCCTGTGAGAGGCGGTGCTCCTGGCACAGTTCCTGCCCGTGCTTTAGCAGAGTGATTGCACTGGATGAACCGGGCGAGGTGTAATCATGAGGAACAGTCTGGAAAGCTTCTCCTTGGGGGATTGGAGAGTATGAACCGTCAAAACAAACCCAGCCGGCCAGCGGTTTGTCTTGCCAAGCCGTGCTTCCTGACATTCTGAACACGAGACTTGGGATGCCGTGTGAAACCTGTGAGAATGGCAGGTGCCCCGGCCTCTCTTAATTGGCTAGAGGGGACAGGACCCAGTGAATTCCCAGCAGGGAGTTAGCACACAGACCAGCTTGCAACACCTAATGACCTGCCCCCCCTGGGCGTGGCGGTAGGTGCTGACCATCCTTGTAGGTGGTTGATTGCCCTTCCTGCAAGGGAAGCAGGGAGAGTCCTGTCAGATGAGCTGCCCAGCCTCTCCACTGCAGGCATGCCCTCCCCACTCCCTGCAGCAAGGTGCCCCCTCTTCCGAAGAGATGCTGCGCCTGTCTGGTCCTCCCTCTTTTAATCCTTCAACTCTTGTACAAAACAAAGATCCAAGGAAAACCGAGGGTGACCAAGCCTCTAAGGCAGAGATGAGGAGTCTCGGGGATGTGGGCCAAATATTGCCTCGGTCCCCCATGGCTACTGCTAATGTGCTCGGGGAGGCGGGGGCTGGAGCAGTAGATGAGGAGGTCTCTCCTGTTTCCAGTTAGTGTTCGAGCTCCAGAGTGGTTCTTTCTGAACAGCTGATTGATGGGGAGCACCAGAGCGCACAGATTCACGTGTGCATTGTTTCTGGTGTGTCCCCCTAGTTAATTTTGCCAACGTATACCCCAGACGAAAAAAGGTGACTACGGAATCAAATAAAGGTTTGCCAAAGCGACACCCAGGGAGCCAGTGAGCCTGTTCTTCCCAATGGAAAGCTTGCTCCAGAATGCAGAGAGACAGGTGACTTTGCAGCAGTACTTCTCAACCTTTTTTGTAGGTGATGCCCACCGAAACCTTTTAAAAAAAATAATAATTCAGGAGTAGGAATGGCCGGTGAGAGCAATGTGTAGTTTGAAGCAGCCAGGAGCATTGAAGTGGTTGGAAGCAGCAAGACGCATGGGCCAGAGGCAGGGAAACAGAGAAGCTGTGCCCCTCCTATCCCGCTCCTCAGTGGCACTGGCAGCTAGAACAAGAGGCAGGAGGGGATATGGCAGGGGATGCAACGTAGCTGGCCCAGGGCTTTTTGCCCCTCCCGCTGTCCCAAGGATCCTGGGAGCGCTGTCCTGGACCACCTTACACCTTGTCCGCATCCCACCTTAGAAAGACCCTCCTAGGACCCACCTCTAGGAACCACTGTTTTACAGTATTGCGTTTTCAATTCCCAGCTTAATTAACAAAGGTTTGCAGTCTTTCCTGGCCCAGATGTTCTAGACATAAAGAGATTAGAATAAAATAAGTACTGATTACATCAAAGCCATTTTTTATAAAACTGATTAACGCAGTTTAACACTGATCTTTAACATATTGCATAAAATTGTCTTTTGAAAATACTTATTTTTATATTGCACCTTGAGCAATTAGGTGAAAAACTTGCTTTGTAAATGACAAGTGAGAAATGCGGGAAGATTATAAAGGCCTGTCCAACGAACTGGATTGTGAAGTGCGTTACCTTCCTTCTGGGTCTAAACAGCAACTGAGTTGTGAAAATTTCCCCACCTTCCTAAACCTGGGATAGGAGAGAGGCCACAGGCTGGTCTAAATGAGCCACTCACTTGTCAGCTCTCATAAACAGAGAATTTATTGCTATAAGCAGTATGGAATATTCTTGGAAGCCTGCTGGGAAGTGAAACTCTCCTGTAGGACAGGCACATGTTCATTAAATTAGAATGAATTTTTAAACAAAGCTCCTTGCTAACGTAGCTACCAGATTCTTAGGATATTCCGTATAATTGCTATTAAGTTAAATGATACAGTCCCTGGGCCAGAGTACTTATGAGCACACAAGGCACAGCTATAAGATCAGACAGGTCTATGAAGCCATTGCCCAGGAGATGCAGCGGCAGGGGTACAATAGGGATGTCACCCAGTGCGTGCAGCAGGCAAAGGACTTGAGGTGCGGATATAAACATATCAAGGACAACACTCTCCAGTCTGGCCGTGCCGTGTGCACAATGGAGTTCCATGAGAAGTTAGATGGGTTCCTCTGCGTGGATGGGGATATAGCTGTCTCCTGCTTACTTGGCACCCGCCTTCGCCAGGGCAGATGGAGGGCGCTATCAACCCTCCCCCTGCCTGACCCCCTGGAGCAGGGGGAGACCGCTGCTACTGGCAAGGCCAGCCAGGAGGGGACAGCCCCGTCACACGGGGAGGAGGTGGCCCGGGAAGCCACTCACACAAACATCACCCTCTGCGTGCGCCCACAGGGCGACAGGCCACGGGGACGAGGGGTGCAAGCGGAGCGGCCGGAGACCCAGGACGCTTCATAGGAGGCGGAGGAAGATGATCCATGTAGGAACACAACCATGGCCCAGGGAGGGGGTGGGGGGAGAGAGCCCGGCCACAGCGACCAGACCCAAGCTGGGCAGCAGGGTGGATCCCCATTCCCATTTACAACTCAAGGCAGCCTGGAGGTTCACGAGGAGGAGGAGGTGGTCGAGGAGAAACCGGTGGCACCCCCGCGACCCAGTCACGAGGACAATGATGCTAGGCTAAAATGCAAAAGGGATGGGTCATGACCTGTGCCGGGGCAATGGGGTAGCAGGCCGGCCATAGGGGCAGCCCCCAGAGCAAACTACCCCCCATGCATGACATGGAAGGGCCGGTGCCCATCACAGTTGGGTACCCCAGCCACATGGGTTAACATCCCCGGACAGGAATGCAGATAGGGGGATCACAAGGGAGGAGGGTGTCATGAAGAAACATGGGGTCACACACGTGCAACACGGGACTACATGTTTGGTAAATGTGTGGTGCCAAGGGTTTCACATGCATGTAATGTTACTATACATGTACACTATGTGATGTCAAAGGTTCAACATGTTTGTAATGTTGACATGGAGAACTGTAAAACTCAAATTAGGACTCTGAGAATTGTACAACGTGAGATAGAGCTTTTACACGTCACCAGCCTACAGCAAATACAAACAGATACCAAAGTTGTGTACTGGAAGAACCCTGGCCCAGGGACATCAACAATGCTAATGAAGGTAGCCATCGACTACGTGCAGCAAGGCAAAGAAATCTGATAAGAGAACAAAGGGAATTCTAGAAGCCTGGAGAACTCACTAAGAGTTTCCTCCAGGAAATATAAAGAGAGAGATCCCAGAGGGAAAGGGAGACACTTCTTGCAAAAGCCAGCTTGAGCATCTGCATACGAATGAGCAGCCTGTCAGCAACAGGCTGGGGCATGAACTGAGAGAGAGATTCCGCTCTTTAAAGCCAAGTGGCCAGCCAGACGTTACCTTTATGGCTGAGAAACCAGAACTTGTGGACTCGCTAGGGTAAGATGAATAACTTAGGAACTCAACCAGTATAAGTTAGGAATGCATTATATTTACCTTTGATTTCTAATTACCACTCTGTTTAACTATCTTGTTTATGTAATCAATAAACTTACT
>QEPC01008547.1:187580-208862 GCA_003113815.1 Sphenodon punctatus | reverse complement strand
CGAGCTTCCGAAGATGCCAGGACCAAAGCCACTTTCCAGAAGGTTGTCGAGGTCTTTTGCAAGAGAGATATCCGGCGCCGGGGCCACGTGGAGTTCATCTACATGGCCCTAAAGAAGATGCCGGAGTTTGGAGTGGAGAAGGACATCGCCGTCTACAACAAGATCTTGGATGTCTTCCCCAAAGAAATCTTTGTGGCGCGCAATTTTATTCAAAGGATGTTCAACCACTACCCTAGGCAGCAGGAGTGCGCCATCGAGCTGCTGGAGCAGATGGAGAGCTACGGTAAGGGTGCACAGAGAGGGGCCCATGTAAAGGCTTTTCTGTTTAGCTGGGCATTTGGGAAGTGGGGATATGGTCTTGGGTAAAGCTGAAACAGAACCCACAAAAAAGGGTATACCCATCGAATTTTGGGAACATAACCTCTTGGGTTTGGGAACATGACCTGTTGGGTACTCCTCCCAACCGACTGAGATTGGCCGCTGTCGGAGACAGGATACTGGGCTCGATGGACCATTGTTCTGACCCAGTCTGGCACTAATGTTCTTATGTAAATTACTGATTTTTGTTCAGGTATCTGATCGATTAGGGTATGGGAGTTTACTAGGTTTTTATTTATGTCTTTTAATATCTATATGTAAGCCCCAGAAGCCCCCTCTAGTGGTAACAAACCACCCACCGGTTTATGAGCCTGCTACTCATAAGAACATAAGCAGTGCCATACCGAGTCAGACCAACAGTCCATCAAGCCCAGCATCCTGTCTCCGACAGTGTCCGATTCCGGTCATATGGAAGAAGTACCAGCAAGCCCTTCCCTGTCGATTGCTCCCTGCACCCGACAGCAAGACGTTCCCACCTTGTAAGCTACTTGGCTAATAGCCGTTAATGGACCCTATTCTCCGAGAATTTATCCAGTCCTTTTTTAAACCCAGTCATACTACCGACCCAGACAGCCTCCTCTGGCAACAAATTCCATAATTTAACTCTGCGTTGAGTGAAAAAATACTTGTTTTATTTGTTTTAAATCTGCCGCTGGTTAATTTCATGGAGTGCCCCCTAGTGCTAGTGCTACTTGTTGCCAGGTTTTAGGTGAATATTGATTTGGTTATTGATTGATTGGATCCTTTTCCTAATTGATCATTGATTGATAATTACGCAGGTTCAAAACCTGGACAAACAGCTAAATTATGGAAATGCCTGGAGAGATTGAAATGACTCAATAAACGAAGAGAGAGACATCATTAGTAATAAGAATATAATTGAAAATATTTATGAAAACATAGTGAAAGCATTTTCTAGGGGACAAGACCCCAAAACAGAGTAAAACCTTAATAGGTGGTTTATAAAAGTATTTCAAAGGTACATGTTAAATAGGTATAATTAAAGTTAAAACTTAAGATTGTTCTAAGTATTAAAAGTACAAAAGTTAAAGTAATAAACTTAAAGCTAGACTAGTTACCCAGGCAAACAAGCTCAAGGACGACAACTTTTGTGGTTAAAATATTGGGGAACTAAAATCATTATCTCCACCCATGAAATATCCTATTTTTAAGCTACTTTAAAACCTAAATCTTGCAACCCATCCACGCAACAGGGATGCTTCATCGGCTGTCTGCCTCTTCTTCCCTAAATGTGAACTTACTCCTGTTTCACGAACAAGGTTAAAAGCGAAGCAGGGGAAAAGCTATCAGAAGGCCAAATATGTCCAGGCCTTTATGTCCAAGCTAAAGCCAATATGTCCAGACTATAGCCAACATGTTAAACGTATCTCACATATGTCAAGAGGGTAAAGTATGTCAAGAGGGTAACGTATGTCACGTATGTCAAGAGGGTAACATACTTGAGAGGGTAAATAAATGTTCCGTATCGACTCCTCCTTCTCCGCGCGTGATTTTATAAACCTCTGTCCTGTCCCGTCTCTAAGCTGAAGAGCCCCAACCTATCCAGCTTCTCGTCATTCCAAACCCTTGATTGTTTTTGTTGCCCTTCTCTGAACCTTTTCAAGTTCTACTGTATCTTTTTTGAGATGGGGCGACCAGAACTGCACACACTATTCAAGGTGCGGTCGCACCGTACTACAGAGGCGTTATGATGTTTTCCGCTTTATTCTATTCCTAACATCCTCTTTGCTTTTTTGACGACTGCTGTGCGTTGAGCTGTAGATTTCACTGTATTCTCCTCGGTGACTCCCCAAGATCCTTTTATCGGGTGGTAACCCCTAACTTAGGCCCTGGCATTGTCTACGTATAGTTTGGATTATTTTCCCCCTATGTGCATTGCTTTGCACTTGTCCACGTTAAATTTCATCTGCCCTTTAGTTGCCCGGTCTCTGAGTCTCGCAAGATCCTCCTGAAATTCTCCACAATCCGCTCGGGTTTTGAATAACTTCGTGTCATCAGCAAATTTGATCACCTCACTTTTATTCCCTTTTCCAGATCGTTAATGAATACGTTCAACAGCACCGGTCCCAGTACGGATCCCTGGGGCACTCCCACTAGTTACTTCTCTCCATTGTGAAAACTGACCATTCAGTCCTCCTCTTTGCTTCCTGTCCTTTTATTTATTATTATTAACAAACATTTATATAGCGCCAGCAGTGTACCTGGCACTTTACAAAGTAATAAAATAGACATGACCCCTGCCCCTAGGGCTTACAATCTGAGAGACAGGAGCTGGGGGAGAGACTTAGGAAGGGGAACAGAGGGAGAGACAAGGGGTCTAACATTCATGAAGATGCGAGGTCTCAAGTGCACGTACTTGGCTTGGTTACGATGAGAATGACAGCAGGCAGGTCCATGTTGCAAGGATAAGGGTAAACCGATCGTAGGTATAGGAATAGTGGCTCAGCAGGATAAAGAGTCAGACAGAGCAGAGCGAAAGAGGTGAGTTTTAAGGAGAGATTTGAAGGTATGAAGGGAGGGGGCAAGGCGGATGTGGACAGGGAGGGAGTTCCAGGCATGGGGGGCAGCAAGTGAGAAGGGACGAAGGCGCTTAGGGGAGCAGGTAAGGCGTGGAAGGGCGAGAGAAGGGACAGAGGAGGAGCGAAGTGCACAGGCTGGAGTATGGAGGGCGATAAGTGCAGAGAGGTAGTTACCTTTAACCAGTTACCGATCCACAATAGGACACTGCTCCCTGTCCCATGACTATTTAGTTTCCTCAAGTGTGTCTCCTGAGGGACCTTATCAAACGCCTTCTAAAAATCCAGATATACTATATCAACCAGCTCACCCTTTTCCACATGTTTATTTACACCCTCAGAAATTCCAATAGATTAGTGAGGCTCAACTTTCCTTTGGTAAATCCATGTTGACTCTTCCCCCGTTATGCCATGTTTATCAATACGCCCAGTAATTCTGTTTTTCACAACCGTTTCCAACGTATGCGCGGCACCAATGTCAGACTCACTGGTCTGTAGTTTCCAGGATCGCCTCTGCAGCCCTTTTAAAAAAATATCGTTGTCACGCTCGCTACCCTCCAATCCTTGGATACGGTAGCCGATTTTAGCCATAGGTTACAAATATTCCAATAGTAGGTCTGCAG
Organism: Sphenodon punctatus; assembly: GCA_003113815.1. Taxonomy (NCBI): domain Eukaryota; kingdom Metazoa; phylum Chordata; class Lepidosauria; order Sphenodontia; family Sphenodontidae; genus Sphenodon; species Sphenodon punctatus. The sequence goes on along the minus strand of QEPC01008547.1, from coordinate 205,324 downwards.
TTTCATATCCGAGCTCCTTCAGAACTCTGGGGCGAATCCCATCTTGTCTCGGTGACTTGTAGCTGTTTAATTTGTCAATCTGCTCTAGATCCTCTTCCAGAGCTATGTTGATTTGTGACAGCTCTTCTGATTCATCACCTACACGGAATAGTTCCAGCGTGGGTATCTCCCCCAACATCCTCTGCAATGAACACCGAAACAAAGAATTCATTCAGCTCCTCTGCAACGGCCTTATCTTCCCTGAGCGCCTCCTTCACTCCCTGGTCCTCTAACGGCCCAGCTGACTCTGCAGCAGGCTTCTTGCTTCTGATGCACTTGGGAAAAGGTTTTATTAGTCGAATTTGCATCTTTAGCAAAAAAAAAAAGGGATAGGGATCAAGGTGTGATTAAAAAAATAAATTAAATTTCTGGCCTGGTAGCCTAAATCCCCTGAGTCTTGGAGAGCAGGCCAGTGAGATTTGCATCCTTGCGTTAACTGTCTGCTGTTCCTCTTCCCACAAAGGCATAATGCCCAACAACCAGACGAAGTTCCTCCTGCTCCAGATTTTTGGCATCAAAAGCCATCCCATCCGCAAGTACCAGAGGATGATGTATTGGTTTCCCAAGTTTAAGCATGTCAATCCGTACCCTGTGCCGGACCCTCTGCCGCAGGACCCTGTCGATCTGGCCAGGCACGCCCTGCAGAGGATAGCAGCCAACTTCGATGCAAGGGTCGTGGTCTACCAGGTAACGTTAGCGGTGCCCGCTGTCGGCAAGCCTGTGGGGCAGGGAGGGAACCTCTCCCACAGAGCTGCATTATGCAGTGTTAGGGATCCATACCCTAACTGAAACCATGTTGTAAGGGAGGATGTAAATCTTAAGTGCTTGGATGCCCAGAGCCCTTTGATAGTGGCAGGCAGAGCGATTAGTAGTTTGTGATAAGATTTTCCGCCAGGCTTGCATTGTCAAAGGGATAATGACCCATTAGGTCCTGGAATGACAAGGAGATGCTTGTTTTGAAACAGACGCTCCTCCCTGCCTGCAGAGCGGCTGCATTGGGTCATTATTCCAAGGACAGAGAACTTCAAGGGCCACATGTCGGGTTTTTATGTAGCCCCGTTCCAGATCCTGGATCTGGTCCCTGGATCCAGTTCCTTACCCCCAAGCAGTGAAAGATTGAGCTTGGGGGAAGGGAACAGAGAGGAGGGCGTGCACCCAAGGCATGGGGACGGATTCCTCTTCATGGGCACACCCCTGCCCCGAACGGCTATGTGACCCTCGGAGCTTGGACTAACTTTCCAAGTGGCCAACGAGCGGGAGAAGATGCTCTATCCCCGATCTAAGGAAGGACGCTACGGTTGGTCAGGAGCACTCTCATGCATGTTTCATCTGCTGCTCTTGTCCGAAGGATTGGGGGTGGGATGTGTAATTTGGGAAAGGCGAGGTGAAAATTTAGAAGAATAATCCAGGTGTCTTACTCCCCGCAGCTGCCAATGACGGAGTTGACGGAAGCAGGGAAGGAGAGTGATTACCCATACATCGTAGGTACTAGCTGCCTTCCTGACCACCTTGCTTTTCTCTGACTGGAAATCCAGAATGCTGAAACCCTACCCCGCAGCGGTGTGAAACCTCAGGCCCGGGGGCCAAATGTGGTCTGTGGGTAGTTGTTTTGGTTTTTTTATCTGGTCCTTTCGCAGTTTCTGGATCTAGTTCCTCCCCCCACCCCCCCAAAAAAAGCACCGAAAGACCGAGCTCAGGGGGAAAGGAACAGAGATGAGGGGCAGGCCCGCAAGGAGAGGGGACAGAGTCATGATCCGGATCCTCCTCCTCCCTGATCCCTGCCTCCAACCATCTCTAGGCTAGAAGGAGCCGGTGGAGCAGGGAATGTCTGGGGTAGCAGCGAGAATGCCTGTGTGGGACGAGTTGGAAGCAGGCAGAGAGTCCGGATCAGGCTGTCTAGTGTGTGTGTGTGGGGCTCACTCTTGTCCCTTCCAACACTGACTCTCTGATTTACTGCCCCTAAAGGCATGTTCACACAACTCCACCTTTCCTTGACCCAGACCAGTATTAAAAGTGGAGTAAAGGGTGCTTATATACTCCTGATTTAAAGAGGATTACATATTTTAGAGTAGCTTCCTTCCCCCACATAAGGGGCCACAAAGGGGGGTTGGGATACGTACTTCGCTTCAGGCTCCGAAATAACACCGGTTTAGCGCTCCGTTCGTGCGAACGCTTCTGGAGTGAAACCAAAATAAGCCTCGACCATGCTGTGTTAACTGTCCGGCGGGGTGTGGCCACGGTTGTTAAGGGCAATCAACAGGGCCCCCGGATCTTGTGCAATTTCCCCCTCTCCAAATTCCGCGCCCCGTGTGGAAGTTACCTTGGGTAATTATCCTGCAGCGTAATAGTTATTAGTAGGCGATTGTCTTTTGCTTTCCTAATAGTTAGGTCCCCATGAGTCCTGCCTTGCAGTGACTGCAGCATTTTTAAAAAAACAAACACTTTTTTGTGGAAATTGACTAAATTCTGCATAGTAACTGCCTATGGCAGCACAAGATCCCAGCCTGAGAGGGGAGCGCTATCAGGCAGCTGGCAGGGGTGATGTTGGCACCACTGGCAGGGTATATTTTGGAGCCTTCTGTCATAGTTACCTAAGAGGAGATGCTGATGCTCCTCCTCCTCCTCCCCAGGAGTAAAACTCCTTTCACATCCCCTGCTTAGAATCCTGTGTTGTTGTTGTTTGTGTATGTGCGGAGGGTTAGGTAGGTAGAAGCTGCTCCAAGGGAATGGAATGGGGTGGTTGGGGAAACTCTGTTTGCATCCCAGACTTGCCTGATTTTGAAGGGAATTTTGCCCCGGATTCCATATGGCGCGTGGAATTTGGAGAGGGGAAATTTTCAGGGGATCCGGGGCCCCTGTTAATTGCCCTGAACCTCGTTTACCGGCTGCGGCCAGATCTGATCAAAGTAACTTGCGCAGCTGGGTGCTGCCTCCCGACGGGCATCCCGGCACCGGGCGGGTCAGTACCACGGCGGCTAACCTTGAGTTGATCCCTCCCCGCAGGGATCCAAAGCCCGGAGCAGCGGTCGTCGCTGGCCCAACACAACCCGGACAGACCCGTCTTCGTCGAGGGGCCGTTCCGCTTGTGGCTGAAGAAGACGTGTGTCTATTACTACGTGCTCCGCGCGGAGCTGCTGCCCCCGGAACTGCGGGTAGGTAAAGCGGCCTCGCCGCCCCCCCCTGGGTGGGCGCTAACGTGCTTCGCCGAGGACCAGGCCCTCTCCAGGCTGTTCATTGCAGCCCCATCGCAATCCAGCCTGGGCGTCCGCTTGCGTGTCCCAGCCTGTATGGGACGGGGGGTGGCTAACCTGCGGAACTCCCTTCCCTAGGAATTTTGATCAAAGTTTGTGCCCGAATATTTGGCAGAGGTTGTTATAAGATCCCTTTGTTAGGTGGGCGGAGATAGGGTTTGGGAGGTTTTTTTTGTTTTTTAATGGGATTTCTGTCATACTTTTATCGGCTTTTTTTAAAAAACCAGCTCTTTGCCCAGTGGGACCAGGCGCAGCGACACGGAGTCCCCTCCTGCCTCTTGTTCTGGTTGCTAGTGAAGGTTGGGGATGAGCTAGAGGACATGGCTTCCTGTAGCTTCTCCCCCTGTCTGGTTCCCATGTCCTGCTGCCTCTTACTGGCTCCCCGCTGCTGGGATCCCGTTTCCCGCTAGCGCTGCTCGGATTGGGTTTCCCTGGGGCATTTCTGGACCTGGATATTTTTCTTTTCTTTTTTTTTAAGGTGGATCCTGGGTTTATTTTAAGGTGGATCATGGATTTGTTTTTTAAGGGGGATCCTGGGTTTATTTTAAGGTGGATCATGAGTTTGTTTTTAAGGTGGATCCTGGGTTTATTTTAAGGTGGATCATGCGTTTGTTTTTTAAGGGGGATCCTGGGTTTACTTTAAGGGGGATCATGGGTTTGTTTTTTAAGGGGGATCCTGGTTTTTTTTTAAGGTGGATCCTGGGTTTGTTTTTTAAGGTGGATCCTGGGTTTATTTTAAGGTGAATCATGGGTTTGTTTTTCAAGGGGGATCCTGGGTTTATTTTAAGTTGGATGATGGGTTTATTTTTTAAGGGGGCTCCTGGGTTTATTTTAAGGTGGATCATGGGTTTGTTTTTTAAGGGGAATCCTGGATTTATTTTATCTATTTTTAAGTGGGATCCTGAATGTATTTTATTTATTTTTAAGGAGGAGGGTCCTGGATTTATTTTATTTATTTTTAAGGGGGATCATGGGTTTGTTTATCTTTTAAGGGGGAATCCTGGATGTATTTTATTATTTTTACGGGGAGCCCTGGATTTTTAAAATCTTTTTTTAAAAAAAACAACAACGTTTTGGTCGTTCCCACAAAAAGATCGAGACCCTGAACTAAGCGGAATGCCAGGACAGCAACTTTGATTTGTGCAAAGTAGCACCGTTGGTTCAGGCGGGCCCAGAGCCTGGGGTGGGAATTTTGGGGGCTGCTGATGGCCATCAACCTCCCCTGTTTCGTAGAAAGAGGAGGCGATCGACCCCGAGAGGAACTTCTATTACCCCATGGTCCTCGACTTGGACCTGGGCCGGGACCGTCTGGATGACATGGAATTTGACACAGATGAAGGTAACATCTGATGCTGCTCTTCCTGAACGCCCCCTTTAAACACCCCCCACTTCCCACGCGGCCCTCAGAGCTTGTACTGAGTTTCAGAGTGGCCCCTGAGTGGGAAAGGGGTCCCCCACCCCGATCTAGGCCTAATGTTTCCTCCTTACCCTCCAACCTAGGGGCTTGAGGTGAGTTCCGGGGTGGGAGCTGTTGGCTTCCTGCGGAGAAGCTGGCCACTCTCGGAGACAGGATGCTGGGATAGATGGACCATTGGTCTGACCCAGTATGGTGGTACTTATGTTCTTCCTTTTGAAAATGGACAGGGAACACTTTTGAGGGTTGGGGGGGTCAGGCCATGTACCAATTCCCCCACTCTAGGAGGCTGTAGGGGCAGGTGGGGAAGCAAGTCACCAGGGTTTTAACTGGGCTGGGCCAAGGTGGAGGCAGAAGTGCATGCTGGGAGATAAGAGGCCAAGGACAGCAAGCACTCCTATAGGCTCTGCTGGTTGGAGAGAGGGCAAGAAACCTCTCGCAGGCCTCTTCCACAACCCCTGCTAAGGTGGGATTTCTTTAGTCCCAGACAGGATGGACCTAGGTCTGTTCCCAACGTACCCGGGACTCTTCCTGACGTAGGTGCTCCACGATGTCTGGGGACCGCGCCGTGGGAGGGGGGGGGGCGCGCGGAAGAATGCTTGAACCTCTCCCCTTTTTCCGACCTAGCTCCGCCCCCATGGAGTGCCATGACATCACGACACCCCCCCCTTTTCTCATACGGCTCCGCCCCCGGCGAACACTGTGACGTCACGGCATTCCGTGAGGGCGGGGCTTCTTGCCCGTTGGGAGCCCGGCCCTGTTAACAGGACCCAGGAGTCCTAGTTCAGGGCTCTGCTTGTTGTGCCGCCCTGCCCTCTAGTCCCTAGGCTTTTACACTGGGGGGGGCATGGAATGTGTTCTTGCAGGGGGACGGGAAGGACCCCACCCCTGCTGGCAAACGCCTAGCTTCGTGCTCTCTTTGAGCTAGGGGGGAATCTCTGTCGCGGGTTTGGGGGTCCGCACCCCCACTTTACCGGGTTTGAGTGACTCAGTTTCCCTTGTGCACAGTTCTCTTGAATCAGTTCTCTCTCTGGCTAATTCTCTCTCTCTACGTCTGGGGGTCGTATTGGACGCAGACCTGCGTCTGGAGCGGCAAGTGGAGGCAGTCGCCAAGGCTGCCTTTCGCCAGCTTTACCTGGTACGTAGGCTGCGTCCGTATGTCTCTGGCCCGGACCTGGCCTCCCTCATCCATGCCTTCGTCACCTCGCGGCTCGACTACTGCAACGCGCTCTACGTGGGGCTTCCCTTGTTCTTGGCCCGGAGGCTGCAGCTGGTGCAGAATGCGGCGGCTCGTCTTCTTACGGGGACGGGTCGCCGGGAGCACATTACACCGGTGCTCCGAGCGCTGCACTGGCTGCCGATAGTGTGCCGGGCCAAGTTCAAGGTCCTAGTGATGATCTATAAAGCCCTATACGGCCTTGGCCCCTCATACCTTAGGGACCGCCTCGCCCTTCGCGCCCCGGAACGGCTCCTGCGGTCTGCCGGGGGTGCCCTCCTGGAGGTCCCCCGTGTTAAGCGGGGGGCCACGATGGAGCGAGCATTCTCGGTGGTAGGGCCGCGGCTGTGGAACTCCCTTCTGGAGGAAGCTCGCCTGGCCCCAAGCCTTTTAACATTTCGGCGGAACTGTAAGACCTGGCTGTTTGCCCAGGCCTTTGGGAGGGAGGGTGTGGGGGGGGTGATTTTAATCCCCCGCCCATTTATCTATTTATTTATTGTTTTCTAGCCCTGTTTTATTGATGTTTTTTATATTTATATTTTAAGTGAATTTTAATTGGTTTTATTGCTGTTGTTAGCCGCCCCGAGCTGCATTGCAGGAGGGGGCGGGATATAAATTTGTAAAAATAAAAATAAAATAAAATAAATAAATAAAATAATTCAAGTCTGCCGCAATGAAACTCCTTTTTTCACACAAGGGCCCGATTCTTCCCGTTTACAGACTCTTTACTCTCTGGGTTCGCAAGAGCTTGGGGGCTCTTATAGCTCACTTGTGCTCCAATATTAGACACTGACACTTCTTCATAAAGATAAGAAGTCAGTTTATTGATTACATAAACAAGATAGTTAAACAGAGTGGTAACTAGAAATGAAAGGTAAACATAACGCATTCCTAACTTATACTGTTTGAGTTCCTAAATTAATCTTACCCTATAAAGGTCCAGAAGTTCTGGTTTCTCGGCCATAAAGGCGAATGACTGGGCACTGGCTTAGAGAGCAAATCCTGTCTCTCAGTTCATGCTTCCCCAGCCTGCTGTTGCCAGGCTGGTCATTCGTATGCAGATGTTCTCTGGAAGAAGCTTTGCAAGAATCTCCTTCTGTGCCTTACCGGCCCATTTAAATAGTCTTTAGCTTCCTTTGTCTCGGATTTCCCGCCTTTGAGGAATCCTGTAGTCAACCCAGGTAAACATGGAAGTCAATCTACATATCAACAGGCTGTCTGGCAAGTGTCCCCAAAACACATCTTGTTATCTCCTTGTATTTCTTGTAGGCCGGTGACATGTGAGAGCCCTAATTCGAGTTGTACAGTTCTCAGAGTCCTCATTTGAGTTTTACAGTTCTCAGTGCCAACATTACCAACATGTGGAACCTTTGACATTACGTAGTGTACATGTATAGTAACATTACATACATGTGAAACCCTTGGCACCACGCATTTACCAAACATGTAGTCCCATGTTACACGTGTGTGACCCCATGTACCCACCCAGTATTCACTGGTTACCAGTGGGGTTATCACACAAGCATGGTGGGGACTGGGTGGGGAGGCACTTGTCTGAACCCCCCTCCCGCCCCCCAAGTCTGAGAATGAAGGGGAGAAAAGGAGGGGAGCCAATGTGTGACGAGAGATGTGAGGGACTTGACTACGACAGACAAGCAGAAGGAAGGCCATGGTTAAAAACAAAACCAAACCCGAGAACACCATCCCCCGGCTAGCAGCATACAAAGGCACTCTTGGGATTCTCCCGAGGAAAGGTTGAAGGAACTGGGTCTGTTTAGCCTGGCAAAGAGAAGGCGAAGGGGAGACAGGATAGCAGCCTTCAACTAACTCAAGGGCTGCCCCTCAAGGGCATGGAGCCGTTCTGCGCAGCTATAGAGGGCAGGCTCAAGTTAGAGGAAGGGAGATTTTGGTTAGGTTGTTTATTTATTTATTTATATAGTACCAGCGGTGTTCCTGGCACTGTACGGTCGGTAGTTAGACAGGTTCCTACCCCCAGGGGACTTACAATCTAAGAGAGATAAGGGAGGGGGAGACAAGGAGACATTCATGAGTTTGAGAAGTTGCAGGCTCACGGGCGTCACTTAGTTAGAGAGAACTAGATTCTCAGCGGGGAGCGGGGGAAAGGATGCCGTTTCACTCACGACGAGTCAGGGTGAGCCGGCCGGAAGAGGTAGGTTTTCAGGAGGGATTTGAAAATTTGGGAGGGAGCAGAACGAATGTATCCAGGGAGGGAGTTCCGAGCTGGGGGGAGGGGAGCGGGGCAACGAGAGAAAATATTGGGGGGAAACTTCCTAACAGTCGGGTTGCTTTCCGACGTCACACGGGAGGGGAATTGCGACCGCGGCTCCGTAATCGCCTGTGCGGATTCACTCATCCCCTTTTATCCCGCGAGAACGTGAGTCCTTGTAAAGGCTACGTTTGGGGACCCGGTAACATGTTCTTGCAGGATAAAACGGGGATGAGTGAATCCGCACAGGCGATTACGAAGCCGCGGTCGTAATTCCCCTCCCATGTAACGTCGGAAATCAGCCCAACTGTTAGGAAGTTTTCCCCCATATTTTCACCCAGGCTTGGAACTCCCTCCCTCCCAGTTTTTAAATCCCTCCTGAAAAACCTACCTTTTCCGTCAGGAGGTTTTCAAACAGAAGCCGGACAGCCCCCTGTCAGGGATGTTGTAGCTGTCCCAAGCAGGGGGTTGGACCAGCCCTCCAACGATGAGACTCTGTGATCTCTTGCTGAAAGCCATTGATAGCCAATGAAAGAGAGCCAGTGGGGTATAATAGTCCAAGTACGTGCAGTACTTGGACTGGGAGGTAGTGGGGGGGAACCCCGGTTCAGGTGTCTCCTTAGCCAGAAACTCGCTGGGTGACCATGGGCCAGTCACAATATTCTTTCAGACTAACCTACCTCACAGGGTGGTTATGAGGATTAAAAAGTTGTGTTAAGTTGTTATATGTGAAGCGCTCTGACTGCCATGGCAAGGGGGGCGCTATATAAAAATAAAGATTAAGAACATAAGAAGTGCCAGACTGGGTCAGACCAATGGTCCATCGAGCCCAGCATCCTGTCTCCGACAGTGGCCAATCACGGGGGCCTGGGAGAAGCCCCCAACAGGTCACCATGCTATCCATTCCCTGTGGGGCATCCCCCGGCTCCCGACAGTAAAGGGTTTTGTTCCCCAATTCTATCTGGCTAAGAGCTGCTAATGGAGCTATCTTCCAGAAACTTGTCCAAACCTCTTTTAAACTCAGCTCTAGTACTGACCCTTACCACCTCCCCTGGCAGTAGATTCCACAACCTAATTGTACGCTGAGTGAAAAAACTACGTTCTTTTGTCTGTTTTTACTCTGCCACCTGTGAGTTTCATGGAGTGTCCCCTAGTTTTAGTACTAGTTGAGAGGGTAAATAACCGTTCCCTGTTTACAAGTTCCACACCACTCATGAACCTCTATCCTATCTCCTCTCAGCCGTCTCTTTTCCAAGCTGAAGAGCCCCAACCTATCAAGCCTCTCCTCATACGGGGGCTGTTCCATACCCTGGATCATTTTTGTTGCCCTTCTCGGTACCTTTTCTAGTTCCGCGATGTCTTTTTTGAGATGGGGCGACCAGAACTGCACACAATATTCAAGGTGCGGTCGCGCCATTGATTTGTATAGAGGCATTATGACCTCCTCAGTTTTATTCTCTATTCCCTTGCGAATAATTCCTAATGTTCTATTTGCTTTTTTGACCGCTGCTGCGCACTGTGCTGAGGATTTCAGTGTATTGTCCACAATCACTCCCAGATCCTTTTCCTGAGTGGTAACTCCTAGCTTAGTACCCAGCATTGTGTACTCATAATTTGGATTATTTTTCCCAATGTGCATCACTTTGCACTTGTCCACATTAAATCTCATCTGCCATTTAGATGCCCAGGCACCCAGTCTTGTAAGATCTTGCTGCAGCTCCTCACAGTCTGCTCGTGTTCTGACTACTCTGAATAACTTGGTGTCATCTGCAAATTTGATCACCTCACTCTTAACACCCTTTTCCAGATCATTAATGAATACATTGAAAAGAACTGGTCCCAGTACAGATCCTTGGGGCACACCACTTTTTACATCCCTCCATTGTGAAAACTGGCCATTTAGTCCCACTCTTTGCTTCCTATCCTTTAACCAGTTACCAATCCATAGCAAAACACTACCTCCTATCCCATGACTTTTTAATTTTCTCAAGAGTCGTTTATGTGGGACCTTATCAAAAGCTTTCTGGAAATCCAGGTACACTATATCTGCTGGGTCTCCCCTGTCCACATGCTTGTTTACGCCCTCAAAGAATTCCAAGAGATTAGTGAGGCATGACTTCCCTTTGCTAAATCCATGCTGACTCTTTGCCATTAAGCCATGTTTATCAATATGCCCAGTGATTCTGTTCTTAATGATAGTTTCCACCATTTTGCCCGGCACAGACGTCAAGCTTACCGGTCTGTAGTTTCCAGGATCACCTCTGGATCCCTTTTTAAATATTGGGGTTACATTTGCCACCCTCCAGTCCTCAGGTACAGTGCCAGATGCCAACGTTAGGTTACAAATTACTACTAGTAGGTTTGCAATTTCACATTTGAGTTCCTTCAGAACTCTGGGGTGAATACCATCTGGCCCTGGTGATTTGTTCGTATTAAGCTTGTCAATTTGCTCTAGAACCTCCTCCAGGGTCACGCTGATTTGTGACAGTTCATCCAATTCATCACCTACAAAGTAGGGTTCCGGCGTGGGTATCTCCCCAACATCCTCCGCAGTGAAGACCGAAGCAAAGAACTCGTTTAGCTTCTCTGCAATGTCCTTGTCCTCCCTGAGTGCCCCTTTTACTCCCTGGTCATCTAATGGCCCAACCGACTCCCTAGCAGGCTTCTTGCCTCTGATATACTTGAAAAAGGTTTTATTATTTGTTTTTGCCTCTTTAGCAAGTCTCCTTTCAAATTCTTTCTTGGCCTGCCTTATTAGCACCTTACAGTTACGTTGCCAGTGTTTATGCTCCTTTGTATTTTCCTCATTGGGGCTAGCTTTCCATTTCTTAAAGGATGCCTTTTTGGCTCTAATAGCCTCCTTTGCGTCTCCATTTAGCCACAGTGGTAGACGTTTAGTCCTCCTGCTACCTTTTTTAACTTGTGGGATGCATGTAATCTGGGCTTCCAAGATGGTGCTTTTCAACAGCCTCCATGCCTCTTGCAAACATGTAGTCCTTTCAACTGTGCCTTTTAGTTTCTTTCTAACTAGCTTCCTCATTTTGGCATAGTCTCCCTTTTTAAAGTTAAAAGCCAGTGCTGTACTTTTAATTAACTTTCTCCCTCCAGAAACTATGTCAAATTTGATTAGATTATGATGGCTATTGCCTAGTGGCTTGGCCACAGTTACTCCTTGCACTAGTTCCTGTGTGCCACTTAAAATTGTTGTTATATATCATGACATGCTTGGAAATTCCCGTTTTTTTCTCTCTCCAGTGGAAGAAGGCCCCGTGTTTGCTATGTGCATGGCTGGAGCAGGAGACCAAGTCACCTTAGCCAAGTGGATCCTGGGCCTCCAAGAAACCAACCCTATTTTGAGTCAGACCCCGGTCGTCTTCCGCCTCTCCCCGGGCCCCCGCGAGCTGCAGCCAATCACCGGATCAGATGACGACGGCGAAGAGGAGGTTTTTGAGAACCAGCACTGGAAACATGAGCTCTGAAGTCACGGTCTTGCAGCAGGGGCCTTGGGGGTGGCGGGGAGTGTCTAATCCCGGCTCCTCTGATGCTGTTTGAGACGGCAGTGGATTTTTTCGCCCTTCTGGTTTTGAAGCAGGAGTGATCGGGGTCAGGCTGGCAGCCTTTCTTGAACGACATGTGGCCAGAGCAAACTCTTTTCTTTTGCCACGACATCCATCTCCACTAGATCCCTGATTGGGGCAAAGATCTGGGCCCGGTTTCAATATCTGGACAGCTCTGCCCTTGCGATGAAGCCCTGTGACGTCGTGGTGTTCCGTAAGAGGCGGGGCTATTTCGAAAAGGGGCAGGGCTGAGGAATTCTCCTTTACTCCCCCCCCCCCCAAAATGGCTCCCCCTCCCAGCACTTAAATGGGTTGGTCTGCCACAGGGGGTGTGGCTAAAGCATTCTCTGCCTCTTTAAGGTGGCCACACCCCTGCGGCGTTGCAACACTTAAATAGGCAGGGCTGCCAAGGGGGTGTGTGGCCAAGGCATTCTCCACCCCCTTTCCAGTGGGTGGGATTTGTCAAGGGGGGGCGTGGCTTAGGCATAATCCTCCCCCCCCCCCTGCCCTTTCCAATATGTCAGTGGGCAAAGTTGAGCTCTTTCTTTCACTCCCGCCAGCCATGGTGCTCAATTGGGGGGGAAGGTGTTGCCCCTGCTTCTTTTCCCATGCGACCCCATGACATCATTTAAAGGGCAAGGATGTGGGCAGAATCACCCAGCCCCTCCCCCCTCCCATGGGAGTTGCTGGGCTGGGCCTTGCCTCTCCTAAGGGAATCCAGTCAGGGAGCCCTGTCTAGTTCCCGGCTGGAGCGGCTTCTACCGCGATCTGCGGGTGGGCGCTGCGTGTTGCTGACACGGCACAGAGGCCGACCTGCCCCTTGCCCACCAGCCTTGCAGACTGAACCTAGTCTGACTGGCCCGTAGGCACGGCCCTAATTTGCCAGGCGGGAGCAGCTTCTGGGACGGGCAGGGCTTCATCCATGTGACGCCTTCTACCTCTGATCGGGACTTCCCTGAGCAAGGAGAGGGGATGCCTCCAGGAGGAAGGGGGAATGCCCACCGCCCCGGGAGCTGCTTCCTGTCCTGGGCCTTCCCCTTCGTAGGTTGAGCCCTCAACAAAAAAACCGCTCCCTATTTCCGTGCCGCCGGGACATCGTAAACCTGGACTGTGCTGTCTCAAAAGCAGGGGCCTCCCCTTCCTGCAAACTCCTAAATAAAGGCAAATTGCTCTTCTGATTGAGTGTGAGGTTCCCCCCCGCCCAATAACAATGTTTTTATTATTATTATCGTTATTATAAGCACTCGTATAGCGCCAGCTGTGTACCTGGCGCTTTACAGAACAATGAAATGGACGCGGTCCCTGCCTATGGCTTACAATTTAAAAGACTCGGAGGGGGGGACAAGGAGAGGGGACACAGGGAGAGACAAGGGATAAAACGTTCAATCGGATGCGACGTCTCTTGGTTGCAGTTAGGCAGGAGTCTGTGGGGAAGGGCAGACAGTAAATGTTGAGCGGAAAGTTCTAGCAAGTGTCGGGAAAGGCGGCGAGGAAGAGGTGGGTTTTGAGGTGGGATTTGAAGGAGCAGAGGGAGGGGGCAAGGTGGATGTGGGCAGGGAGGGAGATCCAGGCATGGGGGGCAGCAAGGGAAAAGGCGGAGGCGGTTAGAGGAGCAGGGGAGACGAGGGAGGGGACAGGAGGAGCGGAGAGTGCGTGCAGGAGTGTGTAAGGAGACTAGGGCTGAGAGAGAAGGGGGAGTCAGGCTGTGAAGGGGTTTGTAAGTAAATACCAGGAGTTTGTGAAGGATGCGTTGGGGGAGCCAGTGAAGCGAGGAGAGGAGAGGTTGCACGTGGTTTGAGTGGATGACCCTAGCAGCGGAGTTTTGGATGGAGATAAGGGGGGAGAGATGAGAGCGGGGGAGGCCAGTAAGGAGGAGGTTGCTGTAGTCAAGGCGAGAGATGACCATAGCATGAACAAGGGTTTTGGCTGAAGAGACAGAGAGAAAGGGGCGAATCCAAGTAATGTTATAGAGGGCGAAGCGACAGGACTTGGCAACAGAGTCGATGTAAGGTTTAAAGGAGAGGTGAGTATCGAAGACGAAGCCCAAGCTACGGGCTTGGGGAACAGGACGGATGGTGACACTGTCATGGGTTTGTGGGTCCACACCCCCACTTTACCGGGTTTGAGTGACTCAGTTTTCCTTGCGCACAGTTACTTGAATCAGTTTCTCTGGCTAATTCAAGTGTGCCACAATTAAACTCCTTTGTCGCCCAAGGGCCCGATCCTTCCCGTTTACAGACTCTTTACTCTCTGGGTTCGCAAGAGCTTGAGAACTTTTGTTGCTCACTTGTGTTCCAATGTTAGACACAGACACTTCTTCATAAAGATAAGAAGTCAGTTTATTGNTGTGTTCCAATGTTAGACACAGACACTTCTTCATAAAGATAAGAAGTCAGTTTATTGATTACATAAGCAAGATAGTTGATACAGAGTGGTTATTAGAAATCAAAGGTAAATATAACGCATTCCTGATCTATACTGGTTGAGTCCCTAAATTGTGCATCTTACCCTACCAAGGTCCAGAAGTTCTGGTTTCTCTCAGCCCTTAAACGTAAGTGACTGGGTTCTCGCTTTAGAGAGCAAAATTCTCCTCTCAGTTCGTGTTTCTCCAGACTAACTGCTGGCAGGCAGGCTTTTCACATGTAGATCAGTTCCCAAGATGGCTTTAGGATGGAGGAGCCTCAAGGTGACTCACTGACCACTTTAAATAGTTTTCCCCTTTGGGGGATCGTGGGGTCGGTCACATACCAACCCAGGCGAACACAAAGGCTCATTTAATTTTAACAGGTCTGTCTTTTTCAATACACATTTTGGTATCTTTTTGTATTTCCTGTAGCCTGGTGACATGTCAGAGCCCTAATTTGAGTTCTACAGTTTTCAATGTAACATCACATACATGTGGAACCTTTTGTATTACATATTTATCAGACTTGTAGTCTACATGTATTGTAGCATTACATACATGTGGAACCTTTGGCACTACATATTTACCAGACTTGTAGTCTATATGTAGTCCCGTGTTACACGTGTGTGACCCTATGTTTCTCCGTGACAGACACCATCAATAAAGGTGGATAGAGAAGAGGGGGAGGAAGGGAAGGGAGGAAAGGAGTTCAGTCTTAGCCATGTTGAGCTTGAGTTGACGTTGGGACATCCAGGTGGAGATATCAGAGAGACAGTTGATGAGACGAGCTTGGACAGAAGGGGAGAGAGAGAGTTAAGTATCATCAGCATAAAGGTGATATTGGAAGCCGTAGGAGGCAATGAGTTTGCCCAGGGACAGACTGTAGATAGAAAAGAGGAGAGGGCCCAGGACAGAGCCTTGGGGAACCCCAACCAAGAGGAGGAGGGAGGAGGAGTTGAAATTGGGAAGACACACATTAAAGGAGCGGTCAGAGAGGTAGGAGGAGAACCAGTCAAGAACAGAGCCGCAGAAGCCCAGGGAGCGAAGAGAGTCCAGTAGGAGTGGGTGGCCGACATTGTCAAAGGCAGCAGAGAGGTCAAGGAGGACAAGAATGGAGTAGAGGCGCTTAGATTTAGCGACAAGTAGATCATGGGTGATCTTGGCAAGGGCAGTTTCAGTGGAGTGAAGGGGGCGGAAGCCAGATTGGAGAGCATCCAGGGAGGAGTTGGCAGAGAGGAGATCCAGACAGCGGGAGTAGACAACACGTTCCAGAAGCTTAGAGGCAAAGGGTAGGAGGGAGACTGGCCGGTAACTAGAGGGGTTGAGGGTGGACTTTTTGAGGATGGGGGAGGCAGTGGCATGCTTGAAGGCTGAGGGGAAGGAGCCAGTGGAGAGGGAGAGATTAATGACATGTAGAAGGGTAACAGTGGGAGCAATGGAGGCGGGAGGGGATTGGGTCAAGAGGGCAGGTGGAGGGGTTGGAAGAAGAGCAGGAGACTTCCTCGAGGGAGGTGGGAGGGAAGGAGAGGAGAGCGGGGGGTGGAAAGAGAGGAGAAGGGTGGGAAGCTATGTTGTGACTGATCTTGTCAATCTTTGAGGTGAAGAATGGCGCGAGATCCTGAGCAGAGAGGGGGGCTTGAGAAGGGAGTCAAAGGTGGAGAAGAGGCAGCGAGGGTCACGAGAGTAGGATTCAACCTGGGAGGCATAGTAGTGTTGCCTCGCCAGGGAGATAGTGGAAGAGAGGGAGAATTTAAAGTGGAGGAAGTCAGGGTGGGAGCGGGATTTGCGCCAGAGGCATTTAGCAGCCCGGGTGCAAGAGCAGAGGTAGCAGATAGTAGGGGTGAGCCAGGGACGGGGGTTTTGGGGTCGAACAGGGCAGGAGGAGAGGGGAGCAAGAGGGTTGTGGCGATAGAGGCATTGAGAAGAGATGGCAGTGTCGGGAGAGGGAGGAAGCAAAATCTAAAGGAGTAATAGCCTGCGGATCACAGAAAGGGCTTCGCACTGGGGAAGAAGATGGGGGTTGAAGGAAGCGAGGTGACTGTCGGACATGGGACAAAGGTCAAAGGAGAGGTCAGCAACAGGACAGTTTCTGGAGAAGATGAGGTCGAGAGAGTGGCCATCAGTGTGGGTGGGGGAATCAGTCCAGAGGCAGAGATCAAAGGAGGAGGTTAGGGAGAGAAAGCGGGCTGGGAAGGTGCATCAACATGGATGTTGAAGTCTCCAAGAATGAGAGCAGGGATATCATCAGAGAGGAAGAAGGTAAGCCAAGATTCAAAGTCTGGGAGAAAGGAGGATAGGGGGCCAGCGGGGTGGTAAACGACCGCGACCTGAAGGCGAAGGGGGGAGTAGAGACCTACAGAGTGAGCCTCGAAGGAGAGGAAGGGGAAAGGGGCTGGAATTGACAGGGGTTGGCAAGGAGAAGGCCCACGCCACCACCCCAGCCTTCGGGGTGGGACTGGTGAGCGAACGAAAGGCCTCCAGAGGAGAGGGTGGCAGGGGTGACAGTGTCAGTGGGAGGGATCCAGGTTTCTGTAAGTGCAAGGAGTTGAAAGTGGTGAGACAGGAAGAGGTCATGAATGAAGGGGGCTTTGGCAACAGCAGAGCGGCAGTTCCAGAGGGAGCAGGAGAAGGGGAGTCGATCAGGGGGAAGGCAGGGGATGCGGATAAGGTTGGGGTATGTGGAGGGACGGGACTTGCAGGGACGGGGTGAGGGTGGGTGGAGGGGAGAGGGGGGTTGCAGGGAATGGTTAAGGGAAGGTGGAATAGGCAAGGGGGAGAACAAGGGGTGGGGAGATTGGAGAAAGAGTGTTGGAGGAGGAAAAGGGAGAAGCAGGGGAGTCAGCAGCAGTGTGAGAAGGAGAGGGAAGATGGAGGGTGCACTCCTGCCTTGGACTGTTTCGTGAAACATAAAATAACCCAAAAAATCCACTTTAAAAGAATTTAGAATGGGAAGAGAGAGGGGGAGGATAAAATATATTAAGGGGAAATCAGCAGTGGATCCGCTAAAAGCACCTGGAGAATCATGAGTCCAGGTGGTTTAAAAAAAGTTGAGCAGAGAGGACTAGCTAGAGGGAGTGAATTCCAGGCTGAGTGGGGGCAGCAAAGGCCTAGTCACCCGCCAACTGGAGCCGTGATGGTGAAATCCCCCCAAAGGGTGAGATTCCAGGAGCATGTCTCCAATATAGCCAGGGCTTAGGCAAGGCAGGGCCCTGCCAACCAGCAGCAGCGCGAACTTAAAAGTCAGGGTGAGGTTCCAGGCCCTTTTTTTTGGGTGATGTTGAGCCCCATCGTGGGATACCTAGAACGGAGACGAGGCACCCTTTCCCATCCCTGGGGGGCCAGTTTGCAAACGAATGCGAGTTCGGAGGGAGGTCGACAAGTCGGGCTTGCTTAAGGAGCGCCCTCAAGGAAAGGAGGACACAGAGCCTGGATTCTTTCATTTTGGGCCCATGGGCTCCTCTCCTCGCTCTTCCCTTACTCTGAGCTGGGTGTTTCAGTGTTTGCGAGATAGAAACTGGATGCGGGAACGCTGGGTAAAGGGGGCCATTCTAAACACTGGCCTCTCATGCTTGTGCGGTTCTGCAGTTTGGAGGCCCCTTGTCAGTCTGTGGGCTGGGTTAAAGGGGGGGGGGGGGG
>QEPC01008547.1:104494-121277 GCA_003113815.1 Sphenodon punctatus | reverse complement strand
GGGAGCCAGGACTCCTGGGTTCTCTGGGTGGGAGGTGGGGGCCAGTGGGTTAGAGCAGGAGGGCTTTTAAAGGTAGGGTGGCCAGGACACGGAGGAGAAATGACAGGGTGCCAATGCAGCCCTGTAATCTACATTTCTCATGTGTCCTCTGAAATGTGCAAATCTGGCCACCCTCTTTTAAAGTCCTGTACATTTTTAGCCTAGGGGGTTCGGAAACTGGAGGGGGGGTTGAGAAGCCAGCTGTCTTTGCAGAGAGCCCGGTCTGTGCTTTTTCCTCGGGCTGATTATTGTAAGGCTAGCTCAGAGGGGTGGTTACATGGCCAAGGGGTGGGGCTAGGCTAAGGGTTGCCCCACCGCTTTTGAAATATGCCCCGCCCCTTTTGAAATATGCCCCACCCCTTTTAAAATATGCCCCGCCCCTTTTAGACCATCCCAACATGCCTGCGTTCCATAGGGGCAGCTCCACTTTGGCGAGTGGGTGGGGAGGTCCTTACTGCCTTCCTCCTCTCTGACACACATGGTTGCCCCCCACCCACCTCAAGCCCTGATTTCTCTGGGTTTCTCGGGGTGGTCCTGGCTGAACTGGAGGCTTCGGGTTTCCCCGGAGACTCTGGCATCCCTAGATGGATGTATTTTTTCATAAGCGTCCTCTTTTAAAGGGGAGAGACGGGCACCCTAGGAAGGGTTCTGCGGGGCCTGAAAGCTTGCTCATTCCCACCAACAGTATCTGCCTGGTTTTCGAGGACGCTTCTTAGAAATACAGATTGCAGGGCTGCGCTGGAGCCAATGCAAGCCCCGCAACCTGTATTTCTCAGAAGTGTCGTCAGACTTTAAATCAAAATTTGGGAGACCTCTTTTGTTGTGCATTGAGAGGGCCGGTGTGTGTGTGTGGGGTCTATAATGGCAATTTTAAAAGGTTGACCTACAACGCCCCCCAAATTCTCCTATTTCATCTCCACATAAGGCTGAGTTGCCTTGTCGTCGCGCTGACTGCGTTATCCAAACCAGGGAGGAGGAGAGATCTGCGAGGGGGGGGAATGCAGATATATCCAGAGATGGCAAAGGGATGGGGGGTGGGTGGAGGCATGCCCAGATGGTTGGGCGAGTGAGGCAAGGGAGAGTCTGGCTGGCGGGTAGGAAAGTAAAGAAAGATCCAGCACAATGACCTTGGCCAAGGTCACAAGCCGACAGGACTTGGATTTAGAGTCTGCTAGCCTTCCCCCTTCCCGCAAAGTACAGAGGCGATGGAAGCTTTATCAAACAGGCCCCCCACCTCTCTGCCTCTCCCTAGACTTTCTGTTGATCGGGGGGGGGGAGGATGTGAATATATTAACCTGCCAAGCTGCAATACTTCCTAGCTCTTCACAATGAGACCTTCCTGTTGTGGCAGGAAAGTTGGGGGGGGGGGCTCCTTCCTGAATTGGCAGAACCCCCAAGCCGTGACTCCCCACGACGGAGGCTCTGTGGGTAGGGGAAGGGAGATTTTGGTTGAATACCAGGACAAAATCCCTAGCAGTCAGAGCCACGCCGGAGGTCATAGACTCTCCTTCGCTGGAGGTTTCCAAGAAGAGGCTGAACAGCCACCTGGTGTAGCTGTGGTCATCCTCCATCCAAGCCAGGGGCTTGGACTACACAACCCTTTAGATCCCTTCCCACTCTGATTCAACGATCCTACGATTCAACCTCAGTTTCCCCTTCTGTAAAATGGGCATGTACGTATTCCTTCCTTCCTTCCCCTTCCCTATCCTAGATTGTAAGTTTCTTCGGGCAGCGACTTGTCTAAAAAATACAGGAATAACACAAATAATAATGAATTTAGTCTCTCGCTCTCTTTGAGCTGCTTTCTGGGGCTCCCCGAAACAGCTGCGTTGCGCGTGGAAAAGGGTCTCGATCGTCAGGGCACGTCCCCTGGGCCTGGAAGGAAAAAAATCTTTCTTCCAGGCTGCCTCCGCTCTAATGTTTGATGCAGAGACTCTCTGAGGGATGCCCCAAGTTTTCCAACTCATCCAGCGATATAACCTGGAACGTCATGATGGGGCAGGGAGCCGGGTTATATTTTTAGTTAGTTAGTTAGTTACATTTCTTAGCCGCCCCCCCCCCCGCCCCCCCCATACCCATGGCATCTTGGGGCAGGCGTACAACACACAAAAATAACAATAAGTTAAAATGACCATAAAACAAAAAGATTAAAACATAAACAAAAAAAAACCTAACCCCCCCTTCCAAACTTTTATCCCCCCCCTCCTCCGAAGGCCTGGAAGAACAAGTTTTGCAGACCTGGCAGAAAGGCAAGCAGACTTGGGGCCGGACGGTCAGGCAGTGTATCCTTTATTGCCAAGACGGCTCCGCCCCTTAAGGGTTGTGATGTCGCAATGTGCCATAAGGGGCGGAGTTACATCCAAAAGGGGGCGTGGCCATCCTTTTGCTCCCCCCCCGTTGGCCGTAGCCCCACTCCTCCCAGAGGGAGCCGGCAGTTACCCTGTATCCCCCACAAATGTTGACTTTCAGACAAACATTTGTTGGTGGGAGGAAGAGGGTGTGAGGGACAGAGCGGTAAGGGCTAATGGATAGATTTGTTTTGCAAGACAAACGTATTTTCGGAGGCTCTTTTGCTGGGTCTTTAGGAACCTGGCTGCAAGGCAGATCCACGGACAGAGACAATGGGGGAAAGATGTCTTTTTAAGAGGCCGTTAAGGGTACCTTTTGAAATCAATGGCTTCCCTTGACCTTGGATGGAGAATTGCTCTCTGAGGCTCAAGGCCATTGGACGTTAGTCCAATACCGCTGACATCCCCCCATCTCCAACAGTCTCTAGTTAGGAGGGACAGCCCTTGTTGGGTGCTAGAGCCCACTGTCTCTCTTTCAGAAGAGAGAGAGACAAAAAGGTCGGGATTCAGGCCTTTCATGGTGGGCCCCCAAGAAAAGCTCTTGAGGGGCCAATGGGGGAGAGGATGGGGTGATGTAAGTGCGTGAGGGGCGGAGCTTGTTGACTGAGGGGTGGGCTTTGTCTGCCTTTGGCCACTCAGAATGGTGGGAGACATGCCCGCGTTTCCCGGAAACGTTAGGAAGTTCGGATTCAGATTAATCCGTAATTGCCCAGAACGGACCGTTATGGATTCACCCGAACGGAACCAGAACAGCGCCACAACGGCCCTGTTTTTGGTTTGATTCTCAAATAATTTAAATAATAATAATAATCATTAATAATTACTGTGCATCTTCAAAATGGCCGCCGGCCCCGCTCTTTGCACGCGCAGCCTTTTTCCAAAATGGTGGCGGCAGCGTGGCCACCATTTTGGGAAAAGGGACAGCCGGGCTCCACGTGTGCCGTGGCCGTTTCGTACAAGTGCCAGGAATTGTTTTAATTATTATTATTATTTATTGGATTTAAATATGAATCCATCATCCGAATCCGCCATTAAATCTGATAATCAATGGGGAAACAAAACATTAAAGAAATGAAATGGATTTCTACCCGAAGGAGGAAGGAGTAGACAGAACGCCTACGTTCAGGGGCGGGGGAACCTTTTCCTTCCCAGGGGCCACTTTGAAAATGAGTCCAAGCTCCGAGAGCTGCAGAGAAGTCTCTCTAGGTTGCAGTCTCTCTAGACTGTCCCCCCTGCCCCCCCAGACCCCACTAGACCAGCCACAACCTGGTTGCCTGTGTCTTAGTGGGGGTCCGAGTCATCAGAATATGGGCTCCGGTTTAGGCTGGGACCTTCCCCAGTTGATATCGGGTGCCAGTAAACTCACAGAGCCGCATTGTATTAAAGAGAAAAGTTTTATGTAGGAATATAAGACACGGATTGGTTCAGAGTCATAGAGAATGTGCGTTAGAAAATAAAGTTCAAAGGGGTGTGCAAAGCTGCCTTCCTTAGCCATCCCCCTCGCTTTAGTCCTGGTTCCTTCTGTGTCTGGGCGTCTTTCCAGACCCTCCCGGCTCTGCAGCTTCAAGCTGGCTCTTTGGGGCTTGCCTTAAGAAACCACCGTCTCCATTGTTCCCAGTCTCACGGGATGATATTGATGGGCCATTACCTGGGCGGTGATAGTTGCCCATTGCTGGCTGTTGTTCGCCCCTGGGCGGACCTCTCCTTTGCAAGCCTGCATTGTCCCTCAAACACACTCTCCCAATGTCCCATCCCAGGCTTCACATTGAAACCTCCCACATTCCATCCCTCCCAGGTTGTGTGACCTCTGGTTGCAAGTCTAACACACACACACACACACCCCGGCTGGGCCCAGGCGTCTCCTCTGGTTCCCAGAGTTGGCAAATGGCGCAAAGTCAGTGGGCAGATTGGAATCTCGGGGTGTATTACGAAGCTGACTAGGGGGTGGGCGTGGTTCCTGTGTTGGTCCCCAAAGTAATAGATGGAATCAGTTAAGTAATTACATTAATTAGTTGTCATTAAGTTTATTGTTATTTATATGTTCATTTCTATAGGACACGCAATGTTGGGGGGTCAGACTAGATGACCTCTGATGTTCCTTCCCACTCTAGGATTCTATTATTGTTATATGATGCGCCTGGCACTAAGCAGTCGTAATTATAGAGACAGGCCTCTGCCCCAAGAAGCTTACACATCTGGAAGGGAGAGGAGAACCTAGGGGCGAGACAGGGAGACATTCAGGAAGTTGAGACGCCGCACGGTCCACCGGCTCCGCTTGGCGGCGAGGGAAAGGGGGAATCTCGTTGGAGGGGAAGCGTGGGTTGGTGGGGGCGGTGGGGAACTAGGGAAAGTCCGAGGGGAGAGGTAGGTTTTGAGGTGGGACTGGAAGGCTGAGAGGAGGGAGCAGAGCATGTATATTCAGGGAGGTAGGTCCAGGTGCAGGCAGCAGCCTGGGGGAAGGAGGTGAGGTCAGTTCTGGGATCCGGAGGCTTTGGGGCGGGCAACACTGGAGGCCCATGTTAGCGACTGTAAGATTTTCTACAGGGTTCATAGAATTGGGGAGCTGGAAGGGACCTCAGAGGCCATCTAGTCGGACCCTCCCCCCAGCTCCGAGGAGGAGACCCTCTGCCTGCAGCGTCACCAAGAGAGGCTCTTCCAGACAGGTTTTAAAAACGTCCAAGGAAGGAGATTCCCCACCGCCACCCATGGGCAGCTGGTTTCATTGCCCGAACATTCTCGCCGTTAGGACGTTTTTCAAAATGTCCAACCCAAACCGACATCGCTGCCGCTGAAGCACATTCCCTCTTGTTTGGCGACGGCAGAGAACAAACATTCACCATCTTCTTTGTGGCCGCCTTTTAGACATTTGAAAACTGCTCCTCTGTCCCTTCCCGTAGTCTTCTTTTTGCTTGGCTGAACACCCGCAGTTCTTTCAGTCCTCCAACCCCTTGATCATCTTACTTGCCCTCCTCTGAATAATCCCCAATTCGTCTAGGACCTCCTTGAAGTGCGGCACCCAAATCTGGACACAATCCTCCAGGGGCGGTCTTTCCTGCGCCAAGTAGTGCCACAACGTACCTGGTGCTTTAAAACTCTAGAAAAATAGACAGGGTCCCTGCCCTGGGAGGCTTGCAATCTAAGAGAAACGAGGAATGGAAGGTGACGGGTGGGGTGAAGAGAGGGAGAGACCAGGATACATTTATAAAGGTGTGAGGTTGCAGGTACATGCGCTTGGCTTAGTTACCTAGGGGGAAGGTGATGTTGGGAAGATCAGGAAGGGGGGCTAAGGAGGAGCTAGGGAAGACCTGACGGAAAAGGGTAGGGTTTCAGGAGGGATCTGACGGTCAGGAGGGAGGTAGAGCAGTGCTTGTGTTCGGGGAGGGAGTTCCAGGCATGGAGGGCAGCAAGGGAGAAGAGGCAAAGATGCTTTGAGGAGTAGGGGGAGCCATGAGCAGGCGAGGGGGTGGATGGTAGAGGAGGAGTGGAGCTCTTGGATGGAGGAGGGGGGGGGGCAAGGCCATGGATAGCCCAGTAGGCAAAGACGGCTGAATGCATCTTGGCAGCAGAGATTTGAGTAGGCGGAAGGGGGGGGGCAAAGGGAGAGCGGGGGAGGCCCGCCAATGAGCTACGAGGCGCCAGTTAATGTAGCCCCAAATTAAAAATGTAAAAACAGCCCACGCATCCACTGTGTCTGTACAAACCTGCTTGCCCTGGTTTGGTGTCCCAGAAAGCATGCTCGTGGGCGCGCCGTAGCTGAACGTTTGTGTATATCTCACTACGGACAGTCGAGCCTAGTGGCTAAAATGTTGGGCAGGGAGACCAGGGTTTGAATCCTATTTTAACCAGGAGCTCATTGGGTGGCCTTGGGCAAATTGTTCTCTCTGTCTCAGCCTCCATTCTCCGCATCTGTAAAATGGGAACAATGATGACTTAACCCGCAGCCTTTGCGTAAAGCTTTTTTTAAATATTTGTGAACAGATTTACTCCTTGGTCCTGCTGCTTTCTCCAGTCTTCCAGAAAGTCCTTTTGTTTTCCCCTCTTCTCTCCTGAACCTGTGGGCTCACTCACGTATGCAGTTTCCTTTCATTTGCATTCTTAAAGCTTCTGTTAGAGACACTCACACCTTTTGGAAAGACCTCTGTTTACATATCAATGCCCTTGGGGGCTGTGCTGCTCATGTTTCGCAATGTCTCCTCTTTCACAATGTTACAGTAATGGTTTAACATCTTTCAGCTTGGCATCGTTGTCACAGATTGGTTTCTATAACTTGATAGTACATGTTACAAACTGGTTTCTATAAATTAGCAGTGCATGTAGGTTCCCTCTGGTCATGTGTGACCCCCTATGTTCCTTCGTGACACCGCTGCTGTCCCGGGGGGACAAAATCTGGTGGTGTTGGCACTTTGTGGGATGAGCTGAGGAGTTAGCTGGGGACAGGAAAATTACTCAGGAGTCGTGCTCTGGAAGCTAAAGCCACGTTTTACAGCGGGGGCAGCAGTGTGTGGCAGTGAGGGGGAGGGGCTCATGGGGAGGGGCTATGTCGGAAGTGGATGGAGACTGAGACCCTTTCCCCCACCCCTTTTCCAAGTTCCGCCCCCCCCTTCCTTCCTGGAAGTCTAGGGCTGAAAGGAGAATCAATTTGTTTCTCGCAAATATCTTGCAAAAATTGAGAATCATTACCATCTCGGGACAATCTTGGCCATGGTTTGAGATCTTGGTGAGAATCTCATCCAAATTGACCATGTACCATTTACCATGAATTACTGTGCCCTGTATACTGATTTACCACGCACTACTGAAGCTGTTCTATGCACGCACATCCCTCTTCCAAGATGGCACGGACAGCATCGCTGCCATTTTGGAAAAGGGCAGCCATTTTGTGCAGGACGAACACAGTCATGGCAAATGGGTGTCCGGTACACGATAAATCACAGTAAATGGTGAATCACCGCAAATTGATCAAAATTCCTGACTGAGAAAGTGGTGCTTTCGCGATGATCTGTTCTTGCTAAAAGTGAGTCAAGCCCCCATCACCCTGCCCATTCTGAAATGGCCACACCCCTTCCCAAGCATTGTGATGTCACAGCTCTTAGAAAGAAGGGTGGCCATATTGGGAAGATGATTTGAGAGGCCTCCCCGCCCACCCATTTCTGACAATGGGTATTTTCAGACGTGGCGGGGTCTGTATTGGCCCTGTCACGGAATCACCCATTGATTCCCCCACCGGGATCAAACCAGCACGTCCAACAGATGTGCCGGCTGATCCCGGCGGGGAATCGGGGAGGGGCCGCACAGCTCAACGTGCGGCCGCACAGCCCTGCCTCCCCTCCCCACGCTCTCTAGGCCGCCCGCCCACCCCCCGGGGAATTGACCACGGCCCGGAATCCCGCCGCTGATTCCGGGCCATGGTCAGGGGACAGACGAGGCAATCCCCCTGATCACGGGGTGGGGTGGGGGGGGGGAAATCACATTGAACCATTTGCATGTTCAATGTAATTCCTCCCCCCCCCCCGTGATTCACGGGGGGTGAAAATCTGGCGGGGAGCTTCCGTTCCCCCCCAACAGACCTGACGAGACCACGCTCACCATGTGGGAATTCCCCGTGGTTGAGCGTGATCTCGTAACATCTGAAAATACCCAATATGTCCCTACTCCCGTGAATCATCCTAATGGCTTGGAAGGGGTTCAGCTGGGCAGGGGAAGGTTGCAAAACACATCCATTATCCCTCAATCCCAGACCCTCACAGAGCAGTCGCAAGTCGGCAGAGGTGGGGTTGGCAGGAGGAGGCTCTTAGTTGACTGGTCCAACTTGCCGCCTCAGGGACGCCTGCACTGTATTTTTGTGTGCCCGTTAAAGGCCCCGTAGCAGGATGTGCGTGGCTTGCGTACATGTGCGTGTCCTGCATGTGGGGCATGGGATCAGCCCCTATGCTGCCAGGTTGGCAGGCTCGAATAAGAAGTTGGATGTGAGATAAAGTGTCTGATTGGATGGAGAAGAACATCATCCTACTTAGCTAAAAGTGTAATAAAATTGCGAGCTTAATGAACAATCATGGAATTCACCATATTCTTTATTCCACTAACGATGTGGTCTATCAAAGATAACCCAAATTTCTAGTTGGCTAGCTCAGTCCCCTGGAAACTGTCCGAGGGCCACTCGGGTCCCTACTAGAGTCTCCATCGGGGAAACACTTCACTTCGTATATCGTCCCTTCCTCCTCCTCCTCCTCTTCTACAAACACAGGAAGGGGGATCCCTGGCTTGGCAGCAGTACATGTAAAAAGGATCTAGGGGTCGTAGAAGCATCGTTTCCAAGTCATGAGAAGTCATACTTCTCCTCTAATCTGCGCTGGTCAGAGCTCATCTGGAGTCCTGTGTCCCACTTCTGGACACCGCACTTTAAGAAGGACATTGACAAACTGGAACAGGTTCAGAGGAGAGCAACTAAGATGGTCAGGGGTCTGGAAACCAAGTGCTATGAGGAAAAGTTAAAGGAGCTGGGTGTGTTTAGCCTGGCGAAGAGAAGACTGAGGGGAGACATGATAGCAATTTTTGAAAAATCTGACGGGCTGTCACACAGAAGATGGAACGGACTTGTTCTCTGTTGCCCCTGAGGGCAAGACTAGAAAGAATGGGCTCAAATTATAAGGAAGCAGATTTCGGCTAAACATTAGGAAGAACTTCCTAACGGTCAGAGCTGTTCGACAGTGGAACAGACACTGCCTAGGGCGGTGGTGGACTCTCCTTCGCTGGAGGTTTTTAAACAGAGGCTGGACGGCCATCTGTCAGGGATGCTGTAGCTCCGGATTTCCTCTGATGTCCCTTCTGACTCTAGGATTCTGTGATTCTAGTGGGTAAGATTAGCCAATTCGGGAAGGCAGTCACTTGTGTAGACCACTTCTTATTTAGCATTTCTAGATAACTTTTATTTGGTCATTTATTATTTTAAAATCATTTGTAGGTACCGTGTGAGACTCTTGATGTATTCACCGGATCTGGTTCCTTATTCATTTCCCTGTACCTATATTCTGTATCAAATATCATTCCTTCTTTTTGCCTTGTGTTTTGATAAATTACTTCTCTTCAGTAAAATCTCCTTCCTGTAAACATTTCTGCCTCTGTGGTCAATTCTTATGAGAGCATCTGCTAGTTAAACCTAAACTGGAAATTTTGCCCGGAAAATCCTTCACAGGTTCGCAACACTTTCTTGGTTGAGAATTTTTCTCGATTTGCTGTTTACCTTTTACAGCCAAAACACCATTACAGAGAAACCCCGAAACTGAATGTCGATTAAAGAATTCCACCGTAATGCATTAATATCAACTCCCAAGCGGCCAGAGAAGGAGTGAAATCTGAGCAGCACCTGGCACCAGAAGTAACGCTAAGCACGTTGCAAAAACCATCCTGCCTGCCTGACTGCGGTGATGCCGCCAGGATCAGAGCTGAAAGGAGAATCGATTTGGATTCTCGCAAGAATCTCGCAAGAGTCAGGAATCCTTAGCGAGATCTCGCAAAGGGTTCAAGATTCTTGTAAGAATCTTGCTTAAAAACACACACACACCCCAAACCTGCGCACACCCAAATGGCTCTCAGATCGTTCCGCATGCGCAGAATTATTCACCAAGGAAAAAAAAACATCACCAAGAAATTGTCAAGATTGGGTGGTTGTTTTTTTTTAAATGCTCGTTTTCTCAGCCCTTCAAAGGCGAGAAACAGAGGCCGGGAACAAGGAGCCAAGAATCGATAGCTAGAGAAACCTGTTTTGAAAGCGGAATTGGTATCTGGAGGGTCAAATAGGTTCGAAACTGGTTAATCAGGTGGAGCTGGGCTGAGGTCCTAGAACGTGCTCCAGCTAGCCATCGTGTTCGACAAACACTTCCTGTTTCCTGTTATAGAGGCCTGGGCAGCCAATCAGGAGAAGGCCCTGCCAGCCAATAAGAGACCGAGTCCATACCATCTCGACGTAGGTGCGACGGTCCCTCGGACTTCCATTAGCGTCGTTATCCCTTCGTAACCCCCGATCCCGCAGGCCGATCGGAACGAAACTTGGCGGAGGGGTGGAAGAGCCCTAGGGGAGTGGGCACCCCAATGTTTGTAACAATCTGTGTGCTGGGGGGGGAGCTACAGTCTATTCTGTAGCCAACCCCCCCCCCCTTGACTTAGATAAAGGATTACACTTATAGGGCCAGAAGGGACCGCAAAGGTCATCTAGTCAAACCCCTGGCTCCAAAGCAGGATATTTTTTTAACCTAGAGATTCGCAGACATGCTTGTCTAGTCCACCACCTCCCTGGACAGCTTATTCCATTGCCCAACTCTTCTTGGAAGTTTTTTTCCTAATACTGAACTGAAGCCATTTTATTGTCTCGGTCATTCTCCTCTGAATCTCTTGGCAGTTTGTCCACCTCCTTCTTGAAGTGCTTAAAAATGTGCAAAGGCAGCAAACCTACCCCCCCACCCCAAACTGGACACACTGTTCCAGGCGCGGTCGCCTCCCGACCGCCGCAACTTGGACGTGGATGCATCGGTTAACGCGGCCCCAAGATGACATCGGCTGTCGTTCGTGACAGCGGCGCAAAGCGGACTCCAGTTCAGTTTAGAATCCACCACCCCATCTCCAGGTCCTTCCCTGCCGCCCACCCCCCTGCTCCGCTTTCTGCCTACCCAGGGACGCCCCCCCCCCCCATTTTATATTTCGACTTCACGTTTCTCTTTGTGCCCGAAACCTTTGCCTTTGTCTCCGTTCAGTCTCCGTTTGTCTCTGCCGGTGTTGAGCGCCACCAGGCTGCGCCACGGGTGCCGCCGGCGGCGGACCGAATGTCGCCGTCGTTTTAGTCCCTCCCGTAGACCGATGGAGGCCTCCTTCCCATCGGGAATTCCCCTACAACAGCCCAATCCCCCAATCTCTGGCTCAGCTGCTGTCCTCGTCCCCCCCCCCATCCCATTCCCTTCCCACCATACGGGATTAGGGGAAAGCAGCATCCTTGAGTGAATGGTTGCCGCAGCAACCGGCCTGCAGCCTAGGACAGATGGCTGTCATGTGGGAAAGGGAGGGGGGTGGAGGATAAAGGCCTCCGGGGGTGTATGTCTCAATCCAATTCCCAGCCCCTCTGCTCCCGGCATATGTTGGCCGGGCACGAGGGGTGGGGTGGGGGTAGGGCGGGGAAGGGGGGCAAAGCTCGTTGTGTGGTTGCAAATAGGATAGCGGGCGCGGATCATCCCAATTAGGGGCTTAGCGGGACTAAGCCTGCCCAGAGCCTGAAACCGACACCGGATTAGGCTGTGCCGTCCCAGCCGGCGGGAGGGCGAGGGAGGGGCAGCATCTTGCCTGGGGGACAGGAGGCAGCTGCTCTCAGAGCCAGGGAATTGAGGAGTGGGGAGAGATTACCCATGGCATAAAACCATCTATGGGAATGGAGGGGCCTAATCTAATCTATCTATCTATCTATCTATCTATCTATCTATAGGGGTGGGACTCCAGGCGAATTATTGGTTGCCGGTTTTATTGGTATCGGATTAATCCGATAACAATTATCTGCATTATCGGATTAATTTGATACCGATAGTTCCAACCCTATTATCTAGCCCGTAGGACTTTCTCTTCTTAAGACTCCTTATCAGTTTCCAAATTTCCCCCACCCCACCCTGTCCAGGGGGGACTGTGTTCCCTCCTAGCAGCAGTGAGGAAATCCCAGCGAACACCAGTTTGTAACACCGCGCCGCTGTTTTGTGCGTGTGCAGCAGGAGGCGGTATCGTTCCGATCATTCCGGCGCAACGTGGTTTGCTGCCACATTCCGGTCTGTGTTTCACCAGGTTGATCGCAACGGCCAGGTCCATCGAAAGCGGAATCCAGGACGGAATTTTATTTCAACCCTAGTTGCACCCTGTTAATTTGCGGGGGGGGGGCGGTCTGCAGCAGGGGCTCTACCACATCATGAATGTTGCAATCAAATCCTGGAGATCAAGCTGACGCTCTGTTTACACAAACATTACTTGCAATGATTGCTTTACTCATCACATTTTTAACATATATTAAGAAACGAAACTCTTGGGTTTTTTTACGCTCGACGTTTTGGAAAAGGCCGCCGTGTCCACAAACTGTCTTTCCATTTCCTGGAGCTTGGTCAAGTGTCACAGTCTTGATTTGAGTTTTACAGTTCTTAACTGTAACATTACGATACATGTGGAAACTTTTGCTTTACATATTTACTAGACTTGTAGTCTACATGTAGGCCAGTATCACACGTGTGTGACCCTATGTTTCTCCATGACACCGGCGTGTTTGCAGAATGCGCTGCTGGCCATTCTGCATGCGTGCAATTCCAAAAATTTATTTATTTATTTATTTACTATTTTTAATGTTTTAATGGATTTAAAGGCGGATTCGTCATACGGATCTGTAATGAAATCTGGAATTAAATATCCAAACCATAATGCGGAGCCAGACCCGTAATTCCCCCCAGATCTCGGACGGTTGGGAGCTGGGAGGGAACAGCAGAGAATAGATCCCTCCATGGCGCTGCTCTGAAGTGGCTGAAGAGTGCCGCTGTCGGAGACAGGATGCTAGGTCGGATGGACCATGGGTCTGACCCAGGATGGCGGTGGCCATGTTCTTGTGACCTTAGAGGTCTCTTCCAGCCCTAGGATTCACTGTCTTGACGTCTGTCAATGGGATTGGATGACTGCATTGGGGCCAAGTCTCCCCTCTATTGTGATGAAGTTATGAGAACCCAAGAGCAAGGGTGACAGCAGCATGACATCCGGAGTGGGCAAGGTGCGGGGGGAGCCGCTTCCCCCCACCCACTTTTGAATTGACCTTGCCTCTTTTCCCATTGTGCCGATGCCCTATTGCTTGGAAAAGAAGGCGTGGTCAAAGGTGCCCCGCCCTCTTTTCAAAATGACCACCCTATCCGTTTCGATGAGGCCAGCACAAAGCTGCTTTGCTTGCCCTTCCGAATGTTCCTTTCAGTGTCCTTTCCCTTCGTTTGTCTTTGGGATTATCGTTGATTTCAAGAGCGCCTGGCCTTGAAACCCGTCGCGATTAGACAGCTCTTTGCCCAAGGAGTTTACAAACTAGGAGAGACGCAGGATAGGGAAGAGACAGGGAGACATTCACACCCCTCTCGGCATTCCCTGTGCATGAGGGACAGTCCCTTCTTGGGTGCTGAAGCCCACTGTCTCTCTTTCAGGGGGTCAAAGTCCTTCTTTCAGGAGAGAGAGACTAAAAGTTCGGGATCGAGGCCTCAGAGACCTCTTTACTGGCGGCCTCCCAGGAAAAGCCCTCGAGGGGACGATCGGGAGAGGATGGAATGACAAGGAACTCAGTGGAATGAAATGCAGGCGAGGGGCGGAGTCAGAGTGCAAGGGGGCGGAGCTTATTTGCTAAAGGGCAGGGCCTGTCTCTTATACACATCTAGATGTGTATAAGAGACGTGTGTGTGTGTGTGTGTGTGCACACTGGCTTGTGTCTGCTCTTTCTCTCCTTTCCCCTGTTGCTTTCAGTCACGCAGTGTCTCGGTGTCTTAATTGCGGCCCTTTGCCCACCCTCCTCCCTGGCTTCCTTCCGGGGTTGCTGTGTCTTAGGAGAGCAGAGAGAAGGCTGTGGCACACCGGTAGGCTCTGTGTGTGTGTGTGTGTGTGTGTGTGATGCAATATAACCACCACCCTGCGCACAGAGACAGCTAGAGACTCTCTCTCTCTCTCTCTCTCTCACACACACACACAAACTCTCTCTACAGACACATGCCTCTCTCTCTCTCTCACACACACACCTGTCTCTCTCAGACACTCCCTCTCTCTCTCACACACACACACACACACACACACACTCTCTCTCTCTACAGACACATGCCTCTCTCTCTCTCTCTTTCTCTCTCACACACACAACACACACTCTGACACACGCCCACCCCCCCTCTCTCTCTCACTCACACACACAGTCTCTCAGATACCCCCTCTCTCACGCACACACACAAACTCTCTCTCTACACACACACATGACTCACTCACTCACTCACTCACACACTCTGACACCTCTCTCTCTCTCTCACACACACACACACACACAGAGCACATTGGTGGCACACCCAAGATTTGATCACTTGGAGCTACACATTTGTCTGATTATCTATCCCCACCCCCAGCCAGACTGTCTAGCCACATACAACTCCCCACAGCTCTCCCTCTGTCCTCATCCAGCCATCCTCTCTCCTCCACACTCATCTTCCTATCTAGTGTGAATTGTGCGTTGTCAGCACAAACCCAGATGCAGCCTCTCTCTCTCTCCAGCCCTATGGTGCCCCATTTCCACCCCCCACCCAGAGATGCCACCCCGGACTCACCTGTAATTTCCTGCTGCTGCCATCATGGCCATTGTTTCAGAATTTGACAGAATTTTGTCATTTCACAAAATGGCCTCTGGCTCTGCGGAGTCACAGCCTGAGTGGGGAGCACCGTGAGCAGCCCCTGGGAGGGGAGGCACTAGGAAGTGCTGGCCTTGATCCTGGAGCAATAGGAGCCCCCTGGCACAACGGCTAAAGGGGAGGCCATCGCAGGGATGGAGTCTCTCCTGCTCAGAAGCCCATGACTGGGAATGGGAGGGGCGTTTGTGTTGAAGATCCTAGAGGTTCACATCTGACAGACCAGCCTGTCTAGGAAACTCATTTGCATTTTTAAAAATGAGGCTAATTTGCAGGATTTACTTAATTTGCATTGCTGACTGTGCTGGCAGAATCTGACTCTTGCGCTCGCAGAATTTGGTTTTGTGGTTGCGGAAATTTGTGGATTTTTTTTTTGCAGAATCCATAGGGCCCTAAGAGCAGAAGAAAAGCTTTACACAGACACAAAATCAATTTCTCTCTCTCTCACACACACACACTGCTCCCCCCTCTCTCTCATGCACCAACACACTTTGCCCCCCCTCTCAGAAACACAGACTCTTGCTTTCTCTCTCACACACACTCTTCCCCCCTCCCTTCCACCCACCCACCCGAGCTGGAACAACTTACTGCAGCAAAGCCTCTCTTTTTTGCTAAAAACAGCCATTTCTCCAGCAAAGAGAAAACTTCCCAGTTTCCAGGAAATTTCATTTGGGTTCCTATCTGGGATTGCCACCTTCCTTCCTGTTCATTTTGTTACATTTTAATTTTTTTCCCTGTTGCATTTCTTAACTTATTTTTAAAGTCATTTTCGGATATGGATTTCCTCCCTTTTTGTTGTTGTTCACTTTTGGGATTTTGTCATTTTGGGACAGAAATTCGGCGGCAATCCTGATGGCGGCAAATGGGTAAAACTCCTCCTGGACGTGAACATTCTTGTGACTGTTCAACCAGGTTCCCGAAATGAGGAGAATTCCCAGCCGCCTCGGAACCGCCGATTCACTTCCATGCGCGCACACCCCAAGAGTGGGCTGGATTCAGCCCAAAGTCTTAGACCAACCAAAGTCTCTCGAGTACAAAATACGCTCCATTTCTCCTGGGCCTGGGGGTCTTTGATTACTCTCGGAGCGAGGAGCTCCACAATGCGCGCGCATGCAGATAGATGCACGTAGGGTGTTTTCCGACGGGACGGTAGCACGGAGTTCCACGCTTGGCTACACGTGGAAATCTGTCCTGCTGTCAGGTCTGAAACAGCCGCCAGATGTTGGCCCGGGACCGTAGCCTGGGCTGCAGCAGCGCTTAACCCGGACTTGGACTCTGGCCCATGGCCAAGTCACAGTCCGGACTAAGCGCTGCCTCACCTCGTGCTACGGCGTCCCGGACCCGGGTAAAGCAGGCCCCTCCCGTTCGTTGGCCTGTTTACACTTACCCTGCTCTGCATCCCCGGCACTTCCGGGAAGCCATGGTGTCCTTATAGGCCGCTGTGGTCGCCCGTCAGGATGGGGGACAGGCCGCTCTAAGCAATGCGGAGGCGGGGCTGGGTGGACGCACGTCCGCACGTTGCTCTACCTTCACCCCACGCGCACCCCAGCCACCGTCCCGGGCCAAATCCTGCCCAGAGTGAGGGCCCTCCCTCCGGGCAGGATTAAAGCGTGGCGCTGCCCAGTGCCGTCACATGTGAAAACACCCAGAGTCCCTTAGTTTGTGTAAACATTGTGCAAAACACAGAAGAAAGCTTGGAGGCAATTACACAGTCAGTCACAAAGACACACACTGTGTGTGTGTGTGTGTGTGTGTGTGTGTCGCACAGAGCTTTGTCAAGGACAGTTTGGTCACTCATTCAAATCCCCCTAATCTCACTGGCAATCCCTACATTTCCCAAAGGTGACACTGTGAAATACCTCTACAATGGTGACAAGATTGAGGGGCAGCGGCAGAGCTGGGGGGCAGGGCTGGGAGAACAGGGGCTGTGGGTGGGGACTGAGGGGAGCGGCAGAGCTGGGGGGCAGGGCTGGGAGA
>QEPC01008547.1:85821-104052 GCA_003113815.1 Sphenodon punctatus | reverse complement strand
GGGGGCTCAGTAGGGGGCGCTGTGCTGCAGGGAGCAGGGCGGGGGGCTCAGTAGGGGGCGCTGTGCTGCAGGGAGCAGGGCGGGGGGCTCAGTAGGGGGCGCTGTGCTGCAGGGAGCAGGGCGGGGGGCCAGTATACTTTTTAAATAAAATCTTGACAATTTGGAAATGTGGGTCGAAATTAACAAAATCAAATAAAGTTCTGCAGTTGGGGAAGAAAAACCTAATGTACTGGGATAAGATGGGAGAATTCCTGGCTTGGCTGCAGGACATGTAAACATATCTAGGGTTTGTGAGTGATCGCAAATGAACCTGAGTCAGCAAGGGGATGCAGCAGCAAAAAAGGCGAATGCGATTCTAGGCTGCATTAACAGAAGTGTTGTCTCCAAGTCAGCAGAGGCACCAGTTCCACTCTATTAGGCACTGGTTCGACCTCCCTCACTCACTGGCTTGACCTCACCTGTTGTGTCCAGTTTGGGGCCCCTCATTTTAAGAAGAACATTGTCAAATTGGAGGCTGGACGGCCGCCCGTCGAGGATGTTGTAGCTGTTGTTGTCCTGCATCCCAAGCGACTGTCGCTCTCTGCGCACGGGGTGCGTAGCTGGTGTGTTCTTGAGTGTGCAAAGCTCCTTCCCCTCCTAACTGCGTAACGCAGCTCTCCCTGCAGAAGCAACGCCGTGTCTGCAGCAAGAGAGCTCCGTCGCCCGTTGCGTGTGCACGCGGAGTTGTGCGTCCATGCCAGGCGGTTTCTGTTACAGCAGCCCGCGTGTTGCGCCCGGCTCCGTGCACGACGTTCCGGGGCGCGGTGTTCGAGGCAGGATCCCAGCCCGTAGGTGGAGGATAAAGCGGGAGCGAGTTCCGTAGTTGGTCCCAGGGGGGCGTCTGTTGGGTCAAAGTGGGGAGGCTGGAGGCTGGGTTGTGTGTGACGCAGGCGTGAGCCGGGCAGACTGAACCGGCTCCCGTTGAGCTGGGCTTGGGAGACTCCTGGTAGGTGAGAGGTTTAATACCGGGGCAGACCAGTGTCAGGAAAAGGGGTGGAGTTTGATCCCGATGGAGGACCTGATTGGAAGGAGTGTGTCGTCCCTGGCTGAGCTGGCCAAGTCAGTTTCCCCCCAGGCTGGGTCTCTGCAATAACAGGACCCTCTGGTGTGATTTGAACCCAGCACCCGGTCCCATCAGAGAAATAACCTCTTCCCCCCACCCCCTCTTGTTTTCAGCAGATAATCAGCACAATGGAGACCCAAGTGTCTAACGGCCCCACAAGCAACAGTTCCCTCCCCAACGGGCCCCTGATCAGCGCCAACGGGGCCGCCGATGACTCCAAGACCAACCTCATCGTCAACTATCTGCCCCAGAACATGACCCAGGAGGAGTTCAAGAGCCTTTTTGGAAGCATCGGCGAGATCGAATCCTGCAAGCTCGTCAGAGACAAGATCACAGGTATGGGACTGACGGGCAGCGGCAGAGGTGAGAGAACAGGGGCTGCGGGTGGGGAGTGAGGGGCCGCGGTAGAGCTGGGGGGCAGGGCTGGGGGAGCAGGGGCTGCGGGTGGGGATTGAGGGTCAGCGGTAGAGCTGGGGGGCAGGGCTGGGGGAGCAGGGGCTGCGTGTGGGGATTGTGGGCAGCTTCAGATGTGGGGGGAGGGGAAGAGGCTCCACAGCAATTCAAGATGCTGCCCCCCATGGTATTGGACCCATGAATCCACTAGAAATAACCATTTGGGCCTAATGTATGAACCCAGGATGCAGGCAGCTCTGTCCCCAGCGGGGATGTTCTGTTTAATTGAATCGAAAAATTAATTACAGTAAGTTTCTTTATTCTAATGGGGGAGTCAGCAAACGTGCTCCATTCTGACCCCCCCTTCCCTAGATTTGGCCCTGGATGGGGGATGAGAGGGCAACGATTGGGTCGGGGGTTGGGGGGTTTGTTGGGGTGTGTGTATGTGCGTGTGCAATTCCAGCTCTGATCTCCCTCCCTTCCTTGCAGACAGCATCCGGAAGCTCTTGAACCGGCCCCCCATCCACCTGATGGTTCGTGTGAAACTGGAAGCCAAGGCCAAGAAGCAGGAAGACAGAGCCTTGGTGAGGGGGGGGTGGGGGGGGGACGGTGCGGTCTGTCTGTCACTGTCAGTTTGTCTGTTTCCCTAATTCCTCCCCCAAGCCCGTTCTCTCAAACTAGGTCAGAGAGGAGAAATTTGCTCCTAACAGCAAAATTGGGAGGAGTGAGAGAAGAGAACGGGTGAGAAGGGGATCCAGTATTAATTGTGCTGGGGGGGGATTGAGGAGCAGCGGCAGAGCTGGGGGGCAGGGGCTGCGAGTGGGGACTGAGGGGCAGCACAGAGCTGGGGGGCAGGGCTGGGGGGCAGNTGGGGGAGCAGGGGCTGCGGGTGGGGATTGAGGGGCAGCGGCAGAGCTGGGGGGCAGGGCTGGGGGAGCAGGGGCTGCAGGTGGGGATTCCTTGCTATTGGAAGTGTGTTTGAAGTTCGAGATTTGTTAATTGGATAGTCGTTACTGGGTAATCCTATATCAGAACATTTTGCACTTGCGGTTTTGCGATAATTAAATATTGAACAACACGGTCGTTTTCACTGTAGGGTTCGGGGGCATCTGGGACGAAGGCAGATGCCAGGATCAGGGCTGGGGAGTCAGACTGAAGGGGGGAGGTGGCGGGAAGGAAATCCAGAGTTTGTTGTGGAAGTCAAGGATTATGGGGAGAGGTCGAGGGCAAGCAGAGATGTGATCCAAAATTGAGGGCAGGAAACTGTAGCCAAGGGTCCGAACCGGTGGGGACAAGGCAGCGGAGCAAAGAGGAAGAAGACAAGGCCAGATCCCACGTGGAACAAGGCCAGGCTGGAGAGGTGAAGAAGCAGCAGGATGGGCCGGAGACCCAGGAGAATGAGGCACAAATCTGGAAGACAGACAGGAGGCGGCTCTTCAGCTTGGAGAAGAGACGACCGAGAGGGGGGTAGGATAGAAGTTTATCAAATCGTGAGTGGGTCGGAACGAGTAGCTAGCGAGTTGTCATTTATCCTCTCCAATGGTATTAGAGCTAGGGGAGACTTCACGAAACGGCAGCCGATTGAAACTCAACCAAAGTGCTTTCCCCCTCAGTGTACAATTAACTTGTGGAGTTCGTTGCCAGACGATGGTGTGAAGGCCATTAGTGTAACTGAGTTTAAACAAGGATTTGGATACGGTCTTCGAAAATAGATGCATAAGCGGCTGTTAGTCAAGTTGGCCGGGAGATGAGGCCTCTGTCGGGGAGTGAACAGCTGTGAACGGAGCACTCCATTATCACCTATTGGGTGCTTCTCCAAAGCGACCGAGAATGGTCACTGTCGGAGGCAGGATGGACATTTGGTCTCAGCCAGTACAGCACTGACTTATGCTCTTAACTGGGAGAGCTATTCCACCCAATTTCCTGAGGCAGTTTTGCGGCCTTATACCTGGGCAGGAAGCTGAGCCTAGCCATACAGAAGCACCCTACAGGTGAAGGTCACACCAAGGGCAAGGTGCGGAAATGGGCACTGAAGACCCAGTCATCTGCCTCAGAACCCCCAAGTTGTTGCTTCAGACAATGATGGGATAACGAGGTATCAAATAATCCAATAGACTCTCTAGGATAATGAGCCGTCAGATTATTTGATGCTTGTTAATCCCATCGTTGTTATCAGACCCTGTGATTTTTGGCTAATCTGATCCGATATTGGATAATCTGATTTCTGTTAAGAGTGGCTTTTTGTTTTTCTTGAATAATGCAATTTAGGATAACTTGGAAAGGGGATTACTAGATAATTCAGTATTGGCTAATTAAACAGACTGGATCGGACATATCCGATAGCTGCTATGGGATAATTTGATAATGGGTGCTTTATTGGATAAATGTGCTATTCTCCAATAAATGATGGCGGGAAAATTGAATATAAAATCATCCAAATAATGTCTCTCCAATTATCTAGCGATCCAATAACGACTATTGAGTTAGCCAATTATTGGATAATTCAATCGCTGCTAATTTGATCGTTGCCGCTGGATCTTTTGATATTCCGATAATCCAGCAGTCGTTACTGGGCAATTTGATATTGGAACATTTGATAAATTAGTCATCATTATAGGATTGTTCAATTCTGGCTAATCTGATCTGACATAGTTTGATGGCTGTTAATTGGGATTCTGAGGATAACGTGATTTAGGATAATTCAATCTAATCAGATATTTGGATAATTATTATTTATTATTTCCATAGCATTGCCAACGTACCTAGTGTTGAAAAGCTCCCTGCCCTGAGGGGCTTACAATATAGAATGCACAAGGGAAGGGGCAATAGAGGGAAGGTGAAACATCGGGAGAGACAGAGAGAGGTTCATGAAGTTGAGATTTTGCAGATGCAAGCACTTCGCTTATTTACAAGGGAGGAGCGAAATCTTGCAGAGAGACAGTTGTCAACAGGGTTCCTGGTTTGCCATTCAGCACAGAAAGCCACAGGAAAATACGGAATTCCTGGTTTTTCTAAACGTTTCCGCCAGCAAAAACTCACTGTGAACTTCTCACGCCAAATCTCTTCTGTCGGACGCAGGCGTACACTGGAACTTCAAAGGGCTTCCGCGTCCTTTAAACTTCTACTGCTGCCAGCAGGAGGCGGAAGCTCTTTGAAGTTCCAGTGTGTGCCTGCCTCGGAGAGAAGAGATTCGGTGCAGTTTTTGCCGGCGGTGCTGAGAAAAGCAGAGGTATGTTGGGATTCGTGTCCAAGCTGGCAGGGAAGACCGGTTGAAGCAGTGCCCCCCTCCCCTCCCACAGAGGGTGAAAGTTGGGTTCTATGTCAGGGCTGTCAGTGAGGAGGGTTTGGAGTGGCAACCCCACCCCCTCAAATTGTCACCAAAAATGAATAATTTGCAGTAAAGAGTTTCTAATTTTAATGGCCAAAAAATGTAGATTCGGATGTGTTTAATCAGAGAATTTGGGCAGGGGGCGGTTTTGGAGAATTTCCAGTTTTTTTGGCAGAGAAAACTAGGAACCCTGGTTATAAACTAGGACTCTATGAAAGACAGGAATGGAAATGTAGTTTTTTTTTTGGGGGGGGGATTTGAAGGTTGAGAGGGAAGGATCAGAGCATACGTGTTCAGGGAGGGAGTTCCATGCGTAGGTGGACGAGACGGGGCAAAGATGGTTTTA
Source organism: Sphenodon punctatus (assembly GCA_003113815.1). Taxonomy (NCBI): domain Eukaryota; kingdom Metazoa; phylum Chordata; class Lepidosauria; order Sphenodontia; family Sphenodontidae; genus Sphenodon; species Sphenodon punctatus. The sequence continues at coordinate 98,883 of QEPC01008547.1, read as the reverse complement.
GAGAATGGGAGCCTCTGGGCTGATAGATGGTGATAGATAGGGGGGAGCAAGGTCACGAAGAGTCTTGAAGGGGACGCCCAGGAGTTTGTGCTGGGGGAGGGGGAAGGGGCTGACCATGATCCAAGCAACGGAAAAGGTGGGTGACCTCGGCAGGGGAGTGTGGGACAGAATTGAAAGTGGCAAGATGAGAGCAGAAGAGGCCAGTGAGAAGGAGGTGGCAGCAGCCAAGGAGAGAGATTATTTGAGAAGGAGTGGGGGACCTCAGGCCCGGGGAACGCAAAGCAGCCCACGGGCAAGTTTTTATGAGGCTCCCTCAATCCAACTGTCACAAAGAGATACTGAACTACAGGTCTAACCAATATGTAAAAGTAAAGAAAAAACATGTATGTAACGTTAAAGCTGAGAACTGGAAACTCACTTCATGTAATCATGTCATGTAAAACTGAGAGCTGGCAACTCACTTCAGGCAATGGAGAGAGACAAGCTATGAAGAATGTGTATTCACTGCAGACACTAAACAAGAGCCCCATGGAGTTGCAAATGAACTTCCTTTTGGCCTACGTGCCTGTAAAACACAGAATTCTCCAAGCTTCTCCAGGCGGGAAAAATCAAACAAAGAGATTGCAAAAGTATTTAAGGGGAGATCTTTGCTATCGAGAGACACTCGGAACTCATCCAGCCTCTGACTCGCAGACTCACGAATCACAGCTGGGGGGGAGGGCAGCAGCCAGTCTACTGAAAGGAATGTGTTGAGTGAAAAACTTTGATTTCTAACCAACTCAAGATTGGGGCCCAGCCACTTACATCACTGGCTGAGAATGGACTCGGGGAGGGTAAGATCTTAAATAGGGAATTACCCAGTATAGAATAGGAATGCATTATTTACCTGGCAGACCAACAGTATCGTTTTGGAACCATTGGCCAAATATGTAGCTGTGTTTTTGAAACCTATTATCCCGAATCACTTGTCTTACATCAGGGATTCCACGAGCTTTGACACCAGTGCGTTCAGAGAACTCAGTGACCGAAACACTTACTTGCGTTTGAGAAGTTTCCATCCTAATAGACTGAAAAAGAATTTTCTATAGGGTCAATTTCTAAGGATCAGAAGGAACTGCTCAAATGACAAGTTTTTTTTTCTGAGTCCTCCACAGTGGGATCACAATTTAAAAATAGGGGTTATCCCCATGGCTGTTTAAATATGGCTTTAAAAAAAAAGCACTGGGGATTTCTCAAAGTAATCTTTTACAAGGGGGCCAGAGAAATTTTTTTTCCATTTCTAGGATTGTTTGTCCACTCACTAGGAATACACCAGGGATAGTACAAATTTGTCCACTCACTAGGAATATTACAAATTTTGAAGTTAATGGATCTACTAGTCACCTTAACTATTTCAGCAACTGCAATACAGAAAGAGTGGTTTATGATCTCCAATGTCCTTGTAGCAAGATTTATATTGGCCAAACCAAAAGGAAAGTTAAACTTGTTTTCCTCCCTCTTTTCTCCTTTCCCCCTTCATACCTTTTTTTCCTCCCCGCTCCTTTTCTTTTTCCATTCCCCCCCCCCTCTTTTTTCCTTGGAGATTTCTTTCATGTGTTNTGCGGGGTCTGAAATAAGGGGTGTTCATTTCTGTTCTATGGGGCTACGGGGTCTGTAATAAGGGGTGTTCATTTCTGTTCTGTTCTGTGGGGTCGTACTTCCCCTTAAAATAGTCAGGGCTGTGTAGGACTCCCCTGCTGAAACCCTATGTTTCCCAATCAGATCCTGCAGCTTCCCACTTGTCTCTCCCACCCACAGTCCTGGAGGGGGTTGGGTTTGGGATCCATAGAGAGACCCCTCTCTCTCAAGAAGGGGCTGGACCCCTCAACAAGAGTTTTGGAGAAATTGTCTCTAATCATTTTTGTTTAATGCAGGTTCCTTTGGGGGGGAAGGGAACCTAACGGAGAGGGCGGTAATAAAGGCCGTGGATGTTCTCCAAATCATTGCTGAGGTGCTTTACAATGTGGGGAGTGTCATTCAGCCTGAATCAATGGGAAAACCCGCTCCACGGCCCCTCTAGGACCAGGCACCTACTGGGTTACAAACGGAGGCCCCGCCCCCTTTCCCATTAGCTCCTCCCCTTTTGCCACCAGCCCCTCCTCTCTTTCTATTAGCTTCTCTCTCCTTGTGACTGGCTTCACCCATTTCCCCCATTCACAATGGACCCCTCCCATTTTTCTATTAGCTCCTCCCCTTCACATCTGGCCCCTCCCCCTTTGCTATTACCTCCTGTCACTGCCCCGCCCCTTCTTATTAGCTCCGCCCCTTCCACTATAACTAGGTCTATCTTTCCCTTTTTTACCTTCATCCTAAGCCCCAGGGATATGCCCCCATCTCCCCACCAGATGCATCTATCGCAACCAAAATTGGGGGCCTTATTTATTTCGGGCCCATCTTCCCCTCTGCCAAATATGGTTGAAATTGACCTGTGGGGATCGGACGTTATTAAGGAGACACCACGGCAAATGCAGGCGGCTTCTCTCCGCCGAGAACCTCCTCTCCGGGGTTGACTTCTCCCCGTCCCGTTTCCTAGACTGGGGCGCCACAGTCACTAACAACTCTCCCCCTCTCTGCACCAGGGCAGAGTTTGGGATATGGCTTCGTCAATTACGTGGACCCCAACGACGCGGACAAGGCGATCAACACGCTCAACGGCCTGAAGCTGCAGACGAAAACTATCAAGGTGAGGGGAGCGGAGGGGAGCGGGCGCTGCCAGGCAGGGGGCAAGGGANCAGGAATGGAAATGTAGTTTTTTTTTTGGGGGGGGGGATTTGAAGGTTGAGAGGGAAGGATCAGAGCATACGTGTTCAGGGAGGGAGTTCCATGCGTAGGTGGACGAGACGGGGCAAAGATGGTTTTAGAGAATGGGAGCCTCTGGGCTGATAGATGGTGATAGATAGGGGGGAGCAAGGTCACGAAGAGTCTTGAAGGGGACGCCCAGGAGTTTGTGCTGGGGGAGGGGGAAGGGGCTGACCATGATCCAAGCAACGGAAAAGGTGGGTGACCTCGGCAGGGGAGTGTGGGACAGAATTGAAAGTGGCAAGATGAGAGCAGAAGAGGCCAGTGAGAAGGAGGTGGCAGCAGCCAAGGAGAGAGATTATTTGAGAAGGAGTGGGGGACCTCAGGCCCGGGGAACGCAAAGCAGCCCACGGGCAAGTTTTTATGAGGCTCCCTCAATCCAACTGTCACAAAGAGATACTGAACTACAGGTCTAACCAATATGTAAAAGTAAAGAAAAAACATGTATGTAACGTTAAAGCTGAGAACTGGAAACTCACTTCATGTAATCATGTCATGTAAAACTGAGAGCTGGCAACTCACTTCAGGCAATGGAGAGAGACAAGCTATGAAGAATGTGTATTCACTGCAGACACTAAACAAGAGCCCCATGGAGTTGCAAATGAACTTCCTTTTGGCCTACGTGCCTGTAAAACACAGAATTCTCCAAGCTTCTCCAGGCGGGAAAAATCAAACAAAGAGATTGCAAAAGTATTTAAGGGGAGATCTTTGCTATCGAGAGACACTCGGAACTCATCCAGCCTCTGACTCGCAGACTCACGAATCACAGCTGGGGGGGAGGGCAGCAGCCAGTCTACTGAAAGGAATGTGTTGAGTGAAAAACTTTGATTTCTAACCAACTCAAGATTGGGGCCCAGCCACTTACATCACTGGCTGAGAATGGACTCGGGGAGGGTAAGATCTTAAATAGGGAATTACCCAGTATAGAATAGGAATGCATTATTTACCTGGCAGACCAACAGTATCGTTTTGGAACCATTGGCCAAATATGTAGCTGTGTTTTTGAAACCTATTATCCCGAATCACTTGTCTTACATCAGGGATTCCACGAGCTTTGACACCAGTGCGTTCAGAGAACTCAGTGACCGAAACACTTACTTGCGTTTGAGAAGTTTCCATCCTAATAGACTGAAAAAGAATTTTCTATAGGGTCAATTTCTAAGGATCAGAAGGAACTGCTCAAATGACAAGTTTTTTTTTCTGAGTCCTCCACAGTGGGATCACAATTTAAAAATAGGGGTTATCCCCATGGCTGTTTAAATATGGCTTTAAAAAAAAAGCACTGGGGATTTCTCAAAGTAATCTTTTACAAGGGGGCCAGAGAAATTTTTTTTCCATTTCTAGGATTGTTTGTCCACTCACTAGGAATACACCAGGGATAGTACAAATTTGTCCACTCACTAGGAATATTACAAATTTTGAAGTTAATGGATCTACTAGTCACCTTAACTATTTCAGCAACTGCAATACAGAAAGAGTGGTTTATGATCTCCAATGTCCTTGTAGCAAGATTTATATTGGCCAAACCAAAAGGAAAGTTAAACTTGTTTTCCTCCCTCTTTTCTCCTTTCCCCCTTCATACCTTTTTTTCCTCCCCGCTCCTTTTCTTTTTCCATTCCCCCCCCCCTCTTTTTTCCTTGGAGATTTCTTTCATGTGTTGGTAGCTCCTTCTCTCCCCTTCCTCCCCCTTCTCCCCACTCCTTTCCCTGCCCCTTTTAAAAAAAAGATCTCACTTGTAAAATATATATTTACATGTCTCTTACATATAGGATATAGGTGTGTCTATTTTTGGAAAACAGAGGCAGCCAAGATTTGTGATACTAACTTATTCAATCTCTTTTGAAAAATTCAAGACAAACTTGTGATAATCTGTTTACCCTTCATCTTTCATGTTATATATTTTCTATGAGGGGTCTGTGGCAACATTTATAAAATAAGCAAAAGGGTTTATTATCTCAAATACATGAAATACGATATTGTTTTACTTCCAGATATTTGTTTATGAGGTTCTGAAGAAGACCCCTAGAGGGTCGAAACCTGTCAACTTTCATTCTTGTCCATCATCACTTTTGTCTCCACGTTTAAAAGTGTATATTATTCAGTCAGCCGACAATTTGTTATCATGACGTTTGCTTGGAATATGTATTGTGTATATTCATTTATTGTCCATCATTCTTTGATTTTTATTCATTATATAAAAATATCATTTTAGATATTAGCCCTCTAGATTGTAGTTTCTTGTTGTGGTAGAGGCTTAGTGGGCTTTCAAGAGTGGTCACATTTTTCTCTTTTTCTGTTTGTGGGGCTGCGGGGTCTGAAATAAGGGACGCCTGTTCTGTTCTATGGGGCTGCAGGGTCTGAAACAAGGGATGCTTGTTCTGTTCTATGGGGCTGCGGGGTCTGAAATAAGGGACGCCCGTTCTGTTCTATGGGGCCGCGGGGTCTGAAATAAGGGACGCCCGTTCTGTTCTNATGTTTGCCATTGCAGCCATGTACGATATGTGGGGCCCTGTCCACAGCGCGATGAGACAACCGGGAAAGAAGGGTCCAGGGAGGGATAGGAGAGAGTCTTAGATCATGAACTTGGGAACTATAATTTAGCACATAGAGATAGGATGTGTGAGGAGCTGGTTTGATATCAAAAGGGAGTTACTTGTCAGCCTGTTAATCTGTGGAACTCACTGCTGCAGGAAGGCAAGAGAGTATGTGGGTTACCAAAAGGGAAAGATAAGTTTACAAATGCGACCGTGAAGAGGGTTGGGATGAGGCCTCCGATGATCAGGGGCTGGGACTGAATATCAGGATTGCTCCACTGTGACCCATTGGGCGCTTCTCTGAAGCGAGCGACGCTGCCGGTGTTGGAGACAGGATACTGGGCTGGATGGGCCATTGGTCCGACCTAGTCTGGTTCTTACTGGTGTCACTGGCTCATACCGTTGTGTCGTGCCCCTGCTTTATCCCATGCCTTGGTAGCAGCTTCCCGCCAGTTGTGGGACACTCAGTGCATTTGTTTTTGATGACTGGGTTGCATTCCGACAACTCCCTGCAGGTCCGTACACCTCTCCGCACCACCCGACTGATAATATCCCTGTCTTTAGGTGTTCGGCAGGGGTGCGTTCTCGCCCCGACCCTTTTCCACTTGTTTCTCAACGGGGTGATTTCCCACTTCGCTGCAGCCGGCGTCCATGCTCCCAAATTGGGTGATTGCAGGATTGCTGCACTATTCTGCGCGGACGATCCTGTTCCTTTACCGCAAACAAGAATCGGTTTGCTGGGATCTATGGAACATTTGAACGCCTGTTGTACCCAGGAACACCTGGAAATAAATGTCTCTAAACCCAAGACAATGACCGTGGGAGTTGGGCCTAGAGCACATTGACTCGAATACCATTGAGCAGACTCACTCCTAGAAGTACTTGGGGGTTATAATAGCCTCGAACCTTGCATGGAATACCCACGTTCAGGTGGTGAAGGAAATGGCTTTAAAAACAGTTGCAGTTCTGCTCAAGTTGTATTTTACCAAGGGGGGGGGGGGGAGATTGGTTGCCCCAGTATTAAAATTGTTTAAGGCTAAGGTCATGACTCCATCTCTTACGTATTCCCACTTTGGGGCCTGAAGTTTCTTAATCAATGAGAGATGGTCCAGGGTAGGTTTCTAAGAGCATTATTAGCAGGCCCGAGGATATTGCTGAGTCTTGACATAGGTTGTCTCCCTGCGAGCACCGTTTTAAGAACCTGTTTGATTGAAAAACAGAGGTTTTTAACCAGACGGATAACCCTTTGCTTCTATCTGCCATAGAGGACAATCTTTTGTCCTCATGGGATAACGATCTACTAGCTGAAGTTTCCAAGTTAGGGTTTTCCAGGGACTATCTTTTGGCCCAGGGTTTTCAGGGCGCAGTTTCTCTGGTAAAGCAGCGTATTCCGGAGCAAACACGCCAAGCTGAAAACTCTTTATTGGATTTTCAACAGGTGGCCTCCTTCTACGAAGGGCTGGCTATTCCTCCACATCCCCGTGGCTATATATTTCCTTGGCCCTACTCCCAGCGTAGAGTTATTTTCACCAGGTTTAGGCTGAATGTTTTCCCCTCTGCAATCCTGGAGGGCCGCTATAACGGTCTGTACTCTTTGGGAGTTCGGGAAGGTCGAAACCTTGGCCCGTGTTGTGTTGGATTGTCCGGCCGACTGTGACCCGAGGTTGAAACCCCCGTCTAGGTTTTGGGCCGGCAAACCTTCCCTGGGCGATCCCTTGACTTTAGTGGCTCTTTTTAATCCAGTGGACTCCGTGAAATCCAGGGCGGTGGCTAGTTTTTGCTACCGAGCTTCTCAGATTCGTGTTCACCTATTGAGGAATAATCAAGGTTTTTCTTCTTGGATCCTGGCCTGTTAATTAAAACTTTTAGAAACTCCGCGTTAGGAGTAATTATTCCGTAGGATAAGATGTTGTTGCTGTTTTTGTTTGAACATCATTTTAATTTAGAATATTTTTGACTGTACTTTATTTATTATGTTTATACCTTCTTTACACCTTTTTTATAGCTTCCTATACTTGTTATACCTTGAACAATAAAGTTTTGCATTATTACTCAATGCAGTTCTGATCTGTCTCCACCCCTCCATGCTTCTCCCAGATCATCTTCGAGACTGAGAAAACCACTTACAGTGTCAAGTTCCCCACCCCGGAAAGTGCTGACCACGTGGCCCGGCACATTAACGGCGCCTTATCGAAAATATTCCCCAGTCCGGCTTCTGTGTAAGTGTCTGTGAGGCCTAAAGGTATTGGGGGGCCCAGTAGGGGGCGCTGTGCTGTAGAAAGTGGGGTAGGAGCTCAGTAGGGGATACAGTGCTGTGGGGCAGGGGGCTCAGTAGGGGGCGCTGTGCTGCGNCTAGAAGTCTAAAAAGAACATTGGGAGAATTAGAGCATGTGGTATCTAGACATAATAGGCATCTCAGAGACACGGTGGGATGAGGATACCCAATGGGGTCACTGTGATACGAGGGTACAAAACATATCGAAATGACAGAGTAGATCGAGCTGGTGGTGGGGTAGCACTAAAAGTTGTTAGAGACAGCGGTGAGTCAAGCAGGATTAAAATTTCACAGGAAGGGAGCTGACGCTGTACTCTGGAATCTCTATGGACAGAAATTCCATGCGTAACAGGGAAATTTATAACAGTGGGACTATACTATCGACCCCCTGACCAGGACAGCGAGACTGGCTATGAAACGTTAACCGAGATTAGACAGGCTACTAAAGTAAGAAGCACAGTAAAAATGGATGGTTTCAATTACCCTAATATTGACTGGGTAAATGTCTCCTCTGGGCGTGATGCGGAGGTCAAATTTCTAGATGCCATAAATAACTGCTTCTTGGAGCAGCTGGTCCTGGATCCTATGAGAGGAGGAGCTACCTTGGATCTAGTCCTAAGTGGAGTGCAGGACCTGGTGCAAAGGGTAACGATGGTGGAGCCGCTTGGCAAGTGTGATCACGATATAATCCAGTTCAACATATTTACAGGAGGGAGAATTGACAAATAAAATGACCGCAGTAACATTTCACTTTAAAAAGGGAACTATGCAAAAATGAGGACGCTAGTTAGAGGGAAACTAAAAGGAGTTTGTGAGGATTGAATGCCTGCAAGAAGCATGGAGACTGAAAACACCAGCTTGGAAACCCAGATTAAATGTATTCTACAAGTTAAAAGGTAGGAAGAGGACCAAACGTCTGCCTGCCTGGCTAAATGAGGAGGAGGAGGAGGGTATTGCAGCCAAAAAGGTGTCCTTTAAAAAATAGAGAGCTAGCCCTAATAAAGAAAAAGAACATAAGCATTGCCAGATTAGATGTAAAACGTTAATAAGGCAGGCGACCAAGAGGGAATTTGAAGAGCAACTTACTAACGCTGCAAAAACTAACAATAAAAACTTTTTCAAGTACATCAGAAGCAAGAGGCCTGCTAGAAAGTCAGCTGGGCCGTTAAATGAGCAGGGGGTGAAAGGGGGCGCTCAGAGAGGATAAGGCCGTTGCAGAGAAGCTGGATGAAATATTCGTTTCGGGCTTCACTGCAGAGGATGTTGAGGAGAGACCCACATGGCCAAAACGGTTCTTTGTAGGCGTCGAATCGGAAGAGCTGTCACAAATCAACATGACTCTGGAAGAGATTCTAGAGCAAACTGACCCGTTTAATAGTAACAAATCACCAGGACCAGATGGGATTCATTCACCCCAGAGGTCTGAAGGAATTCAGATATGAAGTTGCAGACCTACTATTGGTAATTTGTAACCTGTCACTAAAATCTGCCGCTGTATCTGAGTATTGGAAGGTAGCGAACGTAACACAGATATTTAAAAAGGGCTGCAGAGGTGATCCCAGAAACTAGTGTCTGACATTGGGGCCGCGCATACGGTGGAAACGGTTGTGAAAAACAGAATTACTGGGCATATTGATAAACATGGCATAACGGGGGAGAGTCAACATGGATTTAGCAAACGGAAGTCGAGCCTCACTAATCTATTGGAATTTCTGAAGGTGTCAATAAGCATGTGGATAAGGGTGAGCTGGTTGATATAGTATATCTGGATTTTTGAAAGGTCTTTGATAAGGTCCCTCACGAGAGACTCTTTGGGAAATTAAATAGTCATGGGATAGGAGACAGTGTCCTATTGTGGATCGGTAACTGGTTAAAGGACAGGAAGCAAAGAGGAGGACTGAATGGTCAGTTTTCGCAGTGGAGAGAAGTAACTAGTGGGAGTGCCCCAGGGATCCGTACTGGGACCGGTGCTGTTTAATGTATTCATTAACGATCTGGAAAAGGGAGTAAAAAGTGAGATGATCAGATTTGCAAATGACACCAAGTTATTCAAGGTAGTTAAAACGTGAGCGGACTGTGAGGAATTTAAGGAGGCTCTTGCGAGACTGGGTGACTGGGCATCTAAGTGGCAGATGAAATTGAATGTTGACAAGGGCAAAGTGATGCACATATGGGGGGGAAAAACAATCCGAACTTTATGTACACAACGCTGGGTTCTAAATTAGGAGTTAAGCACTCAGGAAAAGGACGTTGGAGTCATTGTGGAGAGTACATTGAAACCCTCAACTTGGTGCGCAGCAGCCGTCGAAAAAGCAAACCAGGAGGTTAGGAATTATTTGTAAAGGGATAGAGAATGAAACTGAAAATAGCATAATGCCACGATAGAATGCTATCCTTGAATACTGTGAGCCGTTCTGGTCGCCTAAAGACATAGTAGAACTAGAAAAGGTACGGAGAAGGGCAACAAAAATGATCGAGGGCTTGGGGGTGAAAACAGACATGACGCTAACCACCCTCGGTGGTTATTTATGCATGTTGCAGGGCTGTGTTGGTGCCCTATGCAGCCCTGAAACATGCATAAATGACCCCCAAGGGTGGTTAGCGTCATGTCTGTTTTCACCCTGGAACGACTTCCGCACGAAGAAAGGCTGGGTAGGTTAGGGCCGGCTCTTCAACTCGGAGAAGAGGCAACTAGAAGCACAAAGGATAGAAATTGATCAACTCAGGAGTGGTGCGGAACGGGTAATCAGGGAACAGTTATTTAACCGCTCCAACAGGACTAGGGGGACCGTCCATGAAACTTAGCGGTAGATTAAAACAAAGGAAGTATTTTTTCACGCCACACACAGCTAACTCGTGGAGTTTGTTGCCAGAGGATGGGGTCCAGACCAGTGGTTATAGCTGGGTTTTAAAAAGGACCGGATACCTTCTTGGAGGACAGGTCCATGAATGGCTATTACCCAAGCAGGTCAGGGGACGGGAGTGAACAGCAAGAAATAGACCGCCCCGTTGTGAGCTGTTGGGGCGGTCTCCTCCCGAGCAACCGAGATTGGTCATTCTTGGAGACAGGATGCTGGGCTCAATGGACCATTAGTCTGACCCACTCTGGCACTTCTTAGGTCCTTGCACAACGCGCACCCGTTCGATGCCTGAGCTGGCTGTGGAGAGCGACAAGCACGCGTCCCACGCTTGTTGTGGAGACCCAGAATTGGAGAGTTGGGAGGCACCTAGAGGGACCACCCTCTCTCCCACTGTTGACAGTTACCAGTCCCCTATGGGCAAAGAGATCTACAGGTAGACTCCAGTTGGAAGGGACTCCTAGAGGCCATGTAGTCAAACCCCCTGCTCAGTGCAGGAAATCCATACCTACAGCATCCCTGACAGACGGCCCTTCAGCCTCTGCTTGAAAACCTCCAGCAAAGGAGGTTGTATATTGAGTAGGGTGGGGGGGTGGGGATACTTCTGTTAATTTCATGACGTGTCCCCTAGTTCTAGTATGATTGGAACGGGTCAATAACCGCTCCCTAGTTCCTCGCTCGATGCCACTCACAATTTGGTAAACGTCTCTCGTAACCTAGCGAGCCTCTCCTGTACTGAAGCCGTTCCAGACTCTGAATTGTCTTTGTCAAGGCCATGAGGAATGAGTGCATGGACCGACGGGTGATTAGCACCCACTGAAGATTTGCTGAGTGTCACGGGAGGGGGCCCATTCCATCGCGGTGCCTCTGATGATCCATGTTGCCCCTTTTTTCTAGTTCTAGATCCTTTTTAAAGAAAGAGTGGCCAGAACAGCACACCATACTCGAGGTGCGGGTTCAGAGAGTGGCGGGAGGCGATTCTCGGTTTGATTTTTCTCTCTGTATTCTCGTCAATCCCTTGCCTTGCTGGTGCGCTCCCCAGCAGAGACAGAGATTGATTGGGGGGAGAGTAACGGGGAGGGCAGAGTTAGAGCCAGGAGTCACACGATCTTTCAACACACACACACACACACACAAAACACACATTGGCCGCCGTTGTATGCGTGATGCATGCCTGCCTTTCTGACCCCCTGCTCCCCTAACCAAATCCGGGCAACCGCGCACTGCCCCCTCCGTTACGAGATCTGCTACTAACAATGGCCTCTCCTCGTCTTCCTCTTCCTCCCACAGGCTCGACAATTTCCTTAACTTGGCATACGGCGTCAAGAGGTAAATAAAAGCCTAAAGCCTACGTTACCCCCCCACAAAAAAAACCCCGATCCCCTCAATCTTAGTTCCCCCCCAGCTCAGGGCTGGAAGTTATCACAGCAAGGCCCCCCCCCACAGCCCTCTTATACACATCTAGATGTGTATAAGAGACAGCCCCCATCCTGAGCACACCCCTTAAGCACTATTTCCAGAGCATGGGCTCATTTTCAAAGTGGCCCCCNCCCCGATCCCCTCAATCTTAGTTCCCCCCCAGCTCAGGGCTGGAAGTTATCACAGCAAGGCCCCCCCCCACAGCCCTGCTACCAAAGAATGCCCCCCCCCACTCCACCCCTTAGCCACACACTCAGGGGTCCCCGATTGGACCTAGGGGCCCCTATTTTTTAACCCCCTTCCCCCAGCTGCTCACCTGACTTGCTCCTTTACACCCCTCCCCTCTGCAACATCTGGATGTGGCGCGGAGGGGAAAGGTGGAAGGAGAGAGGGGGATGGGCAGCTGGGGGGGGCTTCAGCCCCCCCCCCAAGGAATCCAGTCAGGGGGGATTCCAAACTTACCCAAACATGCACGTGCTGTGCCCCCCCACCCCAGCAGACATATTTTAAGGGGGGGGGCAGAAAGATGGGTTTCACTGTCCTCTGCTCTATGGGGTGTCCCCCAAATCCCTCCTGGATTTGATTAACCCCCCCCCCCAGTACTGGAGGAGTCAGAAAGGGAGGGGTCTCATCCAGCGAATTGCTGGTTTCTTATTAAACTTCCCTCCTTTAAGTAAATCCCCTCCCTCGCTCTTTTTTTTTTTTTTTTGATGGTTCGGTTCCCCCCCCTTTTAAAAAAAACTGTGACTAAAGAAAATTTCTCTCCCCCACCCCATTTTCTCCACGAAGATAAAAAGCCCCCCCCCCCAAAAAAAATACATCCTCCTCCAGGGCTGGGTGGGTGGGGCCCTGTTACCATGGATCTGGGACTTGGGGAGCCCCCAGATGGAGTCCCCACTTCTCGGACTGGGTGGGGTCTTGTCTTAGGTTTGAGGGAGGGCATAGGAGCCCACCCCCAAATAGATCCCCCTCCTCCAGGGATGGGCCTCCCTGCTGTGGGTCTGGTGTTTAGGGGTTTTTTGGAGTCTTGGGGCGGGGCTTGTGGGGGAGCAGGGGTGGAGCTTTTGGAGTCTTGGGGCGGGGCTTGTGGGGGAGCAGGGATGGGGATTTTGGAGTCTTGGGGCGGGGCTTGTGGGGG